>CM072521.1:26714173-26784173 GCA_036898135.1 Oncomelania hupensis | reverse complement strand
GAACAAATAGCCCAATGATGAGACATTAGCAAATATCAAGAACAGTAGCAGCATAGACCCATCAAGGAACGACCTATTCGAAGTGAATTTGGACATTTAAGTTAATAGAGTGTTTAGAGAATTATGTATAAAGTAGAGAAAATAAATGTGTGATATTTACTGTTAACAAGTGGCTGGACTACCTATGTTTCCTAGCCGTGCGAGAGCTAGTGTGTCAGTGAAGTTATTAACTTTTCTCCCTATCTCTGTAACCCCATCCGAACACAGACCGAGCTAAACTTATAAATGTATGAAGATTAGTCACAGGGTGATTACACTAGCCGATCCCCGCAGACAAAGACGAATGGGTAATAGCATTCCATTGTGCAGAGCCCAGTAACAATAGACACAGCGAGGAAGTTTTCAAGAAATAGAAATGGAACAAATGTTTCGACTTACCTACCCTACTCTAATCAAAACCATTAAACACTAAACTACACGCTAATGCAGGACAACTCAACAGCTGTCTGTTTCAGATCTACAGCGGACACGCGCCCAATTGTCTGTCGATTCTGGCCCTTGCACTTACACAAGTGCCCAGACACCCTCCAAACAGCCGCTGAGGTGCAGTCTCCCTCACAATCACACTGACATCTCACTCTTAGAACTGCATACAATAAGTGACAATCTATACAATGAACGCAAAGCAACACACTCAGCAACTGGGTTGGTTGTTGTTGGGTTTTTGTTGTTGTTTGTTTTTGGTTTACATCGCCAGTATTCACACTTTTCTGCTATCCTATGCACCAACGGGAATCCCCTCTATGAAAAATACTTCCGTTTTTTTTTCTCCGCGTGTTTTAGTGAGTTATTTCCAAATATTCAAGAATAATAACATGTGTCACTGGCCACCTGTATCGTACCCTCACATACTTTTATTTTTTTTGCTGCAGTTTATTATCCCTTTCTATCGCCAGTGGCGCGCCTAAACTCTACCTACCTAACATTATTTGTGAATTTTTGAAAAATATTCGGAAAAAACATAACGCCCAGATGCTGGCTCGAACCCACACCTGTCAGGCGCCATTGGTTTCTGGCTTGTGGACAAGGCAAGTTAGTCCCGCCTTATCCCACTTGGCCACAACGCTAGCCTAACATAGTCAGTTACTTCGTGTTTTGTGAAGGTTGCGACGGCGAAGCTATGGAAAACTACAAGAGTTTTCATGTCCTGTTTCACTTTCTGTCGATGATCGACGCACCTCCGAAGTCGCCACAAATACAGGCCTCTACGATTGTTTTTTGCATTCTTTCACTGAGCATGTACTTCCTCCACCGTTTTTATACTTATCCCACGCGTTTTCTGGCTCTAACAATCGTCGTTTTCGGCAATTTGCCATATTTAAAAGTCACGCATCAAGCTTTGATAAAAGCAAAACAAGCCAAACCGGAACTTGGTTTCATATAACCTCGTTTTAATTTATAATGGCGATACCCACGAGTTTTTATGAGAGGTGCCGGAAAGTTGTGAATTCCGCAGGTCCATCACAGTTGTCACGTTCTTGTTTTTGTGGTTGGCATCTGGCACTCACCAAGTCTGAAGACATTAGCGCAGGGACTATGTGGTAGGGCCTATATTGAGAAATGGCAAATCTATACTTTCTAATAGCGATCTCCCTGCCTTTACAGCTTATGTTTCAGTTTAGATGGTTGTTTGCTGTGAGAGGGAGAATGTGTAAAACATGTGAGCTTGAACGATGGCACAGATTGCCGCGCTTTGATCCAGACTATTCACTGGGAGGATGGGAGGGGGGAGGAGGGTAAAGCATGTACTTAGCATCCATGATGATAATGATGATGATGAGTAGTAGTAGTAGTAGTAGTAGTAGTAGTAGTAGAATGTTGCTTTTATTTCAAGACAGCTTGCGGTAAGGGAATGTTGTGTGTATACAAATAAATATGTAAACTTGGTATATAGTGTGGAGTGAAACTAAAACCTGTAGCTTCTTTTACCCTAGTTATCTCCGTCGGTCACAGGGGGAAAGATGCTTTAAGGAAATTAACATTACAGTAGAAAAGCTATATATGTGTGTATGTGTTCGTTCTTTTCATACTAAAGAGAAATATTCTGAGGTTGAATGGAGGTAGCTTTCAGTATTAAAACTAGTATTGTGTCATCTTCGAAGTTATTTTTTAAAAAGTTGTTTGACACGGTTGGGAAAGAGGGGTTTTCCTGCAGTAAAGGGTGTGCGTAAATTATGGGTGATCTTTCTATGCATTACTTGAAAGACTCTGTCTTGTCTTGTCAGGTTGAACAGGGATTTTATTCATCACACTAAATTTTCAGTGCAGTGTATAATTGTACTGCATACTGTATAATAATTTAACACACGTTGCACAGCCTTTTAATTTAAAGACCTTTTATCTTCTATTATTGTGAACAAGGCACGGCAAAGCAAGTTTACATTTTGTACACTCGCAATTAAATGCTTCCAGCGCGTTATAAAAGGAACAGCAAAACAGTGCATTTAGTTTACATCTTGCGTAAATAGATCCATGTCATGCAAGCGCGGTGTTAAAGTGTAGTTTCAATTATTTGAAACCAGGCTCCGTTTTAGTTTAAAATACGCACACTGCGAATTTCAAATAGACCAGACCATTAGCCAACTGCTGGAAATCCTTTGACTGATTGAATGCGTTGGTCTGATTGGTGAGGTTGTAAATGAGTTAGTTTGTGACTGATTGAGTGAGTCTGGAATTGATTGAATTATTCGGTGACTGATTGAATGAGTTGTGGATAAAAGTTAAAGTTGTTACCGTAAACTTTCGGTCGTTGCGGAAAGAGGCATTTGGGACCTCTCTTTTCTCTAGGCCAGCATTATGAGGGCGGTGTGTATCTCCTCTACCTCGCTGCTTTACCTTCCAATTCTAAACAGATCCAGATACCCATTCACAGCTGGGTGGACTGGAGTGTGTCGTGCGCTTGTTTCATTCTTTTGGGTGTGTGTGTGTGTGTGTGTGTGTGTGTGCGTGTGTGTGTGTGTGTGTGTGTGTGTGTGGTTTTGTAGCTGCTTTCAAAGCGCGGCCATTCATCCAAGTACTAACCCCGCCCGACGTTGCCTAACACGAAACATGGCTAGCGTGGCCAAGACCAATGCTGTACTGCGCCACCCCAGTTACTTCAGTGAGTTAGTGGCAAATTCAGTGAGCTGGCCAGATTGGCTGAGATTATGACTAAATTCAGTACGTTTTTATTATAATAGTTTGACTGAGACTGATTGAGTGAGTTCGTGACTGGTTCAATGCAATGACGACCAGTACAGTGAGTTCTTGGCGACTCATATTGAATGAATTTATTAAAGACTCTTTGACTATGTGAATATTTTGACTTCTTGAGTGTGAATGTGACTGATTGACTAAGTTTGTTACTGAATGAGGTTGTGACTGATGAACTGAGATTGACTGACTGAATGTATTACTGGGTTGGTGATTGGCAGAGTGAGATTGTGACCGACTGTTTGCGTGTGTATATGTAAACCGAGTGTGGATTGTGAAAATTACCGCACCATCAGCCATCTCAGCAAAGTCCTCCTAAAAATAAAACTCAACAGGTTGAAACACCAAGCTGAACAAATCATAGCTGAAGAACAAGCAGGATTCAGGGCAGGGCGAAATACAACTGAACAGATTTTCAACCTCAGAATAATCTGCGAGAAATATCTACAGCAACAACGATATCTACATCATGTGTTTGTAGACTTCCAGAAAGCGTTTGACCGAGTCTGACATGCAGCTTTGTGGGCAACCATGAGATTGTACAACATCAGCCCTAAAATTATTGAAGTTATCAAAGGCCGGTACGACAAGGCTACCACTGCAGTCCTCCACAACAGCGCCATCGGGAACTGGTTCAGAACAACAATCGGTGTGCATCAAGGATGCCTAATCTCTCTAACACTCTTCAACATCTTCCTAGATGCCCTTGCAGATCACGAAGGCACAGTCAGCATACGGGGTAGAGAAATCTCCAACCTCCGTTTTACGGATGACATTGACGGATTGGCTGGAGAGGAACAAGAACTTGGACCAGCTACCGAGGTTTGACATCACCTCCAGAGCCTATGGAATGGAAATAAGTTCAAAGAATATAAAAATGATGACCAATAACACCAATGGCTTCAACACAGACATCAAAGTCCAAAGCAAGTCCCTCAACACAGTGCATAGCTTCAAAAATGTAGGTGTCATTGTATCAGACAATTGGTCCCGAAAGGTAGATCTCTCCAGGAGCGCACAAAGAACTGATGCCCTGACAAGGTTGAAGCACATTTGGAAAGACATGACCATCAATCTACACTCCAAGATAAGGTTGCTGCGCTCTCTTGTTATCTCCATCTTCCTATACCCTTGCGGAACATGGTCCCTCACAGCAGGTCTATAACGAAGAATACAAAGCAAGGAGATGAGGTGCTACAGAAGACTTCTGTGCATATCCTATACCCAGCACATCACCAACAACGAAGTCCGGGTAGACCATCACACACGCCATTGGGCAACACGATGACATGCTCACAGTGGTGAAGAAACGGAAACTCCGATGGTATGGCCACGCCACCAGAGCATCAGACTTTGGAAAGCCCATCCTGCAAGGCACGGTGCAAGGAGGTATAAGAAAGGGGAGACAGAAAAAGAGGTGGGAGGACAACATTTGAGAATGGACTGGCTTGACATTGAGCGAAGCCATGAGGGTTGCTAAGGACAGAGAAAGATATAGTACGTTAGTTACACGATCATCTGTGGTGCCCCAACGACCTCCGAGTTACGGGATAGGATAAGATAGGATGTTGTTTCTTGGCTTGCCTTGATTTCTCAGACCACGGAAGATATGATTTGTTCATTTCAATGTCGTTGCTTGGCTCCAAGGCGCTGGTTGCCTGTCTAAAACAGTAGACCTATCACAAAAGATGTTTTCCATATACATTTTAACCTCAGTGCTCTGCACTGCATCTCTACATCGTGTTGACTTGTTCCATTATAAATACACCTTATCGACACATTCTTTCTTCTTCTGACACTCGCTTGTTTGCATGAAGTGTCATTTGAGCGCAGTTAATCATAATATGGCAAATGCGCGTTTCTCTTATCAGGGTTCTCGCAAGTGGAGCAAGCTGCCGCTTTCTCTTAGAAATGCATCATCATTCCATTCATTTAAATCATCCCTTAAAACACATTACTTTCCTTCCACCGAATGGGAACAAAATCTGTGAAATTTGTCTGTCTGTCTGTCTCTGTCTTTGTCTCTGCCTCTCTCTGTCTTTGCTCACTGCATCTTGTGCCTCGGGAAGTCCAATCTCAGTTCTTCAAGATCTGTGCTCGAGGTAAAAATCCGTCTTCTCTGTTTGAAAATGATTGATTGATTGATTGTTGCTTTAGGTCCAGCGGACTCTTCCGAGCCAAATCAGGACCGGACAACCCCCGATCCGCATTAAAGATCTGCTGAAACAACCCTAGTGTGAAAATTGAATGCCCTCCACCGGCCAGTCACTTTACAATAAAGACATCCCACGCAGGGGACGGCTGAGGCTTTACCCCAACTACTCGAACCCCCGGTTACAAAAACAAAATAGAATACAAACATCATTATAAATTATCAACAAAACATATACATATAAAATGCCTATATTGCTAAATAATAACATCATAGGAAGCCCTAGTGACCACCCGGCAGAAAGCGTCCAACACTCCCAGGCTGATCCAACAGACCTCATACACAAACAAGGAGTCTTGTCCAGGAAGAGTTTTCAAGAAAAATGGTAGGTCATTGATCTAGCGAAGAAGAAGATAGTATAGCAGAGTGATAGGACAGAGCAGGAATGGGAAAGAGTAAATGAGGAAGACAGCGACAGTGGGAATTTAAAGCACTAAATTTCCGGAAAGTGGGGATACTATTTATACTGAAACCCCCGGCACCCCAACGGGGGTACTGTTGCCGCAGTGAATTGGTCATGCCTACAAAGTCAAGACAGGTTTTCAACTGGGGCTTTCACTTTTCCCTTTATAGGTTAGAACAATCTACAGTGGCAAGATTGCTCATGACCCCAAGGCGTCTCTGTTTGAAAAGAAAACAAAGTATGTGTGTAGATATTATCTATAATAAACACAATTGAACAGAAGAAATTTTAATAAAAATAGTTTGGGAGGGGGGCGGGGGGGCCGGATCAGCATGAGAAGAAGAAGAAGGAATATGAACAAGAGAAGAAATCCATTCCCGAAGACAGGGCAGCCATAATTATTATAATATAATAATGACATATTATTACTAAGACAGCAGCTGCTGTCAGTCACTCATTCTTGTCGTCCATAGAAATCTCTACAGGAATAGAGACTGACAGAAACACGAAAAAAGAATTCATTGTTTTCATGTAGCAGACTTACCTGCTCAAAGAGCTGTTCAAGCAGCCGTCTTGATTTGGCTCGGAAGAGTCCGCTGGACCTAAAGCAACAATTATGTAATGTAATGTTCAAGCAGCTGGCCGAAAACACGACCGAAACTCAAGCCGTCTAAGGCGCTAACTTTAAACAACAGGCCCCAAACAACTAAGCGATCCTGCACGATCTAAAGCAAGTATAAATGTAGGCGCGTTTATATGAACCTACTAGTGTCACCATTCTGTCTTTTTGAACAGCATGTCCGAGTTCTTTCACGTACCCCAGGGTGGAGTGAGAGGTTGAAGTCAAAGTCAAAGTCGAAAACTGTCATTATGATATCAGCATTAGGTCCTCTGGACTTTTCTTTCAGCTAGTACTTCGTAAAGAATTTTAAAACAAAATAAATTATAATTTAAACACACCAACATATTACACACACACACACACCCACACACACACCAACAACATGAAATAAATTTGAAATTAATAAGTAATTATGTGTGGCGGAATGGGAGACGAATGGTGTAGGCTTTGGAGCGAGGTTGTTTACCTTCTATTTGTTGGTTAGTCTAGCCTTGGGTGGCTCCTGCTGTGCAGAATCCTTAGGTGTGGCCATTGGATTATGCAGGACAAGCCGAAACGACATTTGTTCTCCCCGGCTGACCATTCGTCTTCTGCTTGTGACGGTGAGCAGTACTACATTGTCGGCAGGCATTTTATGCAAGCCAGTGGCAGTGGCTTTGCAGAGAATGTCGTGGCACTAGAAGGCGGCAAACCGGTTTACTACCAACACGCTCCACCGCCTTGCGGAGCGAATATTTGTATGTCCCTCTTACGAGGGATAATAAAAATTAACAGCTCGGGTTTGGACGTGTTCTCAAGATGGTGGCCGAGAGAAGGGAGTCAAATACGCTGCTCGGCTACATATTATACCAAACAATCCCACTTTTATGTAAACACACAAACATACACAGGTATACACAAAAAATTTCAAAACTGCTGCATGAGAGAGAAAAAGGTACACAGTAAAACACGTTAAATAAATATAGATAGATAGATAGATAGATAGATAGATAGATAGATAGATAGATAGATAGATAGATAGATAGATAGATAGATAGATAGATAGATAGATAGATAGATAGATAGATAGATAGTTAGATAGATAGATAGATAGATAGATAGATAGATAGATAGATAGATAGATAGATAGATAGATAGATAGATAGATAGATAGATAGATAGATAGATAGATAGATAGATAGATAGATAGATAGATAGATAGATAGATAGATAGATAGATAGATAGATAGATAGATAGATAGATAGATAGATAGATAGATAGATAGATAGATAGATAGATAGATAGATAGATAGATAGATAGATAGATAGATAGATAGATAGATAGATAGATAGATAGATAGATAGATAGATAGATAGATAAATGAATTTTGTTGATTCAAGCATCGACACTAGGCGAAACTGTTAATATATTGGAAAACCAGGTGCGGAATGATATTGTTGCAAGTTTGGTCTAGGCGTGATTGGTCTGAGTTTGAGCATGGCAGCTTTAAGACTGCGTGTTGAATTGTGGAACGGATAGTATACAAAGAAAAGTAGTGTGCAATAATAATGAAAGAAAACAATTATTTGAAAATAACACTGCAGTAACATTTATAAAAAAGAAATAATACAATGTCATTATAAAAGTGACGAATAAAAGTGACGAATCAAGAGTTAAAAAACAACAATAACAACAACAAATGATTGTCAAACTTTTCACAATGTTTTTTTGCAAAGTGACATTTATATGAAGGTATATGATTCACATGCTCCCTATGGAACTGGCAATGATTAATATAAAAATGAGTACCCAGAAAAAGCACAAAAGAAACGGTGACATTAAAATGCAAAGTTATATTGACTATGATCTTTGATCTTGATATGAACTTGACCTCCGGCTCCAATACACTCATGTACTATCAGATAAACTGCATCCAAAGTTTATTACGTCAAAAAATTGACACTAGGATGACACTGACCTTCAGTGATCTTGACCTTGGGTTGACCTTGACCTTCACGTGACCTCTCATGCTCATGGATCAAATAATGCGTACGATGGGTTATTATAGATTCACTCTACTGTACGATGGCCTTTAAAAACAAGTTTTTGCGAGGTCAAACATGGCCTTGACATTAAGGATCAACGCAAGAACGAAAGATTATCCATCATCTCTAAATACAACAAGTTGGGACTTTATAACTCTCATTGTTCAAGGTCGAGTTTACTTCAAAGTACCTATACTAACCGACTTTGGACAACTCCAGTGACCTTGACCTTGGAGTGCACTATTCAAAGAAAGCAGGCATCACATGGGACAACATTTGTGAAGAATATCCGTCTGCAAATGGGAATATCGTGTTCTGCAAGAAACCCCGCCAATACATAACGTCTTTTATTTCCGTCAATTCTAAAAGTTCTCAAAAGATTCCTTGGGCCAACAGTTTTTGATGACTCGTAAAACAATAATCTGTTTTTAGTTTTAAAAAATTGAAATATATAAATTGTTATGATTGTTTTATGGTCAAATTATTAACGTTTATTGTTTTGGATAATGCACCTTCTGCGATTCTGGAAAGCAAAGCTTATGTGTGTTCATATTTTATGTTTATGTGGGGCTTCATAAGCGTTTTGTACGTTTAAGTAACACATTCCAGCCAGCAGCTGTGATATTAAATACCATGGTAAAAAGGTAAAGGTAGTCCCATAGCCTTGTGGCCGTAGGGGAGCGTGATGTTGGAGATCACACTTATCTTGGGCCAGCGTGATGAGGGTGATGCCCAACTCTCTCCCTCGCTGCTTTACCTTCCCCACCCTCAAGAGAGTAGGTACTCAATCACAGTTGAGTCAACTGGGGGCGTTGTTGTTTGTCGCTTCACACCTTAGCGGTCACCCATCCAAGTGCTAACCGCACCGGACGGTGCTTCACTTTCGACACAGTAGCGAGTGCTCCAACCACTGCACTATCCGACACCCCATGGAAAACAATTATAAGTCACATAAGAAAATAAATCGACAAAAAATGTTAAAGCCACAAACAAACAAACAAATTAAAAACAATATTCTTAAATATATATTTAATGTGTAGCCAAACACAAAACTCGCCAAAATAGGCTTAAACATTTTGCAAAACTGACATTGAGGTTAGTGGCTAAAATGGGCCCCGTTAGGGTTTTGCGGCAACAAAAAGAAATAGATTGCGATGTGCGAAGTTTGAATCAGCGTTTTGGTATGCATAGTATAAGTCAGGAATTAGGGTTTTCACGTGCTCGATAGCTATTATAAGTTGAGCGGAGCTCGATACCTTGAACTGTGGACTGGGAAGAAAGCGGTAGCACTGGCAGATTTCAGGCAGTAGTCTTTGTGATTAGACGACTATTGGAGAGACAAGTCAAGTCAAGTCAAAAGCGCTTTATTCCATAAAACCCCTTGGGGCACGTGGATACAACGAAAATGAATAAAAATAAACACACATGTAGAATAACCATAAAATCATAAAATGCAATATAAAATGCATATGTACATATATTACAAAAATAAAAGTTATCTTTCACACTCGCGTTCTAAGAGACATAATAAACATTTACAAAATACACATTCATTATTATCACACAACACAAGCATACTACATAAAACTTATGTCCACACAAGCTGATCACAAATCGCACGCACTCTCTCGCAAGATAGGGTGATAAAGAAGGGGAGAAGGGGGGGGGGTACACACTGGTATTGAGTATTTACAGGGAGACTGTAACTTCCACTATCATAGGATCAGTGTAGGGTTCGTCTCTAAGGGCTGTGTTTTGTGTTTGAACCACCCAAGGTTTTGTGCCTTAATATGGACAAGAATGACAATGAGTTGTGGCAATTATTATAAAAAAGTAAATTTATAGTTACTGAGGAGGACTTTTGCTGCCACAGTGCTGTGTGATCTCTGTGTAGAGTGACGTCCTAAGGGTGTGTGTGCTCTTTGTTTAGAGACCACCCAAGACCTAACATTTTGCAAATGTTAGGGTGTCCTAGGAAATCATTATAAGACAGTAACGAACCACCTACTTTCCACAGATCGTATTGTATTGTGTTGTGTTGTTCTGTTGTGTGTATCTGTGCTTCACAGACCGGGAAACTGAAGGTGAGGTGATACCCAGTATTCCAGTTCCTTAGTGACTATACACTCCGAGCATGCGTACGCGAATGAATGATGATGAATGAGGGGGAAAGGGATATATTTTTATAAATAGCATTTTTATATGATTTTCTTGATGAATATGTTAAATGGAATAATGTTGTTGATGTTGTTGCCAAAATGAGGTCATGAGTGACGATGCATGAGAGAGGGGTGATAATATGAGGGAGAGAGGAGTGACGATGCGTTATAACAGGCTAGAGGGGTGATGATATGAGAGAGAGAGAGGGAGTGGGACGATTTATTATAGTATGCCAGAGGGGTGATGGAAGTAAGAGGAGTGATAGAAATAAGGTCAAGGGTGACGTTGTGTTATATATTATGACATGGTAGGGGGGGGGGGGTGATGAATATGGGAGAGAGGATGAGTCAAGATTGTTGATTAGAAATTCAATTATAATATGCATTTGTATTTGTGTAAATAATCATGTTCATGGGATGTTAAAATAAATTATAGAAGAATTATGAAACGTTATGATGCATAAATAAACAGGTCAAGATGGCGGACGGCGGAAGGAGTTATTTCCCATGTATTGTTTACATGCTGAGGTAGTTTTCTAAGACAGTTTATTTGTTGACCAGATTGGGCCTATGATATCTACTACGATTTCTACTACTATTTCTGCTACTCCTAGTTTGCTGCTACTTCTACGTTGTTCTATTGGTCTGGGTTCCACTTCTTCTTCATACTTCGTTCTTCCGACTTCATACTTAGTTCTTCGTTCTACATACCTCGTTCTACATACTTCGTGCCGCTTACTCCGTTCCATCTCTACTTCCACCTGCAGGAGGCGGCAAGACGACGTGCTTGGGGGACCACTTCTACTTGGGTCGCAGTGCTCAGGGCTTTACATTACACCCTCAATCATACGTACATACACGCACTTAGACATATATAAACTGTGACTTTCTACAGTCTGCATTAGGTTGCATGAGTTGGTGAATTTTCTTGAGGTAGCATGTTCAGACAATTCAGTTAACCAGTGTTGGAGATCGGACGGATGATCTGAGCATAAAGTGTTTACTATTGACTAAATACATTTTCTTCAAGGCTTGTTTTGTACACTTAAGCCATTAATTGTATTTTGCACATTGATTTTCATAGTATTATTGCATCTTGATTGTATTCGCATCTTGTGTACAGTGTCAGGGGGTAGGGATTAGACAAGGGAGATAATTGTTGGTTAATTGTTGGGGTTGTGGGTCCGGATAAGGGTTGAGTTCGGGTTAGATTCCCCATTTTCCTGTGTGTGTGTGCGCGTTGAATAAAAGTGTATAATTGTGCATCTGGCATTTGTGTTAGTTTCTTTTAGTTCGAGTGTGTACACCTCCACTCGTTGTATGAGGTGAAGTCACTAGCCCGTTCGGGTGACGTGACAGTAGGCATTTTATATGTATGTGTTTTGTTGATATTTTATAATGATGTTTTTATTCTATTTTGTTTTTGTAAATGGGGATTCGATAAATTAGAGTATAGCCTCAGCGTCCCCTGCGTGGGATGTTTTTATTGTAAAGTGACTGGCTGGCGGAGTGTCTTCAGTGTTACCACTAAGGTTGTTTCGGCAGATCTTTTATGCGGATCAGGGGCGAGTCCTCTTTCAGCGAAGTTGTGGTCTTGATTTAGTGTTCCTGATTCGGATATACTGGTTCTGATTTGGCTCGGAAGAGTCCGCTGGACCTAAAGCAATGCTCATGTAATGTAATGCCTGTTTGTATGTGCTTGTCTTCCTGACTATGTGAAAATAAAGTGAAGTAACACACAAAGTCAGTACTGAAGGAATGCTGACTCGGTGGTTCGATGAAAGGGATAGAGTGTGTGGGGAGGAGTGGGGGTGTGAAGACAACAAACAGACAATTTCTTTCTTTCTTTCTTTCTTTCTTTCTTTCTTTCTTTCTTTCTTTCTTTCTTTCTTTCTTTCTTTCTTTCTTCCATTCTTTATTTCTTTCTTTCTGTCTTTTTTTTTGTTCTTCCTTTTTCTTTTTTTTCTTCCTTTTTTTTTTCCTTCATTCTTTCTCTCTTTCTTTCTTTCTTTCTTTCTTTCTTTCTTTCTTTCTTTCTTTCTTTCTTTCTTTCTTTCTTCCTTTCTTTCTTTTTTTCTTCCTTCTTTCTTACTTTCTTTCTTTCTTTCTTTCTTTCTTTTTTTCTTCCTTTCTTTCTTTCTTTTTTGTTTCTTCCTTTCTTCCTTTCTTTTTTCTTCCTTTCTTTCTTACTTTCTTTCTTTCTTCCTTTTTTCTTCCTTTCTTTTTTTCTTCCTTTCTTTCTTTCTTTCTTTCTTTTTTTCCTTTCTTTCTTACTTTCTTTCTTCCTTTCTTTTTCTTTTTTCTTCCTTTCTATCTTTTTCTTCCTTCCTTTCTTTCTTTTTTTCTTCCCTTTTCTCTTTCTTTCTTTCTTTCTTTCTTTCTTTCTTTCTTTCTTTCTTTCTTTCTTTCTTTTTTTCTTCCTTTTTTTTCTTTCTTCCTTTCTTTTCTTTCTTTCTTTCTTTCTTTCTTTCTGCTGCTCAAGTTCGTACAAAAAGAGCAACAAGACCTCCCGATTTTATCATAGTCTTTCCTGTTGTCAGCAACGGATGTTGTGCTGGTGTAATCAACGGGCATTTTGGCGTACAACTGGGGCAACAAAGCTTTGCCAATCTTGCCAAAGTCTTACGAAGCCGGCAGTGGACATATTCCTGGAACTGTTTATAAGTATCCTTCCTGTTTTTGGATCTACAAATGACCAAGTCCTTTGACGTATAACTAGGGCAACGAGAGATTTCCATTTGGCCCTATCTTTTGTTGGAGACCAACGACGGACTGACGTAGACTTGTTTATCTATACTATGAGTGTCTCAAGGGCTAGAAACGTGCGGGTCATTGTCGCTATGGGGAGGAGGTGAAGGGTTGGATTGGAGATAAAAGGGTGGAGAGAGGGGCAGTGAGGGAGATGGGTTTAGGGAAGTGTGTGTGTGGGGGGGGGATTCAACTATTTGATGAGTGTTAACACGTACAGCACGTTCGAGTAATGTAGTTATGGGCATGGAAGAGATGGGAAGGGTTAGAGGTGTAGGTTGGGGACGGGGTGCGGGGTAGGAGGATGGGGAGGGGGTGTAGGTAAGAAGGGTTGACAAGTGATTCATTCAGAAGGGATTCTGAAAAGAGCTCGTCTGGTGTTGCAGCAAAGTTGTTAAGGACCCAAAACGGGGTCGCATCAATCTTAATGCCCCTCTCTTGCCTGCAGACCACATGGGCCCCTTATGTGAGAGATGCCCGGGCCTCTTGGTATTATATACTTGTAAATAGTACAGAGAGAGATGTACTCTGACGTCCAGACAGAGGGGACTGTTCTGCAGGCTGTATAACCCTTCGTCAAACAGGTCTTCTGACGTACCACCAGGGCAAGAAGAAATCTCGGTTTGGTCCTATTATTTCGGACTTTAAGCCTATAAAGTAGCATCAAATACTGGCCAATTGCATTTATTACATTTTGTAATTTCAGTACAAGACATTTTGTAACAACTTACTGTTCTTGGCCATTATTTTAAACTTGTGAAAAGAAGAAAATCCAAAAATATGTGTCTGATTTTAAAATGTTATATGGCTCATGAGATTTTCAAGCTTTTTATTTTCAATAAAGGTTGTGTGGAGGCCATGATCCAATCTAAGCTACCAAAGACGTCAACTTGCTGCGCCGCGAGCATTGTCTAACAAACATTACCATTGGGCTAAGCTCAAATTAGCCTATGTTTGGCATGGGTAATATGAATTTATATATTGAATAATTATGTGTCTCTTTAAAATAATATTATCTGACTGTGTCCTCACTTTTCATCGGAGTGCAGCGCATACAAGAAAACGCTTTGATGTGCATGCGTGTGTGCTTATGTATGTGTGTTTGGGTGTATGTAAAGTGTGAATGAGAACGTGTGTGCTTCCCTATCTGTCTGCCGTCCTTCCTCCCTGTTTCGTTTTGTGCTGGCCACATTAAAGCGTTTTTGCCTTAATAATCCCATCCTTTAAATACACTGGGGTCTGCATTATCTGACATCGACATTGACTAAATAAAAACGAAATATTACGTTATTATCATTATGTCATGCTCGATTAATCAATAATGGAAAATCATCAAAACGTTTACTGCTTCATTGCACTATCAGTATTATATTGTTTGGCCAAGCCCAGCCACACAATGAATTATTCATAAAAGCTCTTATGCAGCGTTGTCATGAATCAATGAGAATGCGTAGCCTACTATCTCTGTCGGTCTGTTTGTCAGTCTATCAAATGTCTCTCTCTCTCTCATTATATATATCTCACATTGTTTTCGGTTTTCATGTTTGCGGCTAGACTGCCGCATTCTCTGCCCTCCATTGCAGTGACTTGCATCCTACCAAAACTGATCGCTCGATTAAAAACAACAATGACAACAACAACAACAACAACAGCAAAAAAAATAACAATTAAAACAAACAAAATTATTTTAAAAACACTATTTGTAACTTAGACATGTAGGCCTACACCTAAGAAGCACCAACATGGCAATCGCACTGCTGGAAACGAGATGATTAAGTGGAGCAAGAGAGCCGGCTTGGGAGGATCACTCCAGTTTTCATGTCAGTGATCATCGACGACTGATTAGTTTCCCTATCGTTGATTAATTGGCATTTTGAGGGATGATTCTCTGTTGATACAGCAGCTTGTCAGTGCCGTTATCTGAGCTTGGTACTTTCATCCATGTTGTCTTTGGAGCCTGCGACTGTGGTTGACCCTCAGGGCAGCCAAATCCATTGCTGGGATCGTTATTTTGTCTAGGCTAGTCTATATGGCAATAGTGGCCTCTGGGATCGTCTCCCCGATCGTCTGCAAGCTATCATGAAAATGCTGCAGCACGAACAGTCACGCGTACGAGACTGAGAGGAAACTAAACCCTGTATTACGTGAGTTTCATTGGCTTCCTGTCAAACAGAGACTTGATCATAAGATTCTCTCCCTCTCTGCTTCCAAATGTCTTAATGAGCAGAAAGCACCTGCATACATTCATGTCATTATTCCCCGTCGCAAACCCACAAAAACGGCTTCAGTATTCCTCTCAGTCTATGCTCAAGACATCTAGTGTTGACGGTCACATAAAGTCAATATGATACAGAGCTTTTTCCCATTCGCATTCACATTTCAATCAGTCTGCAAATTAAAAAATTTAAAAGGACGAATATGACTGCATTCAAATAGGTATACTTAAAGCCAATATAAATGTTTAGATTTCATGAGATGCCTGTACAGAAATACTAGAATTTAATCAGATCTTTGCTGGACGGTCAACATTTTAGGAAAGCAGTAAGTTGTTCGATCACTGGAGTTCGGAGTTGCTTCAGATACTCTGGGGCAAACACTCAGCCTCATTTGTCATTGTCAGGAAGCAGCGACAAGAATCGCTTCCAATTTATTCAGACTAACAAATTCCTGCTGATGCCGATTGCCTAGGTCCCGGAGTACACTATAAATAGATGTATGAGTCGCCGTCAGCACTGACCAGTGATACTTTTTCTTGACAGTTCCCAGACGCCGTTCAATAACACGTGATAGGATTTACAAACGACGCGACACCACGTGGCAAGACGTCACATAACTTTAAACAAAAATACAATCTAAATTTCGATGTGTTACACAACACAAACTGATACCATAAGACTGATACAATATTTCTCACAATCAACTTGATTTTAATAATTTTTCTTTGGCATGCTGCTTTAGTTAATATTACATGCACGTATTTTATGATTAACTTTGTTTTAAAACGTGTCAAGTTATTTTAACAATTTGAATGTGCCTTGTAAAATGTAACACTAATCATGGTATGTTGTTGTTGTTGTTGTTGTTGTTGTTGTTGTTGTTGTGTCCACATTTATATTTGGTCGCACATCTAAACTGTCTATAAAGTCCACCTGGTAAATCTTGAAAAGTAAGAGAGTAAAGGCGACGACAGCGACTACAACAATAAAAACACATCCACCAAAAACTGCTACAGCATCATCACCACCACCACCATCAACAACCCAACAGCAACAACGATCACATAACAACAACAGGCTGCAGACAGAAATGATATCTGTATAATCTTCTTCCACCACTAGTTGCAAATATTAACCCTTACCACCAACGTAGACCGCTTGAAAGACACCTTCCTCATCACAAAACTGAAATATACCACAAATCTTTCTTCCCATCAACTACTATCTCATGGAACTCTTTACCAGAGAGCATACAAGAAACAACATCAACTGGAACCTTCAAGCATTACCTTCGAAGAGATGATGTCTGCATTCCTCAGTATTTTCTTGAGGGAAACAGGAACAAGTAATCCACTGTCGACTTCGAAGAAATATGAGGGATCTTAATCATGACCTTTTCACTCGACACTTAATTGATAATCCATCGTGACCTTGTGGCTGTCACTACGAAACTGTCCAACATTTTCTCTTTCACTGCCCTCTCTATATTAACGTCAGAGCAAATTCGATCTCCACCCTCGCGCAAGACCAAATAGTTATTCAACTTATTGTACGGAAATCAATCATTCCCTTAACAAGACAATTAACTTCTCTTCCCAACCACTCCACAGTTTATTAAACAGTCAAATCGTTTTCGTTAAGTTAACATTTAATTTGCCGTTCCACGACACAAGAGCCCCGGCATCCAGACCAACAGAATTATTGCTCTCTCTCTCTCTCTCTCTCTCTCTCTCTCTCTCTCTCTCTCTCTCTCTCTCTCTCTCTCTCTCTCTCTCTCTCTCTCTCTCTCTCTCTCTCTCACTCTCTCTTTTTTCTCTCTCTCCCCTCCCCTTCTTATTTTCCTTCTCCCGTTTCTCTATTACGCTTTCTCTTTATAGTCCTTTTTCTTATCACAATTTTCGTCACTTTTACACAAGGACATCAATTTATTCTTCCACCTTAATTAAAAAAATTATTTATTGGTTTACTTCTTTATATAATTGGATCTAATTTACTATAACTTAAATGAAATGATAATATTTGTTGCCTGTCATATTTTATGTTTAATTACTTAAACAGGGCCGGCTTATATAAGCTTGCTTGTTGCCATTCCTGTACGCAATAAAATATTTTTCTTTGTTATGTTTTTCCCACTAATAAAACACATGTTTAAACCAGACAGAAATGATGTTCAAGATGCGTATTTACCCCAGAGACCTACTTCGGCACCCGAGCCGTACGTGCCATAACAATTATAATATTCACTAAAGCAGGCGCTTAAAAAAAAAAAAAAAAAAAAAAAAACATCCGTGTAGAAATTGCATCGGGTTAAGCGCAGCTCAGCCGGAAAATGAAATGCACTGCAATACGCAATCATCATCATCATCATCATCATCATCATCATCATCATCATCATCATCATCATCATCATCATCATCATCATCATCATCATCATCATCATCATCATCATCATCATCATCGTCGTCGTCATCATCATCATCATCATCATCATCATCGTCATCATCGTCATCATCAAAATCAACATCATTATCATCATCTTCTTCTTCTTCTTGCTTTTCTTCTTCTTCGGTATTAAGGACTAGCTGTAAGACAGGTCCAAAGGACCTGATGCTATTATCCCATTAAAGGTTATGACTTTTTCTTCTTCTCCTTCTTCTTCTTCTTCTTCTTCTTCTTCTTCTTCTTCTTCTTCTTCTTCTTCTTCTTCTTCTTCTTCTTCTTCTTCCTCTTCCCTCCTCTTTCTCCTCTGACGGGTTCTTAGAAAAGTGTTTACACATCACTTCTCTATAGCAGAAAACTTCCTATTCTTCTTTTCCTTCACCACCCTCTTCTATCTTTTAATCCTCATCATCCTTCTTCTTCTCCCTTTCTTCGTCTTCCTTAACATTTCTCTTCGTTTCCTCCCTTTTCAGAACCTTTTGGAAATCTCAGAAATGCGTTTACACTTCGTCCTCTGGACTTTTCTTCTTCTCCTCTTCCTCATTCTCTTCCTCCTCTTTCTTCCTCTCCTTATTCTTCTCTTCTTTTCAGAGCTTTGATGTCATCAAGTGTAGTAATAAAGTGTTTACATTTCGCTTCTCCCTAAACAAACGACGTTTCAATCACTGGCTTGTTTATTAGCAAACTTCGTCTTTGCCCGTTTTAGATTTTGTTTATCAGTGAACTCTAAACGACCTCCCATTATATAAGCTTTGTTAGATACATTGCTATAATCAATAGCAGCAGTAAAAGCAGCAACAATCCCCATTAGCGGCGTAATAAAAATAATAATAATAATAATAATAATAATAATAATAATAATAATAATAATAATAATAATAATAATAATAATAATAATAATAATAATAATAATAATAAATTCATCATCATCATCATCATCATCATCATCATCATCATCATCATCATCATCATCATCATCATCATCATCATCATCATCATCAATATCACCATCATCATCATCATTTTTACGAATAATCCTATCCTTTCCTATCCCGTAACTCGGAGATAATCGTTTAACCAGCGCACTCTATCTTTCTGTCCTCAGCAACCCTCATGGCCTCGTTCAGTGTCAAACCAGTCCATTCTCGAATTCTGTCATCCCACCTCTTTTTCGGTCTCCCTCTTCTTCTACCTCCTTGCTCCGTGCCCTGCAGAATGGTCTTTGCAAGGCCTGATGATCTGGTGACGTGACCAATCCATCGGAGTTTCCGTTTCTTCAGCACTGTGAGCAAGTCACCGTGTTGTCAAATGGCTTGTGTGATGATCTGTCTGACTTCGTCGTTGGTGATGTGCTGGGTATAGGAAATGCACAGAAGTCTTCTGTAGCACCTCATCTCCATGCTTTGTATTCTTCTTTGTAGATCTGCTGTGAGGTCCATGTTTCGCATAAGATGAAGTGTAAACACATTTCTTATCATCATCATATCATCATTAGTCTAAAATCATTTCGGTGAAAAGACGTTAAATTAAACAAATAAACAAATCGTCATCGTGTTCTTGTTCATCATCATCATCAGCATCAGCAGCAGCAGCTCAGCAGCAGCAACATCAACATCGTCATCATCATGATTCAGTGGGCTTGTAAACCTACATTGGGCGAAAATGCACCCTTTCTGTTTATTGATATTTCTCATTAAATCTAAAGCGACTTACATAATGATTTGGTCTGTTGGTCAATAACATCATCATCATCATCATCATCATCATCATCATCATCATCATCATCATCATCATCATCATCATCATCATCATCATCATCATTATCATCATCATCATCTTCGTCGTCGTCGTCGTCATTATCTTCATCAATAACAACAACAGCAGAAGCAACAGCGTCCTTGTGACTATAAAGTCTGTTTTGAAACTACCAAATAATCCCATCCGTGGTGATCTAAAACATGACTGCACCAGCACCAGCGCAAGGCGGTCTTGATCAAATTGCAGTAGAGATTAACGCTTGTCAAACTTCAAAACGCTGTGTAAGCGATTTTTTTAAAATTGATTTTATTTAAACTATTGTCCCTCGGTTTTTTTAAAAAATGAATTCTTTTGGACGAATTACAGTTCTTACGTCTTATGTCGTTTATTTTCGGAATGTCTGGCCTTGGGGTCTATGCATTGCAGTAATGGATCGAACTCGCAACCTCTGGAACACGAAGTTGGTGCTCTAGCCACTGATGTTTTTTCCCAGCTCCTCTCATCGTCTTTATTAGCAATAAGTTGTTTTTTAAAAAAAAAACAAATAAAATAAACAAGTTCTGCAAAGTTTCAAATAGAGTTTCTTGTTTGCGGAGACGAATGCGGAGTCCACCCTTTGCAATCAGCAAACACAAATGGACTTTTTCAACTATCTCGATATAGAACGTCCCTTTCCATCATTTACCCTTCTTTTCCAACACTACTTACCCGCTTTTCCAATCATGCCTCTGCACATCTCTCTCTCTGTCTCTCTCTCTTTCTCTCTCTCTCTCCCTCTCTCTGTTTCTCTTTCTTTTTCTGTCAGTCTGACTCTTTCTTTTTCTGTCTTTCTCTTTATGTCTGTCTCTGCAGCTGTCTCTCTCTCGTCTCTCCATCCTTATCTGTCTCTGTCTATCTGTCTCTGCCTCTCTCTTTTTTTTCTCTCTCTCCCTCTCTCTCTCTCTCTCTCTCTCTGTTTCTCTCTCTCTGTGTCAGTCTGACTCTTTCTTTTTCTGTCTTTCTCTTTATCTCTGTCTCTGCAGCTGTCTCTCTCTCGTCTCTCCATCCTTATCTGTCTCTGTCTATCTGTCTCTGCCTCTCTCTGCCTCTCTCTGCCTCTCTCTCTCTCTCTCTCTCTCTCTCTGTTTCTCTCTCTCTCTGTGTCAGTCTGACTCTTTCTTTTTCTGTCTTTCTCTTTATCTCTGTCTCTGCAGCTGTCTCTCTCTCGTCTCTCCATCTCTGCCTCTCTCTGCCTCTCTCTGCACCCCCGTTGGGGTGCCGGGGGTTTCAGTATAAATAGTATCCCCACTTTCTGGAAATTTAGTGCTTTAAATTCACACTGTCGCTGTCTTCCTCATTTACTCTTTTCCACTCCTGCTCTGTCCTATCACTCTGCTATACTATCTTCTTCTTCGCAAGATCAATGACCTACCTTTTTTCTTGAAAACTCTTCCTGGACAAGACTCCTTGTTTGTGTATGAGGTCTGTTGGATCAGCTTGGGAGTGTTGGACGCTTTCTGCCGGGTGGTCACTAGGGCTTCCTATGATGTCATTATTTAGCACTATAGGCATTTTATATGTATGTGTTTTGTTGATAATTTATAATGATGTTTGTATTCTATTTTGTTTTTGTAACCGGGGGTTCGAGTAGTTGGGGTAAAGCCTCAGCCGTCCCCTGCGTGGGATGTCTTTATTGTAAAGTGACTGGCCGGTGGAGGGCATTCAATTTTCCCACTGGGGTTGTTTCAGCAGATCTTTAATGCGGATCGGGGGTTGTCTGGTCCTGATTTGGCTCGGAAGAGTCCGCTGGACCTAAAGCAACAATCAATCAATCAATCAATCAGTCTCTCTCTCTCTCTCTCTCTCTCTCTCTCTCTCTCTCTCTCTCTCTCTCTCCCTCTCTCTCAAGCCTAGTATTTGCCCGAGGCTAACCTGACACCTCCCATTACGACACTGACGTGTGTTTATCGGAGAAACCGTGCGCTATCGTGGTCTTGCATAATGTAGTTAGCGCGCCATTACGTCATGCCGCCTTCAGCAGGTATTTGGGGGATGGAAAGCGCACAATTCGCTAGTATTTTTGTCAATCATACAGTATGTTCTGTTGCGTGTAGGGGTCTTAATAAACAAACTGTCCCAGACAGCAAACTATTTGTAAATTCATTGTAAAGGAATGGTTTTGTCCAAGGTGTAGTAGTTCCAGCCTCAATCCTTGTTTGTCTCACGTAACGTCTCCATGTCTTGAGCCGCTCTTACAGCCGGTGATGACGATTTATTATACTGGTGTGTGTTTGTGTGTGTGTGTGTGTGTGCGTGCTTATATATGTGTGTGTGTGTGCGCGCGTGTGTTTGTGTATTTCTAAAGGCTGACGTATCACACAACAATCTTTCTGTCACGATAATGTTTCCAATGGGAACCAGAGACAAATTTCCTTAAAAGGCCCCAAATTCGAAGGTATTGCTTCCTATCCTATCCTGTCCCGTAACCCGGAGGTCGTAGGGGCACCACAGATGATCGTTTAACCAGCATACTCCATCTTTCTCTGTCCTCAGCAGCCCTGATGGCTTCGCTCAGTGTCAAACCAATTCCATTCTCGAATGTTGTCCTCCCACCTCTTTTTCGGTCTCCCTATTCTTCTACCTCCTTGCACTGTGCCTTGCAGAATGGTCTTTGCAAGGCCTGATGATCTGGTGACGTTGCCATACCATCGGAGTTTCCGTTTCTTCAACACTGTGAGCCGGTCATCGTGTTGTCCAATGGCTTGTGGTTTTGCTTACTTTTGGCAAAAACCGGATTTACCCTGATATTCGCATTGTGATTACATTTAAACAATGATAAAGTAAAATAATTGATTTACAAAATAACTATATTTTCGAAAGAGGAGTTTCTTGTTGAAAGCGTAATTATTTTGAGTTGGGTCAACCTTCAATATCAACGTTAAACGGATCGGGGGTGGGGGTGGGTGGGGGGAGGGGGTGGTCAACGTGAGTCCCTTTAAAAAACATGGTCTTTGCTGTGTTTCACTGTCCTACAAGCAAAAGCAGAGTTTCCATGTTGCCTGTCTTTGTAGGCAGATTTAGCTCAAGTTCTAATGCCTTGAAATTATAAATCCTAATTTACAACAAAAACATCAAAATGTATGTGCATCTACAAAGGTGTGCTATTTACGTGTAACACGCCTTGAGCAGGTTATCGCGATGAATCGGAAGGAACAATCCTCTGTACGTCGTAACATTCCATAGGCCTCTTGATTGATTCCGCTGTGCTCTGTACACACAGAATGTTCCAGATACTGTCCGAGACAATTTTCGTTTGCCGAGATCAATGCGGTTGTCTACCCTTCCAATTTGCAAAATACATTTACTGTCTCTCTCTCTCTCTCTCTTCTTGCGCACGCCCCTCCTATCCCCTCCCCTCACACACACACACACACACGCACACACACAGAGGTACACACTCTCTCTCTCTGTCTCTCTGTTTCTGTCTCTTTGTCTCGATCTCTGTCTCTCGTTCACACACACACACATACACACACACACTCACTTTCTCTCGGTTCAAATCAATTATTCAAAAATAGAACCCCGCTTGTTGACACATAACCATTGATTCGTGTTAACATCCTGACATTTCTAGTTGGTATTATACCTCAGTCTGTATTGCAGAGAACTCGTCGTCAAAAAGTCATGGGTGTGAGGTTCCCGCTTTGGTATATTTACATAAACTGGGTTCTAAACTCCTGATAGAATGTGCACAGTGTAATGATTTCTGGAATCGTGTATTTTTGCCATATCGGGAATTTGTATCCTATCCTATCCCGTAACGCGGAGGTCGTTGGGGCACCACAAATGATCGCTTATCCAGCGTACTCCATCTTTCTCTGTTCTCAGCAACCCTCATGGCTTTCCTCAGGGTCAAGCCAGTCCATTCTCGAATGTTGTCCTCCCACATCTTTTTCTGTCTCCCTCTTCTTCTGTCTCCTTCCATCGTGCTTGCAGGATGGTCTTTGCAATGCCTGAGCATGCTCTGGTGAGGTGGCCATACCATCGGAGTTTCCGTTTCTTCACCACTGTGAGCAGGTCATCGTGTTGTTCAATGGCTTGTGTGATGGTCTTTCGGACTTCGCCGTTAGTGATGTTCTGGGTATAGGAAATGTTCAAAAGTCTTCTGCAACATCTCATCTCCATGCTTTGTATTCTTCGTTGTAGATCTGCTGTGAGGGTCCATGTTTTGCAAGCGTATAGGAAGAGGGAGATGACAAGGGAGCGCACCATCCAGACCTTGGAATGTAGACTGGTGGTCCTGTGTTTCCAAATGGGCTTCAACCTTGTCAGGGCCGCAGTTGTTGGTGCGATCCTGGAAAGGACTTCATGTCGGGACCCATTGTCTGATACAATGGCTCCTAAATATTTGAAGCTATGCACTGTGTTGAGTGATGGGCCTTGGACGTTGATGTCCATGTTGATGCCGTTGGTGTTTTTGGTCATCATTTTGGTCTACTCTGCACTTATTTCCATTCCATAGTCTCTGGAGGTGGTGTCAAGCCTCTGTACCAGCTGTTCAAGTTCTTGTTCCCATCCAGCCAATCCATTAATGTCATCCGCAAAACGGAGGTTGGAGATTGCCCTGCCCCGTATGCGGACTGTGCCTTCGTGATCTGCAAGGGCATCTGACATGATGCGCTCTAGGAAGATGTTGAATAGTGCTGGAGATAGTAGGCATCCTTGACGCACACCGATTGTTGATCTGAACAAGTTCCAGATGGCGCTGTTGTTTAGGACTCCACTGGTAGCCTTGTCATACAGGCTTTTGATGACTTCAATAATTTTAGGGCTGATGCTGTACACTCTCATGGTTGCCCACAGAGCTGCATGCCAGACTCGGTCAAACGCTTTCTTGAAGTATACGAACACATAATATAGATGTTGTTGCTGTAGGTATTTCTCGCAGATTATTCTGAGGTTGAAAATCTGTTCAGTGGTACTTCGCCCTGCCCTGAATCCTGCTTGTTCTCCAGCTATGATTTGTTCAGCTTGGAGTTTCAACCTGTTGAGTATTATTTTCAGGAAGATCTTGCTGGGATGGCTGATAAGACTGATGATGCGGTAATTTTCATACTCCTGAAGGTTACCCTTTTTGAGAAGAGTGATGGCAAGCGACTGGGTCCATGGTGTAGGCCACTCCCCACTCTGCCAGATCTTGTTACAGATAATGGTAAGGGCATCAAACACCGCTTCTTCTCCGGCTTGAAGCAATTCCGCGGGTATGTTGTACACTCCCGCTGTCTTCCCTTTATTCAGCGATTGCACTGCTGCCTCAACTTCTTCTCGGAGAATTGGGAGGATTTCTTCCTCTTCTCTGTTCTGGGGACATGCTAGAACTGATGGGTCTCCGTTTGGTGTGTGGTTGTAAATGTTAGAGAGCAGTATTCTGTCCATCTATCCAAGACTTGTTGTTCTTCTGTAAGTGCCAGACTTGCTTTGGATCGTGGAGATCTTGGGCTGTTTAACTCTTGTCAGCCGCGCATCACAGTCTGCATGGTAGGCCTTGATGCTGTTGTTCTTGTTCATGCCTTTTCGGATGTCATTGTCACACTAACTGTGAGAATGTGCCTATTACGTGCTTCTTCTTCCAAAAGTCTATGTGTTGGTGGTCATGTTAAGTGTACAGTATTACAGAGAGAAGGATGGATCCTTTCTAGGTTTTCCATTCTCTGGACCCCAATGACCAAGGGCTGCGCTGTACTGTGGCTGCAAGCGCATAAAAAGCGGACCCTACCCCTTTATTATTATTATTATTATTATTATTATTATTATTATTATTATTATTATTATTATTATTATTATTATTATTATTATTATTATTATTATTATTATTATTATTATTGAGGATTTTTATAGCGCACTTATCTCGCCGTACTTGACCAGACTCTAGGCGCTGGCCGATACATGATCTAACTCGAACCGCCCGAGACGCCCACCCGCAGCCTTTGGGCGCATGGTCTGACGCCCGGACAACTAAGCACTATCCTGGCCAGCCAGGGATGGGGAGAAAGACCAAGTGCATTCTGGGTGTGTTCTTGTTACCGGCACTCACCCGTCTAGGACATGAGCGTCAGGGTCTTTAAAGTCCGTTATGATGGAATGTATGCGACACACAGACTAGACCTCGGTTTATACTCTCATCCGGAGGAGTAGGAAATGGGAGTAAAGTGTCTTTCCTAGGGACACAACACAATGGGCTCGAACCCGGGACCTTCAAACCAAAGCACTACCATTAGACCACCGTGCCTCTCTTATTAAGGTGACCGTAATTTCTTGCTGAGAACGAGACATGTATATAAATGAATGAATGAACCGCGGTATCCACATTTGCACGCAAGAAAATCAACATGCATATCGCAATCCTCGGAGGCAACTTTATCCCCGCCCCCCCCCCTCCCTCGCCCTGCGCCCATCCCAACCCCCTACTCCTTTTTTTCCCATGTCTTCCCCCTCCCCCCACACACTTTTTACCCCTCCGCAACATACCCCCCCCCTTCCCCACCCCCGCTTCAACATCCCCTCCCCTCCGAACTCCGAACGCGTCAGTATGGAAAAACTTTGCACCGGCCGTAGTCGGTCATAATTCACAGTAATGGTGGTCAATGCAAGTGAGAGATTTACCTCTACTCCCTTTGGTTGAGGACAATTTGTTTTCCTCCGCAAGCACTCCCATGGGATCGCTTGTCAAGGAAATGAAAAGAGGATGGGAGGAATAATGTGGAACAGGAGGTTGGGGTAGGGGGTGGAGGGTGAAGAGGAGAGGTTGGTTTAGGAGGAGGCAAGAAAAGTCGATGTACCAGAAGGAGTGTATTTTTTTTCAAAAGTATCCCAGAAAATGTCTTCTCATTGGAGAAGAATAAGAAAAAGCAAGAAGAAGAAGAGACAAAAAAGCAGAAGATAGACATTGTTTATAGGGTCCAGCTGACTGCAAAGAGCCGAATCAGTACCACAGCTTGGTTCAAAGAGGGCTCAGCCCTGATCCGACCTGTTGAAAAAACCCAAATGATAACACTGAAGGCACTCTACCAGCCGGTCACTTTGCAATAAAAGCATCCCACGCAGGAGATGTTAAGGCTATACTCTAATTTATCAAACCCACGTTTACAAAAACAAAAATAGAATATAAACAGCATTATAAAATATTCATAAAATACATAAATATAAAATTCCTATATTGCTAAATAATAATACCCTAGAAAGCCCTAATGACCACTTGGCAGAAAGGGACCAATATCTCCAAGCTGACCCAACAGACCCCATACACAAATGAGGAGTTTAGGGAGAGTTTTCAAGAAAAAATGTGGGTGGCGGGTCTAGTGAAAAAAGATAGTAGATTGATAGAACAGAGTAGAAATGAGAAGAATCATATGCGCATTAACCAAGGAGAATGGACCTTCGGCAAGCATTTTGTGAAGTCCCGATAGCGGACGGGTAGCGCAGTAGTAAAATTATTGCCGACGGTCCATTCTTCTTGGTTAATGCACCTGTGGATGAACATTACATTACATTACATTATTATTGCTTTAGGTCCAGCGGACTCTTCTGAGCCAAATCAGGACCGGACAACCCCCGATCCGCACAAAAGATCTGCTGAAACAACCCTAGTGGTAAAACCGAAAGCTCTCCACCAGCCAGTCACTTTACAATAAAGACATCCCACGCAGGGGACGGCTGAGGCTTCACCCCAACTTATCGAACCCCCGTTTACAAAAACAAAATAGAATACAAACATCATTATAAATTATCAACAAAACACATACATATAAAATGCCTACATTGCTCAATAATAACATCATAGGAAGCCCTAGTGACCACCTGGCAGAAAGCGTCCAATATTCCCAAGCTGATCCAACAGACCTCATACACAAACAAGGAGTCTTGTCCCGGAAGAGTTTTCAAGAAAAAAGGTAGGAGACTGGTCTAGCGAAGAAGACGATAGTATAGCAGATTGATAGAAAAGATCAGGAATGAGAAAGAACAAATGAGAACGACAGCTGCAGTGGGAATTTAAAGCACTAAATTTAAAGAAAGTGGGGATATAATTTATACAGAAACCCCCGGCTCCCACAAAGAGGACAGCAGAAGAAGAAGAAGAAGAAGAAGAAGAAGAAGAAGAAGAAGAAGAAGAAAAAGAAGAAGAAGAAGAAGAAGAAGAAGAAGAAGAAGAAGAAGAAGAAGAAGAAGAACAACAACAACAACAACAACAACAACAACAACAACAACAACAACAACAACAACAACGAGAAGAGTGATTTGGGATGGAAGAGAAGAAAGAAAGAGAAGATGAAGACAAAAAATATCCACGTGCCAGAGAAAGTGTACTTTTCAGAAGCAGCCCAAGAAGAAGAAGAAGAAGGACACAGAGAGGAGGAGTGTGGAAGAGGAGGATGAAAGGTGAATGACAAGCAGTATGTACAATCGAAGATAAATAATGTGTTGTTGATTTTTTTGATTTTGTTGTTGGGTTTTTTTTTAAAAAGAGAGAATGGTAACAAAGGATAAATAGGGAAAAAAAAGCAAGACGTAACAGAAGGGTCTGAGGGCCGGGGATTGGGGCGAGGAGGGTACGAAGTAGGGCGTGGTAGCGCTGAAGATGAAGGGAGGATTGAAGTTTTCTGTTTCTGTTGCCTCTTGACTCTTGGTCTTCATGCCCTTCAGCAATTTCACACACTTTGACACATCACGCGCCACCACGAGAGAGAGAGAGAGGAAGAGAGAGCGACAGTGAGACAGCTTGACAGCCAGAGGGGCGGGGGGGGGGGGGGGGGGGGGGCAGAGAGAGAGAGAGAGAGAGAGAGAGAGAGAGAGGTTATATTTTCTTGTGATCATCACTTTCTTTGTGCACTTGATTTATTGTTAGTTTGTATGTGTGTATCTAAAGGAGAAAGACTTAAATGAAAAATATTATACATTTAATTTTAAAGATTTTGCTTCCATATTTATGGAAAAAGGGGCGAGGGGATCTAGGGTTGAGGTTCTGAGAGGGGCTGGCTGTACATAACTATATATGCAACTGCAGACGTGATCACTCACTGCAAACAATCAACACTAGCCAATTATACCCATACAGCGGAATTTTGTTTTCGAAGACGACGAAGATGATGATGATGATGATTAGGATGATGATCATGATGACGATGCTGCTGCTGCTGCTGATGATGATGACGATAATGATGACTGCTGTTGCTATTGATGATGATGACGATGATGATGATGATGATGATGATGATGATGATGATGATGATGATGATGATGATGATGATGATGATGATGATGATGATGATGATGATGATGATTACGACATCTGTATATTCCTTCTCGTTCTTTCTTTTCCCGTTTTTATCTCTTTTTTGTTTGCCCATTATTATAAGCCTACCCGCCCGTCACCCCTCTCATCCCCTCCCCACACACACACTCCTATCACACTCATCCCCTCCCCACACACACACTCCTATCACTCTCATTCTCACTGCTCCAACCGCCTTTCTCCACTCTGTCATGGATCTTTCATGTCCTACATTGAGCCTATTCACCCTAACATTCTGACTGGCCGGCCGATCATCTATTTTGGGTGTGCGTCATGGGGCACCTCGACCGACCTCAGTAACCTTGCCTCTCCCTCCCTTTACCCGTCACTCCCACCCTTTGCAGTCCTGCCAGTCTGTCTGTTGTACTTTCCTTGCATCTTCGCCAGTACGTAGCTACGTCACCCTTATCTGCCTCCACCAACATCGATCTCTTTCTGTCGTTTCCGTACCTCCAACCCCCCAAACCCTTAATTGGTCTTTTTTTTATTTTCTATTCATTTATAAGCCCGACTCCCTCACTCCCTCTCTATCACAGCTCTCATCCACACACACACGCCCACAGACACACGCCCACACACATCTAAAATCACTTAGGTGAAAAGACGTTAAATTAAAGAAAAGAAAAAGACAGAAAGACCCACACCCACATTCAGCAATTGCCACCCAACATCTCTCTCTCTCTGTCTCTCTCTCTCTCTGTCTCTTTCTCTGTCTCTCTCTCTGTCTCCGTCTGTCTGTTTCTCTATGTCTCTGTCTCTCTCTCTCTGTTTCTCTCTGTCTGTCTTCTCTATCTCTTTATCTCTGCATTGACATTCTGTCCTCAATACCGTTTTTCGGATCCTCTCTGTCTCTGTCTCTGTCTCTGTCTCTGTCTCTCTTTCTCTCTCTCTCTCTCTCTCTCTCTCTCTCTCTCTCTCTCTCTCTCTCTCTCTCTCTCTCTCTCTCAGTTGACTCTTTCCTCCAGAAATTTCGTAACTCCATCCATCTATCTTTTTTTTTTCTTTTCTTTTTTTAACCAAATACTCCCGTTTTTGTTTTTTTACATCCTCTTAACTCACTCCCTTAAGAACACGCAAGCGCACCCGGACCCAGTACCCCCTATACTCACAGTCTGAAAACGCCCACACCAACTAGATTGCAGCTCTTACAGCTCTTTTACGGGATCAATACCTTTGGCTAGAAATGCCGGTAGAGGGAGGCAGCAGTTTCATGGGCTAGTTCCGTCTCTTTCATTCAAGTTGGCATGGGTCTACAGGGAGGGGGATGGGAGGGAGGAATGAGAATCTTGTGAGAGTGGGTGATGACCGCGGGAATGGAAAGGTGTTGGGGCAAATGGGGAGCTGGGAGTGGGGTTGGGGAGGGAACGAGAGGGGAAAATGTTGCTTGGGTTGCGGAATTGCTAGATTGCCTTATCGATATCGCCTGTCTTGGAGTTGAAGTTTGGGGGACTCTGCTTCTCGAGTTCTTGTTGGTTATGTGTGTGTGAGGGTGTGTGTGTGTGCGTGTGTGTGTGTGTGTGAGGGTGTGTGTGTGCGGGTTTGTGGATGTGTGTGTGTGTGTGTATGTGCCTCTTCTGTAGTAATTTATTGAACACTCAGATCATTTATTTATTTAAGAGTTCAGTGAACACTCCTGGATTTCAATCCAATCGTATCTACACTTGTCTTTTTGTACTGCTGAAAGCTCCTCGTCAAAAGACATACTCTGGGCAAAGGAGACTAAGGGTATTTATTGCTGTGAAAAGAGATAAATCTTGAAGTTTAGCCGGTATGAGTGCAAACCAGCGATGCTGAAATTTTCCGAACCTCCGAGATCGCATTCCGAAGACTGAGCCCAGCATCGGAATCAAGACCTGACTTCACACCGTGTTTTAAAGTCCTGCCATACTGCTAGAGCAAGAGAACTTGAGAAGCCCGCCGTTTAGATGAAAAGCGAAGAGTTCTGGGGATGAGAATGAACACAAAGCAATTCATTTGGAGACCTTTTGTTCACAAACTGATACATAATGGAAAGTGGTCTTTGTAAGAAATTCTCTCTGCTACAGAAAACCAATGCAAAAAAGGATCATGCAGTATCGAGTTTTTATTATGTTTGTGTGTTGTTGTTGTTGTTGTTGTTGCTGTTGTTCACACACTGCCAAGATCACATACTACCAACAACAGAAAAATCTTTAAATCGATTTCTCTTTGCAACCGAGAGCCAGTACAGGGAGCGCATGAAATACAGGCGTAGTATGTTTCCTTGTCCTCACTGTGGCACCATACAAACGACAGCAGTATTCCGTAGCTATCTTCCGAAGGCGACTGATTTGTGATCTGAGCTAAACCCCAGAGGGCCCTTTTGCAATAATGATGTCAAGACACTGTAGGTGAATGTACGATAGAGCTTCTGATAACATAATAGATAACTGAGAGTGTTTGTGTTGTAACAGAATGGGGTGGATGCGGAGTTCTAGCAGCAACACGTTTGGCCAACGTAATCCCCAAGGACTGTTGCATCCGCTTACAGATGAAATGGGGTCTTGCCTGTGTTCTCATATTTCTCTGTTCTCACCTTTCTAGTTTGCTACTGTTGTATGTACATGATAACTCTCTATGTTCACACAGCTGACACAGACCTTTTCCCTTTCTCTCATCCATCCTTCTACATCCTTCTACATCATTGTCGCTTTCATCGCCGTTGGCGGAGACAGGTTAAAAGGGGGAGTACTTGAGAGATGGAAAGGGAAGAATAGACATCGGTAGGATCGACTTTTCTTTTGTCGTGAAAAGCGGCAGATTTGTGTCATGTCAGAAGTTATAACATTTCCTGCATTTTTTATGTGTGAGTTGGCGCTACCTCTGGCACCTGTCTGCTTAACGTCTTCCATTCTCCTCTTTATTTTTTCTTATTTGTTTCTCCTTTTCTGTCATTCTTTCCTGCTATCCTTTCTTTTACCTTGAATGTTGAGAGCAAAGTGAGAGAAGATAAAATCTGTTCCTTCTTTATAATTGTTATATTTTGCTGGTCTTATTGATGTTGTTGTTGATGCTGCTGAAACTGAATATGATGAAGATGATGATGATGATGATGATGATGATGATGAAGATGATGATGATAATAATAATAATAAAAATAATAATAATAATAATAATAATAATAATAATAATAATAATAATAATAATAATAATAATAATAATAATAATAATAATAATAATAATAATGTTGCTGTTGTTGTATCAATTTTTATTCATCAGATTAACAGAAGTTGTACTGATGATGCTAATTTTGATGACGATGATGATGATGATGAGGAGGAGGAGGAGGAGGAGGAGCAGAATAAGGATGGTAGAAGTTGCGACGACGATAGGAACAAGGAGAGAAACAGAAACTTGTTAATCGAGAGAGAGAGAGAGAGAGAGAGAGAGAGAGAGAGAGAGAGAGAGAGAGAGAGAGAGAGAGGGAAAAAAAAGCTTCTTGCTTGTTGTTATTCGTTGTTGTTGATGTCGTTGTTGTTGCTGCTACTGCTGTTGTTCTCGCTTTTGCATCTGATATGAATAATAATAATAATAATAATAATAATAATAATAATAATAATAATAATAATAATAATAATAATAATAATAATACTGTGCAGCTGCTACTGATGAGGATGATGATAATGATGATTAGAATGACGATAACGTTGACGGCGACAAAGCGGATGACAATCAGAATGACGCTGATGATCCTTTCAATGTTGTTAGTGGAAATTTATTTCTTTGTGCTCAGTAAACGTCAAAGTTTAAAACTGTAAAATAAAAAAAAGATGAAAAAAAGAAAGAAAATTGTATAACACTGGACACGGCCATACTATTTTCTAGACGTGCCGTTTTTAATGAACGTATAAACGACCTCAACACAAGTTATGAATAATGCATTCGACGCTGTTTGGTTTGGCCTTTGGTTTGTACGCGTTTGCTTATTTGTTTGTTGATTTGTGTTATTGATGGTTCTTTTCCGTTTTTTTTTTTATTTATTTGTTTCGTTTTTTTGTTTTCTTGTGTATAATTTTAAAACGCCGAGTTCATCCTGCGTTTTGGGGAAATGTAGAAAAAAGCTATCTGAGACTAGTTCAGGTGTTAGCGTAACAATGTCTTTTTACCGAAAAGTGGCAAATAACATTTTCAGCTTCCTATTTTATCCAGGTTCTTTTCATAGCTGCATCGTAACAATTGGGCTTTATCCATGAATCAAATCATACCTTTCACAATAAAATCTTTTCTGTCAAATGATTCTGTGAAACTGACTAGGAATTCTTTTCATGCTAGTTTTCATTTGTTTAAATTGGTGCATTGTTAATAATTTAATTGTTCAAAGTGTGAGTGTGTAGGTGTGTGTGCGCGTGAGTGTGTGTGCGTGTGTTTTTGTGTGTGTTTGTACAGACCATAAATGAAATAAATTAATATGCTGTCAAATATTCCTCAAATATTCCTATCCTATCCTGTCTCGTAACTCGGAGTTCGTAAGGGCACCACAGATGATCGTTTAACCAGCATACTCCATCTTTCTCTGTCCTCAGCAGCCCTGATGGATTCGCTCAGTGTCAAACCAGTCCATTCTCGAATGTTGTCCTCCCACTTCGGTCTCCCTCTTCTTCTACCTCCTTGCACTGTGCCTTGCAGAATGGTCTTTGCAAGGCCTGATGATCTGGTGACGTGGCCGTACCATCGGAGTTTCCGTTTTTTCACCACTGTGAGCAGTTCATCGTGTTGTCCAATGGCTTGTGTGATGGTCTGTCGGACTTCGTCGTTGGTGATGTGTTGGGTATAGGAAATGCCCAGAAGTCTTCTGTAGCACCTCATCTCAATGCTTTGTTATTTTTGTTGTAGATCTGCTGTGAGGGTCCATGCTTCGCAAGCATATAGGAAGATGGAGATGACAAGGGAGCGCAGCAGCCTTACCTTGGAATGTAGACAGATGGTCCTATCTTTCCAAATGGGTTTCATCCTTGTCAGGGCAGCAGTTGTTTGTGCGATCCTGGAGAGGACTTCCTGTCGGGACCCATTGTCTGATACAATGGCTCCTAAATATTTGAAGCTATGCACTGTGTTGAGGGATTGGCCTTGGACTTTGGTGTCCGTGTTGATGCCATTGGTGTTGTTGGTCATCATTTTGGTCTTCTCTGCACTTATTTCCAGTCATCATGTAGTGTGTCTTGGGCAAAAAAGACCTGGCGGTGCCCAATCCTCTCCAGGCTGTTGGCCACAGCCGAAATCCACGAATACAATGTGGCTCGCCTTGGCCCTGAGCACGTGGTCGTTGAACCTGTAGTAACGTGAGGTTCCTCCGCCCTGGCCGGTGACTTCTGTGTAGAAAACTTTCGCCCAGTGATGCCGTGCTAACATCACCCCTGTTAGTCGCCTCTTACGACACGCTGGGAAATGTTGGGTCTATTCTATTTAATGCCCGAACCCACAGGTCAAATATTCACTCACAATAAACTCATTTTAACGCATAATATAGGGGAGGCGGCCTAGAATTTCCCGATAAAAAAGGACAATAAAGCATTAAAATCATCTAAATTTGGAAATACTGACATTTCAGGGAACTCTCTAATAATATAGAGTGTACGTCTTGTGTCCAAAGAATAGCCATGTGACGTGGGGTTTTATTGTTGCTGGGCTCTGCACAATGTACTGCTATTACCCACTCGTCTTAGTCTATTGGGATCGCTAGTGAATCTCCCTATGACTTAACTTAATACATTTATTTGTTTAGCTCGGTCTGTGGTTAGGCTGGGGTACAGAGATAGATAGAAAAATGGTAAACGATCACTGTCACACTAGCTTTCACACGGCTATGAAACATAAGTAATCCAGCCACTTGATAACATTAAATATCCCACATTTATTTCCTCTACTCTATACACGATCTTTGAAGTACGAAACGAACTTAAAAGTTCAAATGTCAATGCGAATGGTTCGCTCGCTGATAGGTCTAGGCAGCTACTTTCTCATCATATGGCACTGGATACTTTCTGCCCTAATGGTCAGAGTTCTTGAAGAGTAGACTACTGTGGTCCTTTGTTACAGTTTTAGTGCACTGTTTCGAGGGACACTTAACTGAAGGGCTGAAGCGCTGCGTTGTGGTTGATTCTGTGACAAGCTGTGTTGTCGTGGAGTCTTTCCCTGTTGCTAGACGGGTGGGCTATCTTCGCGCAGTGCTTTCGATGCCTCGGCAGCCAACGTTCAGCGACGACTTGTTTTTGTTGTTCGCCTAGTTGGGCTCACGCGCGATACAATGCCTGCTCGTCTGTAACATATGAGACGAAATTCTGCACAACCCTGTATAATAGGTGTGTGCAGAGCGTCTTACTGAAGGCCGAAGTAGCCCTCAGTGATTAGCTCCACATCTCTCTATATAAGCGACGAACATTCCGCTACGTCCGTGGTCCACTGGAATCTCCACTCTAATTTCCGATACATATATAAATATAAATCTTGGCTAACTATACACATAGAGAAAGAATTAATATTATACACATTCTCTGGTACAGCCACTGGTCTGCAAGCATACATATTGATTAAACAATAGTGGATCCGTACATAATACAACATGGCGTCGGCCGGTCGTGTTCGCCACGTGGACACGCAACGTTGGACTAACAATTCGAAGCATAGCAAATTTCACACAAATAATTCAACAATAATATAAAGACATCACGATGAAACAAAAGTAGGTTCATTTACCTCTTTGACAATGTCAGGCCGTGGCTATCTTGATTGAATCGAATATTCAACAAGTTCTGCTTCCTAAGTCTGCTCAGTGGAGAGATTTCTGCTAGAGTGTAACTGTGTACTGCTCGGCGTTTGAATCTAGACTGACCCTTCTACCTCTCTGCTTGAATCAGCCAGAACTAGTTCTACCTACTCTAGCTGTGTTCTCATTGACCGGAAAATCTGAGTGGATGTAAAATCGAAGCTCTATAACGTACGCTGCGATGATGTCACTAACTGTTCGGGCGTCAAGCTACAACTGTGTTGCACTGACTAAGCAATGCAACGCTTACTGTGCTGGGTTACAAGCCATAACATTTTTTTTCCAAATTCAGCACACACACAACATGAAATTCGCTTTGATCTAAAAGCGAGAACTTAATGAACAGGTAATGGACAGGTAACCGATCTGAAACACATGACACAGGATCCAAATCAGAATTATAAAGCTGAAAAGACATCGAACGATGCGTACTTTCCATGGTTTCTTTTAAAACTTTCCTTCTGATGAGAGTATAAACCGAGGTCTAGTCAGTGCTCGCACGCATTCCATAGCACGGACTTTAAAGATCCTGAGGCTCATGTCCTAGACGGGTGAGTGCCGGCTACACAAATAGACCCAGCATGCACTAGGTCCCTTCTCCCCATATCCAGTTGCCAAGGATTGTGCTCAGTTGTCTGGGCGTCAGAGAATGCGCCCAAGGCTGCAAGTTAGCGCCTTGGTGAGCTTGAGTTAGATCTTGTATGGGCCAGCGCCTTTAGCGGTTCTTGAGCTGGCAAAGCGCTATAGATAAAAATGTTAAAATAAATAAATAAATAAATTTAAAATAAATAAAATAAATAAATAAATAAATAAATAAATAAATAAATAAATTTATTTATTAACTAACTCAATGGATATATTAAGAAGACATTATTTTCCTTGGCGTTTTTTTTTCTTTCATAAACTATAATCGCCATCTTTTATTGCGTGCCAATTATTTAGACTTAAAAATTGAATTCCGTTTTTTTTTTTTTGAAAAAAAAAAGAAAAAAAAGAAGTTTATTATTAATATTTAGTCAAATGAGCGCAAAATTGAATTCTCTCCGCTCTGTTATAAAATAAACATTGCTCGGTCCTTATATAGAAACAGCTATTTATTTATTTTATTGTTCTTAAATTGCGCTTTAGCTGCTCACGAGCTTTATTAAAGCGCTGCCTGAAACACGATTTTATTATTTATTCAATCATTCTTAAATAGCGCGCTTTTCCCGCTCAAGAGTTGCTGAAGGCGCTGACCAATACAGGATCTAACTCAAGCAGCCTTAGACGCCCACTTAAATTTGCAACCATTGGGCGCATAGTCTGACGCCCAGACACCTCAGAACAATCCTGGGTGACTGGGTATAAGATGGGGAAGAAAGAATCTAATGCGTGCTGGGGGTATTTGTGCGGCCGGCACTCACCCGTCTAGGACATGAGCGTCAGGATCTTTAAAGCCCGTGCGATGGAATGCTTGAATGCACAGACTAGACCTCAGTGTATACTCTCATCCGAAGGATCACGGGCGCAGTGTTTCAGCTGTTTTTGTTTGTTTGATTTGTTTCTCACTGCAGGTCGTCCACCAGCTGCGAACCACTGCATCGCTTCATCATTCAAAGCCTAATTCGTTTTCGTCGCTGAGTACAGCTCTGAGCCAACTGTGTGCACCGAGCCAACTGTTTGTACTGAGCCAACTGTGTGCACTGAGCCAACTGTGTGCACTGAGCCAACTATGTGCACTGAGCCATCTGTGTGCACTGAGCCAACTGTGTGCACTGAGCCAACTGTGTGCACTGAGCCAACTGTGTGCACTATGCCAACTGTGTGCGCTGAGCCAACTGTGTGCACTGAGCCAACTGTTTGCACTATGCCAACTGTGTGCGCTGAACCAACTGTTTGCACTGAGCCAACTGTGTGCACTGAGCCCGAGCCAACTGTGTGCACTGAGCCAACTGTGTGCACTGAGCCAACTGTGTGCACTGAGCCAACTGTGTGCACTGAGCCCGAGCCAACTGTGTGCACTGAGCCAACTGTGTGCACTGAACCAACTGTGTGCACTGCGCCAACTGTCTGTAATGAACCAACTGTCTGCACTGAGCCAACTGTTTGCACTGAGCCAGCTGTGTGCACTGAGCCAACTGTTTGCTCTGAACCAACTGTTAGCACTGAGCCAACTGTGTGCACTGAATCAAGCCAACTGTGTGCACTGAGCCAAGCCAACTGTGTGCACTGAGACAACTATGTGCACTGAGCCAAGCCAACTGTGTGCACTGAGACAACTGTGTGTCTCACATTCATTTTATTATTTGTATTTGTTTCGGCACTCAGGCGGTCAATGGGCTTCGTACCATTATGCCTGTACAGTCAGCAATGTAATCGCGTTAAATTATTTTTGCTTAGCATACACCACTGAGCTTCTTCCCAGCCACCCACTTAAAATCCCAGCTTAATGAATACAAAACATTCTATACGTAATTTGTTTTTAATCTTTTCACTATTATAGTAGAATAAAAGGGGAGAATAACAAACAAATCGTATACCTATACAAATAAACTAAAAACTCAAATATTCAAAAATGAAGATTTCCGTAAGCTGACAGTAACATACTGTCTTGTACTTCAAGGGCAAAGTGAAAGTAGTAATATACTACATTCCTCCACCCTAGGAAGACCACTGTTTGACAGCAAAGTGCGTAGCAGCTGTTTCGACCTTTGAAAATTTTAATCGAACACACGTTGGGTCAATTCTGGTCAAATGAATGTATGGCTCGAGTCCAACATATAATGAAAATACTGTGCAGACGTTGTTGTAGGAAATCCGGATACAGAGGAATAGCTCTAGCTCTTCGTTCCAGTTTAAAGAAAAGAAGACGTTTCCTTATACAATGAGGCAAGATGAGTTGTTGCATAGTTTCCATATCTGTAGGTTCCATGGGAAGTTGCTAAACGGATTCGGATCCTCTCCAAGAGGAAATGTTCTCTCTCTCTCTCTCTCTCTCTCTCTCTCTCTCTCTCTCTCTCTCTCTCTCTCTCTCTCTCTCTCTCTCTCTCTCTCTCTCTCTCTCTCTCTCTCTCTCTTTACAATTTTCGCCTTTATTTTAAAAAAAGGTTTCCTCGGAGTAAAACGTTACAGCATAAAACGAATCACACACAGTTAGAATTAATTTGCAATTAATATCTTTTCACTCCTAGAGTATAATACTTAGACTAAAATACTGTGTGGTTTTATTTTCGTAATGATTTTGTATCAACGACTCTCATTTCCAGCTGGAATCTAATTTTCAGCTAATATTAGCTGTTAATGAGAGTCGTTGATACAAAATTAAAATAATATTTTTGTAACTGCTACAGAAATCCCACTCTATCTCTGTGATCAAACAGACTGACCCATCAAGGATGAACTACGTGCAGGTAAACTATAGAGTCTGGCTAACACAGAGATGGGTGGACTGCAGACAAATGTAGACGGCGACCGCGGGACATATTGAGACAGCGAAACTATAAGAAGGTGTGAAAATCCATTTACACCCTAAGTCCCCCTTAGCCATTATTTTGTCTGGCGATGTCGGTTTTAGTTTTGCTTCTTAAGTTCTTTCTTCATGCTCTTCATAGACGTCCAATTCCCCCATCGTCTGTAGAGGTTATGCTGATCGGCGGCTGCCAGGCTTTTGCCGAATTTCGCCAGTGTGGGTGACAAGTACTAACCCCCCAAAAATAATAGTTCACAATTAACATAAAAACAAATTCGTGTAGATATAAACGACTGTATGTGTACACCTCAACAATCCATTAACTCTGATTGACTATAGTTATAATGTCAAACTTTTGCGAAGTTCCTAGTTTCGGGTTCAGGCAAAGGACGCCACTCGATTTTCCCAGCCAGTGTAAAAAGCCAAGAGATCTGTTTAGATCACTTTGGAGTAATTGCTAGCATGGTTAGATTTAACATTGACTTCTAATGGAGTGAGATCGAAGTAGTTAGTTTTGATTTAACATTGACGTCTAATGGAGTGAGATCAAAGTAGTTCATTTTTCCAAAGTATTCACACATAAAACTAGAATATGTACTTCACCTCGTCCACCTCATAACGTCGCAAAGTTGGTCTGAGACTCAGGCAAGGATTTTAATTTTATCTAGGCTAACCGATCTGTCTGGAATATATTCCTCACCATTTTCATCCCCGTCAGAGATATCTATCTCCTGCCCGCCTGCCATACGACCCTAGAGGGCAAATGCCAGACTAATGACTCTATCACTTTTTGACATCGGTGACCCCCTTTCTGCCTTACCTCTTAATCTGTCCAAACATCTTGAGTCTTAGTTCATATCCATCGTCTTATTTGGAAATACCTTGAAACAGTCGGGAATCAGAACGAGCGAAATGTCGGCCTGTCGGTCCGCTGGAAGTCATACCTCACGAACCACTGAACGGATTTTGACTACATTTCCTAGGAGCATTATCAATGTTAGTGGCCTGCCTCACGTTCCATCATGTTTGCTCTATCTTTACAACCATATTCCAAACTGAGACCCATCAGTTCTAGCATGTCCCCAGAACAGAGAAGATGAAGAAGAAATCCTCCCAATTATCAGAGAAGAAGTCGAGGCAACAGTGCAATAGTTGAAGAAGGAGAAGTCAGCGGGAGTTGACCCCAAACCCGCGGAATTGATTCAAGCAGGAAGAGAAGCGATGATTGACGCCCTCACCATTATCTGTAACAAGATCTGGCAGAGTGGGAGTGGTCTACACCATGGACCCAGTTGCTTGTCATCACTCTTCCCAAAAAGGGTAATCTACAGGAATGTAAAAAATATCGCACCATCAGCCTCGTTAGCCAACCCAGCTAGGTCCTCCTGAAAATAATACTCAACAGATTGAAACCCCAAGCTGAACAAATCATAGCTGAAGAACAAGCAGGATTCAGGGCAGGACGAAGTACCACTGAACAGATTTTCAATCTCAGAATAACCTGCGAGAAAAATCTACAGCACCAACAACATCTATATTATTTGTTTGTAGACTTCAAGACAGCGTTTGACCGAGTCTGGCATGCAGCTCTGGGCAACCATGAGAGTGTACAACATCAGCCCTAAACTTATTGAAGTCATGAAAATCCTGTGTGACATGGCTACCAATGCAGTGCTCCACAACAGCGCCATCGAGAACTGGCAAAATCGGCAATCGGTGTGCGTCAAGGATGCCTACTCTCTCCAACACTCTTCAACATCTTCCTAGAGCGCATCACGGCAGATGTCCTCGCAGCTGACGAAAGCATAGGGGGGTAGAGCGATCTCCAACTTCCGTTTTGCGGACGACATTAATGGATTGGCTGGAAGAGGACAAGAACTCGAACAGCTGGTACAGAGTCTTGACACCACCTCCAGAGCCAATGGATGGAAAAGTGCAGAGAAGATCAAAATGATGACCAACAACGCCAATAGCATCAACTCAGACATCAAAGTCTAAGACCAATCCCCCAACTGAGCGCATAGCTTCAAATATTTAGGAGCCATTGTATTAGACAATGGATCCCTGCAGGAAGTCCTCTCCAGGATAGCACAAACAACTGCTGCCCTGACAAGGTTGAAGCCCATTTGGAAAGACTGGACCATCAGTCTACATTCCAATATAAGGCTGCTGCGCTCCCTTGTCATACAAGCTATTGGACAATATGATGACATGCTCACAGTGGTGAAGTAACGGAAACTCCGATGGTATGGCCACGTCACCAGAGCATCAGGCCTTGCAATGACCATCCTGCAAGGCACGGTGCAAGGAGGGAGAAGAAGAGGGAGACAGAGAAAGAGGTGGGAGGACAACATTCGAGAATGGACTGGTTGACACTGAGCGAGGCTATGAGGGTTGCAGAATACAGAGAAAAATGGAGTACGCTAGTTAAACGATCATATGTGGTGCCCCAACGACCTTCGAGTTACAATATAGGATAAGGTAGGATGGATTAGGAAAGGTGAAGGTGACTAAAGTCATATATAAAGTCATAAAGTCATAATCCTAGCTACTAAATACGTTTTGCTCAATATCTCAAAACTGGCTTAAGCGATTTTGTTGCGTTTTTGAATACAGATACTTCACATCATGGGCCATTTGTTTAGTTGTAGTCGGGCTGTTGTCGCTCAGTCGGTCTGTCTGTTGCTCCGAATGACACTTTTTTGTTCTAGTCACACTTTTGGCCTAATCTGTACAATAACTGAATCGAAATTCTTTATTTTTACTGTAATTACTGCTAAGCACGGATTTATACTTTCTCAAAGGTCAAGGTCGTTGTAAAGATAAAGGTAAAGGTAGTCCCATAGCCTTGTGGCCGTAGGGGAGCGTGATGTTGGAGATCACACTTATCTTGGGCCAGCGTAATGAGGGTGATGCCCATCTCTCTCCCTCGCTGCATTACCTTCCCCACCCTTAAGAGAGTAGGTACTCAGTCACAGTTGAGTCAACTGGGGGCGTTGTTATTTGTCGCTTCACGTTTTGCGGTCACCCATCCAAGTGCTAACCGCACTGGACGGTGCTTAACTTGCGCGACACAGTAGCGAGTGTTCCAACCACTGCGCTATCCGACACCCCAGTCGTACTTCACCTTATTCTAAACAAATTTTATCTAAACTTTGGCTGATTCTATTTTTGATACGATATTTTTTGTGCTTGCAGATAGTTGAGAGAGTGGCCTGTCAGCCACAGTCACAACCCCGCCCAGAAAATTAACACTTTTGAAAATGTTTATTTTATCGGCTATGTTAGTCAGTGTTTGGAAATACATTTAAATAGCTTACCATCTGATCCCTTTCACTTTTGTTCATCCTGTTTTCTTTTCTTTCTTCCCAAAGTCACACCACACCTTCATCGGCAACATTCTTCTACGCCTTTCTACATCAGAGACCCCCCCCCATCCCCCGTTGTTTGTAGATTATAGTCACACGACACTTTCACATATAGGTGACTACTGGACCGATTTATACTGACACCAGCGGGCCAGTTGTTGGTAAAGGGGAAAATAATATGATCACACGTTGACCAATCCGGGATTCGAACCAGCGACCTTTCGGTTACTAGCAAGACGCTCTTACCAACTGAGCTACCCCCTCCCCCCTCTCCGATTCCTTTTAAATTGTCCACAATCAGGGACCACGTCTCCCCACGTTCGGCAATAGTCTTCTAATTCTTTCCAAAATCAGTTCCCCTTTCTTCTCACCGTCGGCAAAACTTTTATTCACCGTTGCCAACATTTTTCTATAACTTCTTTCAATATCAGTGAACCCCTTTCTCCCCGCCAAAATCAAACCCCATCTTCATCCCAATTTTGTTGACCATTTTTATAATGTTTATATATGAATAAATAAATCACGTTTGAGGTCCGACTTGGAACATAATTATGTTGATAATAATTAGGAGCTTGTCTGTTTCCGATGTCCCCCATTGGATGAAAACAATATGATCTAATTTACAAGTGTGTCAATATTTGTGTGTGGGTGTGGGTGTGTGTGTGTGTGTGTGGTGTGTGTGTGTGTGTGGTGTGTGTGTGTGTGTGTGTGTGTGTGTGTGTGTGTGTGTGTGTGTGTGTGCAAGTTGTCTTTGCTGCTTTTTGTTGCAAATGTTGGAAAGTGCTCATTGCTTTTTGTTGTTGATTTGCTGTTGTTGTGGCAATCATTCTTGCTGTTTCAAGAAACAAGATTATGAAATGTACACAAACTTCCACGCAGAGAAAGAGCCCCAGTATGTTTTCATTTAAACAAGATTCTCAAATATATTCAAAACAAAAAACTTATGCTTTTTAATGTTTGCGCGGTAGTTGTTGTTTTATATTGTTGTTGTTGCTGCTGATGATGCTGTTGCTGTTTTTTTTTCTTTCCCACGCTTCAACGACAGCGCGATTGCAAGTTGTCTTTCAAACCAGATAATTACACAATTTCTTTCATCCGAAAGCTGCACCCAAAGATTCTTGGCCTGTGACAGTAACGTGGTGGATTTGCCAAGATAGCAACAGACACTACACAGCGTAGCTGAGACCAGCCGAGGCGTACATTCGCCTCTCCCTTTAGTCTTGAGCAGCCCGCGTAGGGATTCCGCGCGCTGCGTTGCGTGTTTGTTGTCTCAATGATATTTGTATCGCTCACTTTGCTTTCGCAGAGCGCGCAATAAATGCCCCTGCCGTGAAAGAAACACGACGTTGTAAAACCCCTTTACGCTTTCCTTTCCGGTTTAATACCCGCTCAGCAACATAGTTCCTAATATTATTTGAAAGAACGAGTGTTGGTTTTTTTCATGCACAACTGTTCTTCTGTGCTCTATTCTATACGGTTCTTCATACTTTCTAAAAAGCTAAGAGGTTAAAATAAGAGGTGGGACTAAATCAGGATTGCATCTACACTTCAAATTAAAAGGGTAATTATAGATTATAGTCACACGACACCGGAGCATATAGGCGACTACTGGTCACATTATTCTGACACCAGCGAACCAGTTGATGGTAAGGGAAAAATAATATGGTCACATATTGGCCAATCCGGGATTCGAACCAGGTACCTTTCGGTTACTAGTAAGCCGCTCTACCAACTGAGCTACCCGGCCCCACACACTTCAAATTCTGCGATCAGCGGCAGATATTAGCGGAGAGACGAACCTACCCAGAAAGCACCCCCATTAACTGCTGATCCGCGCGATTTCTCCCATATGGACACTACTTCGCTGCACACAAACGCTGTACTGAAATAGCTCTGTAAACATCAAAGCTCAGTGTTGGTTTGTGTGTTGCTCTCTCTCTCTCTCCCTCTCTCTCTCTCTCTCTCTCTCTCTCTCTCTCTCTCTCTCTCTCTCTCTCTTCATCTCTATCTCTTTCTCTCTCTCTCTCACACACATACACACACATTTCAACTAAACGCTTCTCCCTCTATTCTCACTGCGCCACCACAATTGAATCCATAGTCTGTAATGATTCTTTGGACGATGTTTCATACTCACCCCTTCTGAGCCCCGATATATGTACCCACCATTTCAGACCTTAAGTTACCCCCGTTGGGGTGCCGGGGGTTTCAGTATAAATAGTATCCCCGCTTTCTGGAAATTTAGTAGGGGCCGGGTAGCTCAGTTGGTAAGAGCGTCTTGCTAGTAACCGAAAGGTCGCTGGTTCGAATCCCGGATTGGTCAACGTGTGATCATATTATTTTCCCCTTTACCAACAACTGGCCCGCTGGTGTCAGTATAAATCGGTCCAGTAGTCACCTATATGCGAAAGTGTCGTGTGACTATAATCTACAAACAACAACAACAACAACTGGAAATTTAGTGCTTTAAATTCCCACTGTCGCTGTCTTTCTCATTTGCTCTTTCTCAGTCCTGCTCTGTTCTATCAATCTGCTATACTATCTTCTTCTTCGCTAGACCAGTCACCTACCTTTTTTTCTTGAAAACTCTTCCGGGACAAGACTACTTGTTTTTTTATGAGGTCTGTTGGATCAGTTTGGGAATATTGGACGCTTTCTGCCAGATGGTCACTAGGGCTTCCTATGATGTTATTATTTAGCAATGTAGGCATTTTATATGTATATGTTTTGTTGATAATTTATAATAATGTTTGTATTCTATTTTGTTTTTGTAAACGGGGGTTCGATAAATTAGAGTGCAGCCTCAGCGTCCCCTGCGTGGGATGTCTTTATTGTAAAATGACTGGCTGGTGGAGGGCATTCAGTTTTCCCACTAGGGTTGTTTCAGCAGATCTTTTATGCGAATTGGGGGTTGTTGTAACGACCGCAGTTCGTACACATTTGTGTATGAAGACGTGATGACGTCACTGCGTAATTTTTCGAATAGTTTGTGAACTGTTGTTAGAGCAGAGACTATACATCAGCCTAAGCGAGAGGACGTTTTTGTGGGTGCTCTGGAAAGACCTGTTTCTTTAGGACTTTAGCTGTATAAGAATACAGGTGTTTGTTTATTATTATTATTATTAGTGGTATTTATAATGAACTGCTAAGCTATTCTTACGAAAAAGGAAGAGTATTGCTTTTTGTAAATTAGTACGTTTAGGGTACAGAAGAACCCATGTTTGAAAACAAAGTTCGTTAACTCGTGTCAATATTTATTTGATCATGTGTATACATGTATGTGTGACTCAGTTTGTAATTATGATACCATTTTTATATTCAGTCATATGTGAAGATATGGGCTGAAATAGGAACGTATTTCAGTTGTGTAATTTGAATATCTATTGATGAATGAATGGGTATAACTATGTTATAAAATGAAGGTGAGCTGTGTTTGTAATATTTGTCTCATAGTCCATTGTGTGTAGCCTATGCAATGTGTGTAAAGTGGCTGTACTAGGTATTGTCACAGGAATGCTGATAATAGTGATTGTAGTGATTGTGGTGGCGTGTAGAGACATTCTACAAAGGGAAATGATCCTTGCTCAATGTGAGCTATAAAGACATACAGTCTCTTTAAGGATAAGAGCAAAAATTTACGATTGTGTACATGTTGTATACAGCGGGGCGGTTACGGAGCAAAGAACCCCTGATGTGCGGCGGATGGATCTGGTCCCCATGACATCACTGGCCTGACCGGATGTGGACCCCATCTTTGCCTTGCCTCTCCTTCGGATACCATCACTGGTGCAGAATTGCAACAACGGTGCCGAAGTAAATCTCCGGATCGACGCCACGAAGACATCTGCAGCGTCTTCAGTGTGGGTGGCTGTGACTCCAGCGACGGCTAATAATTCCGCGCCTGGAGTGCTTGATCCGTGAAATAGGTCAGTAAATAAAAACTGTGACTTCTGTGTCTCCAAGTCATCAAAGTGAAATATTTAAAGTGAGATATTTGTGTCGGTGCTAATGAACAGAGTAGAGTCGAGTGACGTCCCCAGAAAGGGACAACGACTTCTACTAGTGTTGAACTCTGAAAGAAACTGTGTACATTCATATCAGAAACTGCGTGAACTTACTGAGTAATCTGCGTGCACTCACCCAAGCGCCCGGGTGGAAGTATTACACTAATTATGGGCACTTAACTATCGTATGTGTGAATTTATTTATATGCTAGAAATAATTGTATGATTTAATGTATCTGTGAATTTAGTGTATGTGAAGATGATTTATTGTGTATGTTCATGATTGAGTGTGAAATAGCATAACAGAGGGCAAAGAGAAACAACTGTGTATTCTTTGTCTTTGTCTGCAAGCACGTGTGTGGCAGTGTATGAGTATAGCAAACAGAGATAGAACACACACCTTATACTGAGCGTCAGACAGCCACACTCACACACTCATTCATTACACCATAAGTAGTTATACATATATTTATTTAGATTATAATACACAAAAACCCTTCGTTACAGTTGTCCGGTCCTGATTTGGCTCGGAAGAGTCCGCTGGACCTAAAGCAACAATTATGTAATGTAATGTAATGTAATGTAGACCTTAAGTTTAGATTTGTGTGCGTTAATTACGCACTAAATGGTTCGTGACAAAAACATTGATAATAATTTATTTTTGAAAAATAATCAGATATATTTTCTTCAAAGTGTTATTCAATGTGCCAGTCTGCCGTTTAAAACAAGATTTCTTTCCTGAACATCTGTGTAACCCTAGAGATTTTATCTTTATAACTGAAAGCCTTAATCTTCGCGAACGCATTAATGTCGTTTAAAGAATATCTATGTGCCGAGTGTAAACCGAATTCTAGTCTGTGCACGCACGCATGTCATCGCATGGACTTTAAAGATCCTGATGCTCGTGTGCTAGACGGGTGAGTGCCAGCTAAACAAATACACCCAACAGGCAATAGGTACTTTCTTACCATTACCGTTCGCGCCATGGACCCAACCGCTTGTCATTACCATGGACCCAGTCGCTTGTCATCACCATGGACCCAGTCGCTTGTCATCACCATGGACCCAGTCGCTTGTCATTACCATGGACCCAGTCGCTTGTCATCACCATGGACCCAGTTGCTTGTCATCACTTTATTCAACAAAGGGTAACCTTCAGGAGTTTGAAAATTACCTCACTATCAGCCTCATCAGCCATCCCAGCAAAGTCCTCCTGAAAATAATACTCAACAGGTTGAAACCCCAATCTGAACAAATCATAGCTGAAGAACAAGCAGGATTCAGGGCGAAGTACAACTGAACAGATTTTCAATCTCGGAGTAACCTGTGCGAAATACCTACCAGCACTAACAACATCTATATTATGTGTTTGTAGACTTCAAGAAAGCGTTTGACCGAGTCTGGCATGCAGCTCTGTGGGCAACCATGATAGCGTACAACATCAGCCCTAAAATTATTGAAGTCATCAAAATCCTGTATGACAATGCTACCAGTGCAGTGCTCTACAACAGCGCCATCGAAAACTGGTTAAGAGCAAAAATTGGTGTGCGTCAAGGATGCCTACTCTCTCTAACACTCTTCAACATCTTCCTAGAGCGCATTAAGTCAGATGCCATTGCAGATCACGAAGGCACAGTCAACATAGGGGTTAAAGCTATCTCCAACCTCCGTTTTGCGAATGACATTGATGGATTGGCTGGAGAGGAATAAGAACTTGAACAGCTGGTACAGAAGTTTGACACCACTTCTAGAGCTCAGGAAATGGAAATAAGTGCAGAGAAGACCAAAATGGCGATCAACAACACCAATGGCATCAACACGGACATCAAACTCCAAGGCCAATCCCTCAACACAGTGCATAGCTTCAAATATTTAGGAGCCATTGTATCAGATAATGGGTCCCGACAGCAAGTCCTCTCCAGGATTGCACAAACAACAGCTGCTCTAGCAAGGTTGAAGCCAATTGGACAAGACAGAACCATCAGTCTACATTCTAATGTAAGTCTACTGCGTTCCCATTGTCATCCCCATCTTCATATACGCTTGCGAAACATGTACCCTCACAGCAGATCTACAATGAAGAATACAAATCATGGAGGTGAGGTGCAATATAAGACTTCTTGGCATTTTCTATACTCAGCAAATGACCAACGACGAAGTGCGATAGACCACCACACAAGCCACGATGACATGCTCACAGTGGTGAAGAAACGAAACTCCGATGGTATGGCCACGTCACCAGACAATCAGGCCTTGCAAAGACCATACCGCAAGGCACCGTGCAAGGAGGCAGAAGAAGAGGGAGACAGAAAAAGAGGTGTGAGGACAACATTCGAGAGTGGACTGGCTTGACACTGAACGAAGCCATGAGGGTTGCTGAGGACAGAGAAAGATAGAGTACGCTGGTTAAACGATCATCTGTGGTGCCCCAACGAACTTTGAGTGACGGGATAGGACACGATAGGACCTTTTGAGCAAGATTGTGCTCAATTGTCAGGGCGTCAGACGATGCGCCCGAAGTTGCAAGTGGGCGCCTCTGGCGATTTGCGTTAGATCCTGTATTGGCCAGCGCCTTGAACAGCGCTTGAGCTGGACATGCGCTATATAAAAACGACTAAAAACGATAAAATATGTAACTCTCTTTATTCAGGTTTACAGTCTTATTGTTTATTTGTCTGTCTGTCTGACAGTTTCTTTCTGTCGCTGTCTCTCTTCTTCTTCTTCTTCTTCTTCTTCTTCTTCTTCTCCTCCTCCTCCTCCTCCTCCTTCTTGTTTTTCTTGTTCTTCTTCTTATTGTTGTTGTTGTTCTCCGCCTTCTTCTTTTTCTTCTTGTTCTTGTTCTTGTTCTTATTGTTCTTCTTATTGTTCTTCTTCTTGTTCTTCTTGTTCTTCTTGTTCTTCTTCTTCTTCTTCTTCTTCTTCTTCTTCTTCTTCTTCTTCTTCTTCTTCTTCTTCTTCTTCTTCTTCTTCTTCTTCTTCTTCTTCTTCTTCTTCTTCTTCTTCTTCTACTTCTTCTTCTTGTTCTTGTTCTTCTTCCTCTTCTTCTTCTTCTTCTTCTTCTTCTTCTTCTGCTTCTTCCTTCCAAAACGTGTTAGTTTAATTATGTATAATTTATCTTTGTAGCATGCATAAACCCACATTCTCTCACGAATCATAGTCAAACTAATTAACAGTATGAATGTCTTAAGATAGATTAATTTATACTTAATGTACACATTACATTAAAAAAATATTTGTTTAAAAGACATTTTCTGCATCAGATAAAGAAACCTACATACATTCTGCACTAAGACTTCAGAAATACGAAGCAAAATGATCTTGAAGAAACCAGTATAAGCCGGTCTCAACAAGTTGGAATCTTCTCTTTTAGTGGAATTGTTTTCCGTGCACGCCATCAATCTATCACGCAAGCAAACCATGGAAGAGTTCATGTCAAGCGGACATCTGACTGAATGTAGGACTGGTGTACTGCAAGTTAGTTAGCTAAGATTGTCCGCATGTCTGGTAGACTCCTCTAAATTTCCCTCCATCGAAATATTTACAGGGTACAACGACGGTCTGTTTGGAATGTTCTACTGCTTAGGAGAACGACAGCAAGAACCAGTATTGATCACACAGTTCAGTTAAACCGATGTTACAAAAATAATGCTTTATTCTTCATCTTCATCGTCTTTGATGGTGTTCAACGGTCATTCCTCTGGTGTTTTTTTCTTCCTCTTCTTCTTCCTTCCTTGTTCAATTCTTTAGTTTTTACTTTCTTTCTTTCTTTCTTTCTTCTTCTTCTTCTTCTTCTTCTTCTTCTTCTTCTTCTTCTTCTTCTATATTTTAGCTACCACTTAGTTACATTTATCTTTAATTATATTTTTCTTATGATGTAATTGCTAGCATGCAATTAGGTTAATTTAAACCAAACACCTGTGATAAATACAATCGTGTATTCTTAGAAAGAAAACAAGAAAGCAATGTTTATTTAGTTGATTAATTAACGTCTTCTCTATTGAGGTAAAAAGACGCACTCTCGCAATCACTTACGCACGTACACTCAAACACAAGCACACACACACACACACACACACACACACTGAAGCATGCATGTGAGTCAAAACAAACAAAATTTCGTGGAAACATTTGAACCCTGGATGTGAGGAATGAAACCTCTTAATTGGTATCAAGCGTTAGCACGTGTTTCCTAAACCACCAAACAAGTCTCCCTTGGAAATCCTCCTGCCACTCCAAATTGATCCCTGAGCTCTGCAAACTATTAACACTGCTTCGTTTAACCGGCAACACGCCTTTTAAATCTCGCAATACTGTCTACGTGTTAAGAAATTCAATTGAATTTAATTCAATTGACTTAAATTCGTGTTCACAAATTTTAGTGATTTTATACTATTAGAACACAAGTTTGTAAATGAAATAAAATATCAAACAAAATTTTAAAAAATACATAATTATGACCGTTACGAAAGTTTCCTTGCGGACGTTGGTTCTGGTGTTCGACTTTGGAACTCGAAGACACGCTATTGTGTTTTCATACTTGTAGTTGCTGGTTGATGAAGGATTATAGATTTGTTAGCTGGGGCGATCGGTCAATATCTATTGAATCAAATAAAATAAAGGATAGAAAGGGAGAGCATCTTCGAACACCCAATGATAAACTCAGTGTTCCCGATGTTCTCCCGACAATGCTGACAGTATCATACTTTAAAGATAAGGTGACAGTCTTTCTGGAATCCTTTCCTCCACTCTATACAGGAGGACCGCTGTTGATTGACAGCAATGTAAAGTGTGTGACAGCTTTTTCGACCTTTGAAGGTCTTCATCAGACACACGCTGGGCCACACTACCAAAGTCGTGCACGGTTCGAGTCCAATATCTAATAAAGACTGTGCAGACTAAAAATCTTCATTGGGAGCTTTGTGTTGTTATTTCCTTTTAAAAAAAAAAGAAGAAGAATATATTAATTTGGTGTTAACTCCCGTTGAGGAACCGGGGTTTTCTGTATGAATAGTATCCACTCTTTGTGGAAATGTAGTTCTTTAAATGACCATTGTTTCTGACATTCTCAACTGTTCTTTCTCGTTCCTATTATCTTCCTACTATCTTCTTCGCTAGACCACTTTCTGCCAAATGGTCATTATGGCTTTCTATGGTATTATTATTTAGCAATGCAGGCATTTCAGGATCGCACAAACAATTGCTGCCCTGGCGAGGTTGCAGCCAATTTGGAAAGACAGGGTCATCAGTCTACATTCCAAGATAAGACTGCAGCGCTCCCTTGTCATCTCCATCTTCCTATATGCTTGCGAAACATGGATCATCACAGCAGATGTACAACGAAGAATACAAAGCATGGAGATGAGGTGCTACAGAAGACTTCTGGGCATTTCCTATACCTAGCACATCACCAACGACGAAGTCCGACAGACCATCACACAAGCCATTGGACAACACGATGACAAAGACCATCCTGCAAGGCACAGTGCTAGGAGGTAGAAGAAGAGGGAGACCGAAAAAGAGGTGGGAGGACACAATCGAGAATGGACTGGTTTGACACTGAGCGAAACCATTAGGGTTGCTGAGGACAGGGAAAGATGGAGTACGCTGGTTAAACGGTCATCTGTGGTTCTCCAACGACCTTCGAGTTACGGGATAGGATAGGATGGGATAGGCATTTCATATGTATTTATTTTGTTAATATTTTATATGATGTTTATATTCTATATTGTTGGTGGGTTTTTTTTTGTAAACGGGGGTTCGATAAATTACAGTACAGCCTCAGCGTCCCCTGCGTGGGATGCCTTTTTTGTAAAGTCACCGGCTGGTGAAGTGCCTTAACCTCCTTCAGTGTTACCATTAGGGTTGTTCCAGCAAATCTTTTATACGGATCAGGGGTGAGGCCTCTTTCAGCCACGTTTTGGTCCTGATTCGAGTCTTTGCAGTCCGCTGGACCCTATAAACAATGAAAAACTTACTAAACAATTAACTTCAGCAGTTATGGTGGCGGGAGATCTGGACTCCTAGATTGTAAACAACCATAGCATTCAGCTTTGTCTTAGAATGGAACGAGTTTTGATAAACTCGAAAAGCCTTCTTTTATCTGACGACTAGACCTAGATAGGAGACTACTAAGGCCACCAAGGGTTTTCTACGGGTACTCCGGTTTCCTCCCTCCCTTCAATAATAGTATTGGATGTCAATGTGAACATTTCAAAAATAAAAATGTGATTTCATGTCCGTCTCCTTGCGATCTCCTTGCCTTTACCCCATATGTTTGAGTGATAGATGTGAGTTGCATGTGTGTGAGAGAGTGTGTAAAACATGTGAGCGTGTATGTTGTACAGATCGCCGCGATTTGAGCCTGATTGTGATTTGGGGAAAAGCGCGTATGTAGAATCCAGTATTATTAAAATTGCCCGGGGTGTTGTTTTTAGTTCCCAAGCGAAGTGGGGGAACTATTGTTCTTGGCCATCCGTCCGTCCGTTCGTCCAAAGAGCTTAATACGGTCTTTGGTTCGTCCATGCGTGCTTTTCTCTGAAACAAATGGACTTTGAAACTTGGTAGATAGTTAGAACATAAAGATGCCTGCCAGCTAACACATATTTAGGCATATCGGGTGACGTCATCATGGTGACGTCATCATTGGTTGTGGTGCGTGTGTTTGTTTTTCTTCTAATCGCACGTTCTCCCAAAGTACTGGACGCATCTTATTCAAACTTTGCATACTTAGACTTTATAGATGTCTTCAAAGTAAAACTAAACTTTTGCAAATCCAATGAGGTCAAATTTAGTTATTTATTTATTATTATTATTATTATTATTATTATTATTGTTATTATTATTATTATTATTATTATTATTATTATTATTATTATTATTATTATTATTATTATTATTATTATTATTATTGTTATTATTATTATTATTATTATTATTGTTGTTATTGTTATTATTATTATTATTATTATTATTATTATTATTATTATTATTATTGTTATTATTATTATTATTATTATTATTGTTATTATTATTATTATTGTTATTATTATTATTATTATTATTATTATTATTATTATTATTATTATTGTTGTTGTTGTTGTTATTATTGTTATTATTGTTGTTATTATTATTATTATTATTATTATTATTATTATTATTATTATTATTATTATTACTACTATTATTATTATTATTATTATTATTGTTGTTGTTGTACGTTGATAACCGTTAAATATTACTTCTGTACAATGCCGTTATAAATATACTTTTATAGAACATAAACGTAAGGTTGTGTGTGTGTGTGTGTGTGTGTGGGTGTGGGTGTGTGTGGGTGTGTGTGTGTGTGTGTGTTATTTTTATTTTATTTTTTGTGGGGGGTGGAGGGGTGGGGTAAAGGTTTTTATAATGCAAAGACCCCACCACTACCATCAACATTAACACCACCACCACAACCACCATAGACAAAATGAGTTTCCCTCTTCTGACGTTGAGTCTTGAGAGGTCCATATGCTTTGTTTGGGTTTTAGTGCTGTCGCTAGTTGTGGTCACCACAGAGCACATCCATAATAACCATCTCCCCCAACCCCTCACGACCTTCCTCCCATCCTACACACACACACACACACACCCACACACACACTCACACGCACACACATACTTTACCATCAATTATTCGACGTCAGTTGTTAAGAATCTCAGAGCCTATTTTGTCCCGCCGGTTTAGCTTAGTTGTTCGTTGTTGCTCCCCAGCTTCTGTTGGCTCAAGCCATTGTTCCGCAGCTTTTCTGGAGCTCATGCGGCGCCTGTAGCTGAGCAGCCGAAGAATGTATCGTGATCAATTGGGTATCGATCTACAATCCTTCGGGACACAGGCTAGAACGCGACTGGGGGAGGGTGTGAAAGGGGAAGAAGAATGGAATGGGGTGAGGGTCGGGGCGAATGCTGTAGAGGGGGAAAAAGGAGTACAGCTGTCGGGGGTAGAAGAGAGATTGACGAGAAATACAAGAGGTAGGACGAGGGAAACACTAACAAATAAAAGGAGACAGACATCCCGGTTAATTCGATTCAACGATTTATTCTAGGGTCTGTTCACACACAATAAATTTTAAGCCACACAGTCATTCTCACGCATGGAAACACAAACATATAAACAAATCTAAGATGCATACCACAATTGGATAGACACATGTGGACCCCACTGCAACAACGGGTCTGAGACTCTTGGCGTTTGCGAGATACAACAATCTGATACTGCAAACACGCTTGGTCTCCACAAAAATCCAGACGATGGACATAGCACAGTCCCAGCGGGGAGCATCACAAAAAGATTGACTACATCATGGTCAAGAAACGCTTCAGATCAAGCGTCAACATTGGCAAAACACCCACTTTTCCAGGAGCAGACATCGGTAGTGACCACGATCTCGTGATGATGTCTTTTCGGCTCCACTTGAAGAGAGTACATACAGCAAAGTGCTCTAGACTTAAGTTCGACCTGGACAAACTGCAAGACCCGGAGGTGGCAGAAATATTCCAGGCCACAATTGGAGGGAACATTGCACCACTGCTCATTTTGGGAGCTGGCGAAGTAGATGTCAACACCACGATCACCACCTTCAATTCAGCTGTTACAGATGCTGCCACTGAGATCATTGGCAAGCACTGCCCAAAACGGAAACCGTGAATCACATCTGAACTTTTGGACCTGTGTGACAAACGAAGAGAGATGAACAAGAAAAGAATATCTTATACTATAGGTAGCTGTATAAAATAAACACAGTAAGAAGTAATTAATAATATACACATTCTCCGGTACAGCCACTGGTCTGCAATAATACAAATAGGAGAAACAACAGTTGGTCAGTAGGGGTTACCTCGTGGTCTCGAAACCGGTCGCGTGGGTCAGCCATGTGGTCAAGCAAAGTTTTACTAACATTCACAATTATAAAACATGGCAAGACTTCACAAGCATAATCCAATAATAATATCAATAAACCGTGGTGAAACAAAAGATTGATCATTTAACTTTTTGACAATGTCAGGCTATGGCTATACTGCGATGAATGGATTTCACCCGTCACCTGCGTAGTCTTCTGAGAGAGATCTTTCAGCGTGTGCGTCTCGGGTGAGGTTTTAACAAAGACTGACGTATTTTAACGCTGTGGTCATCTAAAGCACGCGATATCCCGTGATCCTTGGCTGACGGATGTAGGTCAGCTGGCTTATGCCATGGCCTATCTAGTGAAGAGTTAGCCTACACAAACTTAGAACAATCCTAACTTTTATCGTCTGCTAGGCAGCGACTTTAATTTACAAAGGCCAAAACAGGCTGAACGTTTAGATGCCTGAAGCCTTACTGCAGGGTCAAACTAGCCGTTTGTGACACAGAACAACAAAACAGTAAGAAGACCTACCAGAATGTGAAGCTGGTAACAAGTGTTAAACAGGCCAAGGTCTCCTCGATCCAAAGCAAATCTGGCCTATATCTTACAGAAGAACAAAAAGTCTTGGATGGATGGACAGAGTACTGCTCTGACCTTTACAACCACACACAAACGGAGATCCATCAGTTTTAGCATGTCCCCAGAACAGAGAAGAGGAAGAAGAAATCCTTCCAATTCTCCGAGAAGAAGTTGAGGCAGCAGTACAATCGCTGAAGAAGGGAAGTCAGCGGCAGTGGACAACATACCCGCAGGATTGCTTTAAGCAGGTTGGAGAAACGATGATTGATGCCCTCACCATTATCTGTAACATAGATCTGGCAGAGTCGCCTTTCATCACTCTTCCCCCCAAAACTGCTCTCCCTTGTCATCTCTATCTTCCTATACTCTTGCGAAACATGGACCCTCACAGCAGATCCACAACGAAGGATACAAAGCTTGGAGATGAGGTGCTGCAGAAGACTTCTGGGCATTTCCTATATCCAGCGCATCAACAATGACGAAGCCCGACAGGACATCACACAAGCCATTGGACAACACGATGGCCGGCTCACAGTGGTGAAGAAACGGAAACTCCGATGATATGGCCGCGTCACCAGAGCATCAAGCCTTGCAAAGACCATTCTGCAAGGCACGGTACAAGAAGCCAAAAAAAGAGGGAGACAGAAAAAGAGGTGGGAGGACAACATGCGAGAATGGACTGGCTTGACACTGAGCGAAGCCATGAGGGTTGCTGATGACAGATAAAGATGGAGTACGCTGCCCCAACGACTTTCGAGTTACGGGTTAGGATAAGATAGGATAGGAACCTCAGAAAGTTACGTCACTACACAAGTTTACCAACTGTAGACACGTAAATCACAATCACGGACAATATATATATATAGCAACCAAATAGAATTTCTACTTTAATATCATTTTCTTTATGTAATAAAACCACAATAGGAAATTCATTTAAAATATGTTTAACAAATATTTGGTATATAAACAGGTACAAAGAGGTACAAACTACCTCTTTTGAAAACTTATCATCCAGGATAAGTTTGCCTAATTCATCACAATATGAAGTCACTGAGATCATGTACAAAATATGGACATATTTATTTAAACAAGGTAGGGTAAGATTTTCTAAGATGCATTATCATAATATTGCTGAATTTTTTTTTATCCCCTAACAGCACATAGCACATTCATTACCATACTTTTACGTTGTATAGGTGTTCTGAGGATTGTAATCAAAAGCGAGTGGAAGTTTGTGTGTGATAAATACGAGCGTAATGTGCTGTTCATATAAAACCAACCTCACAGACTGCCCTGAGCGTTACAATATAGAGTGATCTAAGGCAGTATTACTAACTTATCAAACATTGTTTTCCGTATTAGTGACCTTTTTGTTTAAACACTGCAAGGTGTATTACATTACTCTGTTGACGTAGGATGCCGTGTGCAGAGGTGCCAACCCCCTAATCTTCTTGTCAGTATTTCCAGACCCGTTTGTCAGTATTTTTTTAACACTTGTCAGTATTTTTTTTCTCGCAAAACCTAGCCTATGACACTATAAAGTAACGACAGGCTTCCCTCTGAAACAGAAGGTTATTTTTAATCCTATAAAATCATGATAAAAATCAGCTTGTTGAACACCACACTTGTTTTACTCTAAAATCACCATGAAAATCAGGTTGTTGAACACAGCGACGTTCAGTGAGTGCAGGAGTACTATTATGAGTCCAGAAACCGGTACAGAAGCACCGCTGGCAAAGATAAACGATCGGCAACTTTTCCTCCGTATTTTTATAAAAGCTACCATATTTCCGTATTTAATTCACTTCGCCGGAATTAAATACGGTCAATTCGTACTGGTTGGCACCTCTGCGTGTGTCAGGCGCTGGGTTGTAGGTCATGGGGGACCGCCTTGGGTTAGGTCTACATCATTAGGGAAAACTGAATTCCTGATGAGTGGTCTCCGGGATCTAGTTGAGGCATAGATGTACGGCTCATGGACAATCGATGTCCTTAGCTAAAAAGAGAATGGTGTCGAAATAAAAATTGTGAAATATGTATATTATAGCCTATATATATAATTCACAATAAGAGACGTTATTGTAAATACATTCGTGTGTGTGTGTCTCATATATTTGCTACATTTTTAATCTAAACTTCGTGTTTGATCGTTTAAAAGGCGGTTTGCTATAGCAGTAAATGGATTCACTTCCTTTAGAGTACAAGCACAGGCAAACCACTAGCAAACGCACAGGCTCGTCACCAACAAACCCCGGTGCGTTGCTGTGGATCAGCCAACTGCGGGGGAGGGGAGAGGGAGGAAAGAGGGGTGGGAGAAGTGGAGGAGGGGGTCAACAATGCTGTACCTGCGGTCTGAAGTGACGCTCAATGGCTGCCTTATGGCCGTCTTCATTGGAAGGTTCGTAAAGGTTCACGAACCTTTTTTTTGCCTCGAGGTTCTCCGATCACAAACCTAGATTCGTGAACGATTTGGACCGAAATAACATTCAAGAAACTAAGTTCTGGATCGGAGAAGCTCGAAAAAAGGATCGTGAACTTCCAGGAACCTTCCATTTAAGACAGACTATTAGATGCCCCTCTGCTAGCGACGTTATCAGATACCCCAGTGACTTTTAAAGCTGATTACACGCCCACCGGAGAGCTTTCACTTCCATATTGTGGTTTCAATGCGCTCTTCTATTATCTTAATATTTAGTGTAAAAGTTTGGAGGGGAAGAAACACACGTCAATCTCACTTCCAAGATAGTTTATCTTTGTGAAATGGAGAGGAGGGGAGGGGAGGGGAGGGGGAGTAAGTACTGTCGCGGATAGAAGAGCATAATAGGTGTTCCTAATTAATTATGGAAACTTTGAAGTTCCAAAATCCTTTGCAGAGGATGAGTTGGGAAGAATCCTTGGTGTACATGGTACATCGAAGTTCTCAGTGAAAGGCCAACTTGTGGTGTTATGGGGGGGGGAAGCAAGGGAGGTGGGTGGATGAACAACAAATAGAAGATTGATGGAAGAGAGGGAGGGGGAGAGTGAAGGGGAGGAGGGAAAAGTTGCAAGTGGAGAAAAAAAAGGTTGTACAGAAAATCGAAGTCCTGAGTTAAAGGGGACCAAGATCGCACATTTCAGCAGTAACGATCCTTTTTTAAATTGACAGTGAGTGTTAATGCACCACCTGATAAAATAAGATTACGCCCAAAAGTAACCTCTCTCTAAAGTACTGTTGAGAAAATATAAATCGATTGATTCAATTTCGCTTGAGTGCCTATTAATGACATCAACTTTGATTCTGAAAATAACACATCTGCAAAAGTGTATACAAGAAGGCGCAGTAAGTTGTTTACACAACAAGGAAAAAACAACGTATAAAATTCAAAGCTTATTAGAAGTCAGTTTGTGCAAAGATTATCCATTAACATTTCATATTTTAATGTGACAGCGATACAATTTCCTAAGTAAACTCATTGTCACCAGAAATAAATAAATAAATAAACATCTTTACAACTCTGCCTTTATAAAGGGCGCCAATGCCAAGACTTTGTTTACAATTGGTGAAAATTGAGTATAGCCTAAAATTCCAATTGTTATTACATAAATCAAAGATAAAACCGACCCCCTAAGTTTTATGGTTTTCCCCTTTTTGTTCCGACAGGGAGTAATTTTCCTCGTGTAACGCTACACCAATGCGCTCTACAATCTCCTAGATGATACTTTTAGCGCTATTTTAATTTTTTTTAATGTCATCGATCTTAGATAGCGCTTTTTCTGCTCAAGAGCTGTTCAAGGCGATGACCGATACAGGATCTAACTCAACCAGCTCGAGGCGCCCTATTGCTACCTTCGGATGCATAGTCTTACGCTCAGACAACTAAATACAATCCTGGGCAACTGGAGAGGGGATGAATGGGCTTATTGCGTGCTGGGTGTATGGCGTGCTGAAGTAACTCCCTTACCACTTGTTTTTAGTGTGTCGGGCTTTAAGTGTGTTTGGGGTCTGACCTGGGTCTTTCTCCGTTTAACTCTCCTCAATTGGGCTTAATATTTAGGTTTAAAAGGGGAGAAGCTGTGCTGGACCTGTCCTAAGTTAAACCAAAGAGCTTATTAACCAGTAGTTGGTGGTGGAAGGTGGGGGCTGTTCTGGCAGTCTAACTCCTCCGTGGTGGTTAATAGTTATGTTTAGGGGTATTGCTTCGGCCCTGTCCCAGTTTAACTTACCTTTCGTTTGTTATAAGCGTGCGTGGGGGCTGTTCTGCTGCCCTTAAATGTTTTATGAGTGTTTTGTGGGTGGGTGGGGGGAGGGGGGGGGTAAGTTTAACTCCCCTTCTATGTTCTTCTGTGTTCTAAGAGTGTGCTGTGGGTTGGGGTTCTCCTGGACCTGTTCCAATTAAACTCCCCTTCGGTTTTTTATGAGTGCTTTGGAGGGGGAAATGAGGGGATGCTCTGGATCGGTCCCAGTTTAACTCCCCTGGTAAAGGGCAAAGTGGTTAATAGTTACGTTGTGGTTTAACTCCCTGTAGGTTGATAGTTTTGTTTAAGGGAGCTGTTCTGGACCTGTACCAGTCTAACTCATCTTTTGTGTTTTGTGTGTTGTGGTTGAAGGGCTGTTCTGAACCTGTTTCAGTTTAACTCCCCTTTTGTGTATTTAGTGTGTCGAGGTTTTAAGTGCGCTTGGGGACTGACCTGGGCCTGTCCCATTTTAACTCTCCTGTATTGGGCTTAATAGTTATGTTTTAAAAGGGGAAGGTTGCTCTGGACCTGTCCCAGTTAAACTTCCCTGTAGTTGGGGATTGGAGGAGGAGGGGGGCTGTTCTGGACCGGTCCCAGTTTAACTCCCCTAGTGAAGGGCAAACTGGTTAATATTTAAGTTGTGATTTAACTCACCTTTTGTGTATTTAGTGTGGGGCTTTAATTGTGCTTGGAGGCTGACCTTGGCCTATCCCTGTAGTGGGGTAATAATGATGTTTAAAAGGAGGTGGGTGGGGTAGGCTGTTCTTGACCTTTCGCAGTTTAACTCCCCTATTTTGTTTTATAAGTGCTCATTAACTCCCCATTAGTGTTTTATAAATATGTTTAGGAGCTGTTCTGGACATGATGTGTATTGACTTTCCAACCTATAATCTATAACCATTGCTAACCAGATTGGAATGGGGGGGTGGCAGTCTGGACCAGGTCCAATCTGGCCCACCATCTGTTCTAGTGTGACTCCCCAGGAGTTGTTTTGGTACAATTAAAATTATCACAGAATAAATCCCGTAAGAGTGCATCTGGAAATGTGTCAGATTTACTCTCCAATGAAAATGGAGCTGTTTTGGAACTGGCCCAGTATAGCTTCTTGTAGTTTTTCTGCTACAACATTTTCCAATGACAAAATAACTCCCTGGGGCTGTTCTGGCACACATAGAGAGTCAGTCCAGTTCATGACCTAGATCGTCCCTATGTAATCTTCATTCCCCGATTAATTCCCGGGAGTAGATTTATAACAGAAGGCGGTGGGGGTGGTGGGGGCATTCTGGGCCATGACCAGACTAACTCCCGTGGAGTTAATCTAGGCCTGGACTGAAACTACTCCCGGAAGTAAAACTAGTAATGGGGAGTAGGGGTGGGGGGCAGCTTCGGCACTCACCCGTCTAGGACATGAGCGTATGGATCTTTAAAATCCATGCGATGGAATGTGTGCGTGCCAGACTAGACCTCGGTTTTTGCTCTTATCTGAAGGAGCTAGCGGTTGCTTATGATACACACAAAACTACGGAATTTATTGATTTAAAAAATGACTAGACTATCCAGAGAGGGGGTTCTTTTTTGTTGTTGGTTGCAATCCATTTTTTTCAGTGGGGCAGCATTCACTGTGAATGTTAGGCGGGTCTTTCTCGGGGGTTTGGGGGGAGGAGGGGTTCAAAGTGGTCGAGAGGGGCGTTGAGGACGGTGTGTGTGTGTGTTTGTGTGTGTGCGTATGTGCACGTGAAAAAACGCACTAATGGGTTTCAGACCTTGTCTTTTCTAGTAACAAATGGGTTTATTTGCTTGGAACCCACTTTTTTCCAGGACCCCACTTTTTTTAAGTGCGCGGGAGTGCTCTTTTAGTGCATGGGAGTGCAGTTGTAGTGCATGAGAGTGTTTTAAGTACACAGGAGTGCTCTGTCCGGGACGGAGAAAATACAGTCAATTTTTGGAGAAATTTTAAAAATTCGACCTATTTTGTCGCCTATAGGAGACGAACTAGGTCAACTTTTTATACAAGGGTTCGGGTAGGGGTTAGTTGTAGATCTATCCCTAGCCCTTGCCCTAACCCTTTTCTCTACAAAAATCAATTTCCGATTCCTACATTCTTAAATAAACCCAGTTGTGATGTATTGTGTTTGATTGTGTGTATGTGGGCGTGTGTGTGTGTGTGTGTGTGTGTGTACGTAAAAGGGGGGTGGAGAGGGGTGGTTGGAGAAAGGAAGGGAAGGGAGGAAGGCATGTATTTAGCAATGTAGCATAGGTGTCTATGGGATATCGACGTCTATACTGGTAAGGTTTTCCGTCTAGTCGATAAAAGACCGTGCTAAGTTCTTTGCTCACTCAACCAAGAAAAGCTGGGCACGACAAGGGGTGGAGGGGAGGGGTAGTGTGATGGGTGGGGGGTAGAATAAAGGCAGAAAGACATCGTTGCTGCATGGTGTGTGTTAGCGAGGAGAATGAAGAAGAAGAAGAAGAAGAAGAAGTAGAATGCTGCTAGCATGGACGATGATGTGCCTTATAAGTGGATTACCTTACATTACATTGCTTTAGGTCCAGCGGACTCTTCCGAGCCAAATTAGGACCGGTTATAAGTGGATGGAGTGCAGTTAGGTCAGTGGTGTAGGCAATGTACTCCAATGTCAGGCATTTACCGGCGAATGGAAAAAGAACCACAAAAACTGAGACGCTGCGCTCCTACTTGTTCCATTGCACGGACTTTAAAGAACCTGTCGCGCATGTCCTAGAAGGGTGAGTTTCAGCTACAAAAATACACCCAGCACGCACTGTAGTCTCTTCCCCGCACCCTCAGGCGCCCGGGATTGTGCTCAGTCGTCTAGGCGTCAGACTATGCGCCCAAAGGCTGCAAGTGGGCGTCTCAGGCGGCTTGCGTTAGATCGTTTATTGGCCTGCGCCCTGAGCATTCGAAAATGGATGGAGACACGCGAGTTATAAATGGACATCATCATCATCATCATCATCATCATCATCATCATCATCATCATCATCATCATCATCATCATCGTCATCATCATCATCATCATCATCATCATCATCATCATCATCATCATCATCATCATCATCATCATCATCATCGTCGTCGTCGTCGTCGTCGTCATCATCATCATCATTATCATACAGATCATCATCATCACATCATCATCACCATCATCATTATCCAGAAGAAGAAGAAAAAGGGTATTTATTCAGCGCTTTTTTCTAATGATAGGTCAGTTCAACGCGTAAAATTATGCTTTCCCATTGCAGTGATATAGCTTATACTTGTTCTGCAGTTTCTCTGTCCACACTTGTTTCAACTCCAGCGAAACAACCAACAACATCATCCTTCCCAAGCCTCCCCCTTCCCCCTTCTCAATCCTTTTTATATTCCCTAGTCCTTCTGACCCCACTCCAAAATCTCTTTAAAATTCTTCATATCGTGTTCACCGTTTCGTGTCCTCTATGAAAAACATAGCGTCTTACATTGCATATTACCCATTTTGAATCTCTCTCTCTCTCTCTCTCTCTCTCTCTCTCTCTCTCTCTCTCCATCTCCATCACCTCCTCCTTCTTCTTCTCCCGTCCCTTTTCAAACCTTGTTCTTCACATATTCCTGCTCTTTTCTTATCATTATTTATCCGCACTCCTTCTTTTTCCTCTTCTTCTTGTTCCTCTGATTCCTGTTCTTCAGTCCCATCGCCGTAGCTCAAGTGGTAGAGCTCTATACTGGCACACCCATGACCCAGGTTCAAAAACCGTGGTGGGCGAAATAAAAAGTGACCATTGTTCACTGTCCATGTTAGCAGTATGATTGCTCTGGTGGTTCAGTGTTGATTTAGGTCCTTACCCCTTGTTTCCTGGGATGGTTATTCCTGTCAGCCATTATGGCCAATGGTAGGCGTTCGTTAAATCTCAATGTTCATTCATGAATTCTTGTTCTTATCCTTTTATTCACTGATTAAATAGCCAATATTTCTTGTAAGACTCAGTATCATCATCATCATCATCATCATCATCATCATCATCATCATCATCATCATCATCATCATCATCATCATCTTGTTGGGGTTATACTAGTTACAGTAGTAAGTTGCAAGTGGCGGCTTCAATTAGATCCTGTTTCGGAAAGGCTTTGAACAGCTCTTGAGCTGCAGAAGCGCTTTAAAAGAACGATTCAATAAAATAGTAGTAGTAGTAGTAGTAGTAGTAGTAGTAGTAGTAGTAGTAGTAGTAGTAGTAGTAGTAGTAGTAGTAGTAGTAGTTGTTGTTGTTGTTGTTGTTGTTGTTGTTGTTGTTCTTCTTCTTCTTCTTCTTCTTCTTCTTCTTACCCCTTGAGGTCATGAGCAATCTTGCCACTGTAGATTGTTCTAACCTATAAAGGGAACAGTGAAAGCCCCAGTTGAAAACCTGTCTTTCCTTTATAGGCATGACCGATTCACTGCGGCAACAGTACCCCCGTTGGAGTGCCGGGGGTTTCAGTATAAATAGTATCCCCACTTTCTGGAAATTTAGTGCTTTAAATTCCCACTGTCGCTGTCTTCCTCATTTGCTCTTTCCCATTCCTGCTCTGTCCTATCACTCTGCTATACTATCTTCTTCTTCGCTAGATCAATGACCTACCTTTTTTCTTGAAAACTCTTCCTGGACAAGACTCCTTGTTTGTGTATGAGGTCTGTTGGATCAGCTTGGGAGTGTTGGACGCTTTCTGCCGGGTGGTCACTAGGGCTTCCTATGATGTTATTATTTAGCACTATAGGCATTTTATATGTATGTGTTTTGTTGATAATTTATAATGATGTTTGTATTCTATTTTGTTTTTGTAACCGGGGGTTCGAGTAGTTGGGGTAAAGCCTCAGCCGTCCACTGCGTGGGATGTCTTTATTGTAAAGTGACTGGCCGGTGGAGGGCATTCAGTTTTCCCACTAGGGTTGTTTCAGCAGATCTTTTATGCGGATCGGGGGTTGTCCGGTCCTGATTTGGCTCGGAAGAGTCCGCTGGACCTAAAGCAACAATTAATCAATCAATCAATCAATCTTCTTCTTCTTCTTCTTCTTCTTCTTCTTCTTCTTCTTCTTCTTCTTCTTCTTCTTCTCCTTCTTCTCCTTCTTCTTCTTCTTCTTCTTCTTCATTAGACGATTCACTGCTTCATGAAGAGAAGAGTCAGAGCGGCGAGCTAACATGACACGAAAGCAGTCGTAGTGGAGCCGGCGTTCGATACCTTTATTTCAGGAGCAATGTTCCAGTATAACTTCCCTCCTTCCTTCCTTCCTTCCTTCCTTCCTTCGCATTGCTTGTAAAGAGCTGTTGGATACATGAGCTATATGAAATTTCCTTTACCAAATAATTAAATAAAATATTTACTGGATACAAAATACATTACAAGTTATTTTTCAGTTCTTCATCTTCCTCGCCTTTGGATGAGAGTATAAACCGAGGTCTAGTGTGTGTATGCACTCATTACTAGGCACGGACTTTAAAGATCCTGACGCTCATATTCTAGACAGGTGAGTGCTGGCTACACAAATACACCCAGCACGCACTAGGTCCTTTATCCCTTATAAGCCGGTCGTCCAGGATCGTGCCGAGTTGAGACTGCACTTGGGCGCCTCGAGCAGCTTGAGTTAGACCCTGTACTGATCAGCACCTTGAGCAGCTTTTGAGCTGGAAAAGCGTTATATAAAAACGATTAAATTATATAAACGATTAAATAAACTAAAGGCCATTCTTCTTCTTCTTCTTCTTCTTCTTCTTCTTCTTCTTCTTCTTCTTCTTCTTCTTCTTCTTCTTCTTCTTCTTCTTCTTCTTCTTGTCCTCCTCCACCTACACTTTCTTCTTGTTTATGTTCTTTTTCTTCTTGTTCTTCTTGTTTTTTTAAATTTTGTTCTTGATCTTGTTCTTGTTTTTCTTGGTTTTTTTTTGGTTCTTGTTCTTGTTGTTCTTCTCTGTTTTTCTTGTTCTTGTTATTTTCTTTATTGTTGTTGTTATTGTTGTTGTTGTTCTTCTTCTTTTTCTTCTTATTCTTTAGAAGTTTCACTTTGGCTCTTCACATCGCCCCTCTTTGAATTGAATAAAAATTGTGATTACGAATATTTTAGTAGTAGTAATAGTAGTAGTAGTAGTTATTTATTTATTTATTTATTTATTTATTTACTTTTAAATAGCGCTTTTCCAACTCAAGAGCCGCTCAAGGCGCTGTCCGATACAAGATCTAACTCTACCCGCCCGAGGCGCCCACTTGCAACCTTTGGGCGCATTGTCTGACGCCCGACTGAGCACAACCCTGCAGGCGACCGGGGATGTGAAGAACGGACCTAGTGCGTGCTGGGTGTATTTGTGTAGCCGACTCTCACTCGGCTTGGTCATGAGCGTCAGGATCTTTAAAGTCCATGTGATGGAATGCGTGTATACACAGACAGAGACTTCAGTTTATACTCTCATCCGAAGGTATTTTACTGTTTGTTTTGCACGCCGTTAACTGCATTTGAACCAATGGCCTGTACAGGCTGCAATGTTATCGCCTGATATTCGAGTACACGGCCTACACCACGGAGCTAACTGCACTCCTTGTAGTAGTATTACGTGGTAAAAATGAAGGGGAAAACTAGCAGGTGATTTTCTAGCAGGTTGGTTTTAACGTATACTAACGAAGGGGAGTAAGATCCGGACGCTTCTTGGCGCGAGGTCTTGGAATTTCATTTTTCATGTCGTCCTGGTCACCTAATCGACAGCGAATGAGTTGGCGTCTGGGACGCAGTGAGATATAACTGCTGTGATGTTTTGCGTCCCCGACGAAGGAAATTGATCTTACTGTTGTGTAAGCAGTACACCTACCAACTCCAAACAACTGCTTATTGCGCACAAGGGACACCTTTTGAGAAATTAACCTCGTGAGATATTAATGCTATATAATGCATAACTCGCCAAACACGTTGATGCTGCTGTTGCGGCATAGTGCCACCACCAGTTCATAGGACAGCTATGCGAGGATCAATTGTGGATCCAAGTCAGGTTTGACAGCGAAGCCGACCAAGATTTGTTACTCGGTGCAAGTTGTTTAAAGTGTATTCAAGGCGTTGTTCGACGTTAGTATTGTACTTCAGCCGGCTGCCCAAAAAGGCGCAGTTGCTTTAAACTCCTGCGCTTGCTATACATATTACCTGAAGAAAGTAAGTAGCCTATTGTTCTTGTTGTTGTTGTTGCTGTTGTTGTTTTTGTTGTTGTTGTTCTTCTTCTTCTTCTTCTTCTTCTTCTTCTTCTTCTTCTTCTTCTTCTTCTTTCTTCTTCTCCTTCTCCTTCTTTTTCTCCTTCTTCTTCTTCTTCTTCTTCTTCTTCTTCTTCTTCTTCTTCTTCTTCTTCTTCTTCTTCTTCTTCTTCTTTTTTGCGCAGTTGCTTTAAACTCCTGCGCTTGTTCCACATATTATCTGAAGAAAGTAAGTAGCCTATTGTTGTTGTTGTTGCTGTTGTTGTTTTTGTTGTTATTGTTGTTGTTGTTGTTGTTGTTCTTCTTCTTCTTCTTCTTCTTCTTCTTCTTCTTCTTCTTTTCTTCTTCTCCCCCTTCTTCTTCTTCTTCTTCTTCTTCTTCTTCTTCTTCTTCTTCTTCTTCTTCTTCTTCTTCTTTTTCTTCTTCTTCTCCCCCTTCTTCTTCTTCTTCTTTTTCTTCTTCTTCTTCTTCTTCTTCTTCTTCTTCTTCTTCTTCTTCTTCTTCTTCTTCTTCTTCTTTCTTCTTCCTCGTCTTCTTTTTCTTCTTCTTCTTCTTATTTTTCTTCCATTGATTGCTTGCCCCGTAAATGTAAGCCTACATTCACGTAATTGTTTGAACAAAGTTAACCATACATAAGGAAGTTATTTTTTAATTTGTAATAAAATGCGAAACCTGTAAAGCATTATGCTCTTCCGAAGAGGTTAAAGGACAACTTTTATTGTTTTGTTTAGTAATGGACCTAGATGGCGCAGTAGTATGATGGCTTGGGCACACGCTGGCAACGTTTCATGTTAAGCAACGTCGGGAGGGATTAGCACTTGGATGGGCGACCGTCCTTGGAAGGCAACCACCAAAAGATTGTAACAAGTGCGCCACGCACCCCAGCTCACCCAGCTGTTAATGGGTACTTGGATCAGTTTATATCCGGGGAAGGTAAAACAGCGAAGGAGAGGAGATGAGCACCGCCCTCATTAAGCTGGCTTAGAGTAAAGCTTTCCTCCCCCAACGACCCAAGGGTTATGGGACCATCTTTGCCTTTACACTTCGATGGAAACTGGGGGGATAGGATCGGGGCAATAGTAGAGTTTCGGATAGTTTATGTCATCAAATCAAATAACTTGAAAACAGTGAAACAATAAAATTATTCGCAAGAAAATTTGTAGTATTTTTGTTCGCCCCCTTCTCTCTTTCTCTTCCCCTCCACCCCCCCTCTCCCCTTTGCGTGGCTCCAACCCACGCCCCTTCGCTTGGCACTGGCAACTAAACTTCAACATTGGAGACTAGAGCCCTGGCTCAACATTAACAAGTCACGCATATCCACGCGTCCCTTGTATTGCATTCACGCGAGGAAACTCACTTCATCCTTACTATCGAGAAATCTCGGGCAAGGAGAGATTTGCAACGACACAGTGTGATTTTGGCTAGTTCAAAATGGCGGCGCTCAGTAGAGAAGCTCAAAAGTTAATTTTATTGGCGATATTAGATGAGGATGACTTTGCACTGTGTTCTTTCGCAGTCGAAGAAGATAGGGTTCAGTCGAGAGGAATTGTCCGAAAAAAACAAACGACAACTTGATCTTCTTCACTGACGCCGCCATCTTGTTCTCGTTCGTAAGGTACCTTCAAAGGTCCCTCGCTTCGCCTCGAGCCGCACTCGAGAAATCTCGCGCGAGATAAGAGATTTACAACGCTCCTTCCTTACTTTCCTCGTTTTTCTTGCGAGAAACTCGGTCTTTACAACGCGCCCCAGTCTCTGAGGAAGGAAAAAGGGCTTTGAATGGATGGCTTTGTTCTTATTAAATAATACAGGTTTGTTTGGGAGGGGGGGAGGGGGGGCAGGAGGAGGGGGAGGGGGGGCAGGAGGAGGAGGGGGGGGGGGTTCAGTGTGTGTGTGAATTGTTGGTTGCATTATATGCTGCGTGAATCATGTTTGTTTACTAAGGAAAGCAAATAGTTTAAAAGGGCAGCTTTGTTACGAATACAATAAATTTTGCGTGCAATAATGCTTGGGTGCATTATATGCTGACGAATGAATCATGATTGTTTACCGAGAAAGGGAGGTGATGCATGAGAGCAGATGTGGTAAACAGTGCTACGGTTGCCGAGACGAAGTCTTTTGTATTACAGAATACAGAACCTTTAGTGTCCCCACAAACACCTGCAAGGAAATTCTTTGTATTGTTAACTGCATTGTTAACTCTTCTTTGGTCCTGTTTGTTGTTGTTTTTGTTGTTGTTTTTGTTGTTGTTTGTGGTTTTGTTTGAATGTTCTTGTTTTTCTTGGTCTTGTTCCTTTTGTTCTTCTTGTTCTTCATTTTCTGTTTCTTATTGTTCTTGTTTTTGTTCTCTTTCTTGTTCTTCGTCTTG
>CM072521.1:26691673-26709173 GCA_036898135.1 Oncomelania hupensis | reverse complement strand
AAAACTCCTCATTTGGGTGTGAGGTCTGTTGGGTCAGCTTGGGAATATTGGACGCTTTCTGACGATTAATGGTCACTGGGGCTTCCTATGATGTTATTTTTTGGCAATGTAGGCATAATGTATGTGTATTGTTGATATTTTATAATGATGTTTGTATTCTATTTTGTTTTTTGTTAACGGGGGTTCGATAAATTAGAATATAGCCTCGGCGTTCCCTGCGTGGGATGTCTTTATTGTAAAGTGACCGGCTGGTGGAGTACCTTCAGTGTTACCACGATTCGGCAGATCTTTTATGCGGATCAGGGATGAGTCCCCTTTCAGCGAAGTTCTGGTCTTGATTTTGTGGTTCTGATTCGGCTCTTTGCAGTCCGTTGGACCCTGTAAGCAATGAATATCTAACTTACTAACTGGCATCCCTTAAATAATGAAAATCGCCTTCCATAAGTAATGAATTGTTTACGTAAATAATGCATGGTTTAGCAATATCTTCAAAATAATACTTTATTTAGCAAATTCTGCTAAATAATGCTAAAAATTATTTAGACACTTTTTCTAAATAATACATTACTTAACACAATCTGCTAAATAATGCATTATATAGGTTGTTTTTTTTAATTTAGCAATAATACTTATTTACCTATATCATGATTTATTTACGTAAACAACGTATTGTTTAGGTAATAAATGAGTTATTTACGAAAAAATATATTATTTAGAGAAATCTTACATTGTTTGTAAACAAATGATTTTTTTTATAGAAAATATGCTTCTATATAAAGATTATTTAGCTCAAAGTGGTAAAAAAAGCAAACCAAAAATATCGCAAATAACTATTTTACGAAAAGAAATCCATGGACTCAGTATATTGGCTTTTGTAGAAAATGCTATGACCACTGAGAACATATGATTGGAAGTTGGAGCAGAGTAAAATAGATGAAGGTTATAAAAGAGCCCGGGAAGTTGGATGCCGGGATGATGATTCTTATTATTCTGGTTGCGGAGTCAATAACCAAGAGTCCGAAAGATAGGTAGTCAGTAAAAGTAAAGTAAAATATAGAGTCAGGTAGATTCTTCATGAGTGAACAGTGAAGTGAACGGAGAGGTCGAAAGATGAAAGGAAGAAACTTTGTTAAAACCTTTCTATTTGGTTTATGTGCATGCAATTATGTGTTTGATAATTGTAGTACTTGGCACTATATTAGATTTGAATTATTAATAAGAGATGATCAAAATGAACAAATTACAGAATCGACTTTTTGTTTCTTTGTATAAATGTTAGTGTCGTCAAATGACAGTTGAGCTCTGTGTTGTGTGTATAGATTTTTCAGGGCCCAATCCCCGTACAAATAGTTAACTAAGGTAATTTACTATTTGCAAGGGGATTGGGCAAATTAAACTAACTATATAGTTTAAATCTCATAAAGTTAACGCATTGTAGAAAATAATAGAAAAATCACTTTTACAGCCCGCGTCAGGAGCACCAAAAATAAACGGAAAAAGGACTAGATCAAAACAAACACAAACAAACAAATCGTTACTTCACAGGAAATTGACCACGTTCTCGTCAAATCCTGACTGTTCTGCAAGCCTACTACAAACATCATTACACTACATAATGCTGTGTCTAAAATAAATTTATTTTTCATTACGCAGTTTTAAACAGATTAAATCAACAGCAAATGATAAACATAGCCCATTATTAGGCAAAACTAATAGAGCTGATCCATCGAACCCGATATTTCGTCTGGGTTATTTCTGTTGTCATCTGGTCCTAACGTAAAACGCAGAAGTTCCAGTCGAAACTCGTTAAATCCTGTCAATTGTGCTTTCTCTCTCTCTCTCTCTCTCTCTCTCTCTCTCTCTCTCTCTCTCTCTCTCTCTCTCTCTCTCTCTCTCTCTCTCTCTCTCTCTCTCTCTTTTTCTTCACCTTCCTATTTGCATTTCTCTCTGTCTCTCTGTCTTTGTCTCTCTTTCTCTCTCTCCTACCTGTCTCTCTCTCTGTCTGTCTCTCTCTTTTGTATCTTATCACACACACACACACACACACACACGCACACACACCTACACGCACACACATGCTCATGCATCTCTCTCATCCTCCTATTCTTCCTCCTCCTCCTCCTTCTTCTTTTTTTTCTTCTTCACCTGTTGTGCTCGTACCTTGTTCTCCTTCCTCAATGAAAGAATGAATAAATGAATGAATAAATGAATGAATAAATGAATGAATAAATGAATTAATTAATAACTTACAAAGCGCATATATGTCCCCACGCTGAAGGGCATGATTTGCAGCGCAGTTGTGGGGAAGGTGGACGCACACACACATTCACACACACACACATGCATACGTACGTACACACACGCACACACAGATGCACAGACAGATGTACACACGGGGAAAAAGGGGATACGAGCCTAGAACATAACTTAACAAAACCTTTTACTTCTTCATAATTATTATCATGCAACCCATTCTCGCTAGCAGACGAGATTCGCAGCCATCCTTTTCACACAGTGGCTTGTACCACAGAGGCATTGAACAAGTATGGTTCTCGATCATACAGCGGGCCCTATGAATGTCTGCACACCACTGCTACAGTTACGCTATTGAGAATCCACTACCTCTTTGCTATCGAGGACCCACTCTACTTGATTAATGCCCCTGAACTTAGCCATTACAGTAGGCATGCCCAATCTCAGCATCTAGACAATCCTAACACGACATTTCAGTAATATAATGAAAAATATAGATTTATAATATGCCTACAAAGCCAATGAAATACAGGGATATACAATTCCACAAGTTGGAATAAATATACATGTAATTACGTCTTGTTACATAAAAATATTTGAATTTCCTGTAACGGCGAGAGATGGGCGCGTTATGAAGCAATGAACTATTATGTCACATAAGTAGAAGACTATTGAGGTCATCAAAGGTTTATTTGGGTACTCCGGCTTCCTCCCTTCCTTCATTTTGATGTCGTCCTGTCCTATCCTATCCTGTAACTCGAAAGTCGTTGGCGCACCACAGGTTTAACCGGCGTACTCCATCTTTCTCTGTCCTCAACAACTCTCATGGCTTCGCTCAGTGTCAAGCCAGTCCATTCTCGAATGCTGTCCTCTCAACTCTTTCTGTCTCCCTCTTCTTCTGCCTCCTTGCATCTGTGACGTGGGGTTTTATTGTTGCTGGGCTCTGCACAATGGAATGCTGTAACCTTCACGTCTTATTCTATGGGGACCGCTAGTGAGTCACCCGGTGAATTACTTTAATACATTTATTTGTTTAGCTCGGTCTGTGTTAAGGCTGGGGTACAGAGATAGATAGAAACATGGTAAAAGATCACGGTCACACTAGCTTTCACACGGCTATGAATCATATGTAGTCCAGCCACTTGATAACAGTCAAAATCACACATTTATTTCTTCTACTCTATACATGATCTTCGAAGTGCGAATCTAACTTAAAAGTTCAATTGTCAATGTGAATGGTTCGCTCGCTGATAATCTAGGCAGCTACTTTTTCTTCATAGGGCACTGGCTACTAGCGTTCATGAAGAGTGGACTTCTGTGGTCCTTTTGATACAGTTTTAGTGCACTGTTTCCTGGGCACTTAACTGATTGGTTTCGTGGTTGAAGCGCTGAGTTGAGGTAGCTTCTACGACACTCTGTTTTGTCGTTGTTTGTATTCGATGGGTGGGCTATCTGCGCTCGATGCTGTAGATGCCTCGGCAGCCAGCTCGAATCGTAGATTAGGTTCTATTCTTTGCTAAGTTTGGCTCACGATATCCCGCCTGCTCGTCTGTAACATATGAGACAAAATTCTGCACAACCCTGAATAATAGGTCTGTGCAGAGCGTCTCACTGAAAGCCAAAGTAGCCCTCAGTGATAGCTCCACATCTCTATACATAAGTGACGAACATTCTGCTAAGTCGGTGGTCCACTGGAATCTCAACTCTAATTTCCTATACATACATAAATATAAATTGTGGCTAACTATACACATAAAGAATTAATAATATTATAAACATTCACTGGTATAGCCACTGGTCTGCAAGCATACATATAGGTTAAACAACAGTGGTTCCATCAGGTATACAACATGGCGTCAAACCCGGTTGTGCTTGACACGTGGTCGGCTTCTCCACGTGGTAAGGCAAAGTCCGAATAACAATTTAAATCTATGCATAGCAAATTCCACAAACATAATTTCAACAATAATATAAATACATCCTGATGAAACAGAAGTATGTTCATTTACCTGTTCGACAATGTCAGGCCTGTGGCTACTTGATTGAATTCAAATATTCAACAAGTACTGCTTCCCTGTTCTATCAGTGGAGATATTTCTCTGCTCGAGTGTAGCTGTGTACTGCTCAGAGCTTTCCACACAACTGACCCTATTCTTGGCTTTGACTGAATCAGTCAGAACTGGTCCTAACCACTCTACCTGTGTCCCCATTGGATGAAACAATCTAAGTGGATATAAATTTCAAAACACCATCGTATGCTGCGATGATGTCACTCCACGGCTCGCGTCAGTTCGCAGTGTGTGTGTACACATCAGTTATACCTTATTCATCTGCTATAGACTACAGTAACCTTCCAAGTTTTACTACTGCTAAACAAGCAAAAGCTCAAATAGTGCGGGGTAAACGGGTCTGCTTGTTACAGCATCGTGCCTTGAAGGATAGTCTTTGCAAGGACTGATGCTCTGGTGACGGGGCCATACCATCGTAGTTTCCGTTTCTTCACCATTGTGAGAATGTCATCGTGTTGTCCAATGGCTTGTGTGATGGTTTGTCGGACTTCGTCGTTGGTGATGTGCTGGGTATAGGAAATGCCCAGTAGCCTTCTGTAGCACCTCATCTCCATGCTTTGTATTATTCTTTGTAGGTTTGCTGTGACAATCCATGTTTTGCAAAAGTATAGGAAGATGGTGATGACAAGGGAGTGCAGACTTGTCTTTCAAAATAGGCTTCAACCTTGTCAGGTAGCACTTGTTTGTGCGATCCTGGAGAGGACTTCCTGTCCGGACCCATTGTCAGATAAAATTGCTCCGAAATATTTGAAGCTGTGCACCGTCTTGAGGGATTGGCCTTGGACTTTGATGTCCATGTTGATGCCATTACTGTTGCTGGTCATCATTTTGGTCTTCTCTTATTTCCATTCCAATGGTTCTGGAGATAAATAGATAGATAGACAGACAGATAGATAGATAGATAGATAGATAGATAGACAGACAGACAGACAGACAGACAGACAGACAGACAGACAGACAGACAGACAGACAGACAGATAGATAGATAGATAGATAGATAGATAGATAGATAGATAGATAGATAGATAGATAGATAGATAGATAGATAGATAGATAGATAGATAGATAGATAGATAGATAGATAGATAGATAGATAGATAGATAGATAGATAGATAGATAGATAGATAGATAGATAGATAGATAGATAGATAGATAGATAGATAGATAGATAGATAGTCAAAGTTTATAGGGGCCAGCGGACTGCTAAGAGCAGAATCAAGACCACACAAAACTATTCAAAATCACACTAGAACGCTAGCATTAAAAATCATAAAGTGTACATAAAACTTGCATTACTGATGACATGTAACCAAGTATACAAACAAGACGAAATGACCTATATGCAATGAAATAAACCAACATCACATAAAATTGTTAACAGATTTTGACCATTGGAAATTTTACAAATCCCATACAAAGTTATCGCACCAAAATATATTTCTCTCTCATCAACCAAATCAGCACATTCAGACAAAAAAATGGCGGACGGAAAAAGTGGTGTCAAGCCTCTGTACCAGCTGTTCAAGTTCTTCTCTCCAATCAGTCCCTTCATGATTTGCAAGGGCATCTGACATGATGCGCTTCAGAAAGGTGTTGAAGTCTACCAACACTTGATATAAATGGTGTTGGTGCTGTAGTATTTCTCGCAGATTATTCTGAGATTGAAAATCTGCTCAGAGGTACTTCGCCCTGCCCTGAATCCTGCTTGTTCTTCAGCTATGATGTGTTCAGCTTGGGGTTTCAACCTGTTGAATATTATTTTCAGGAGGACTTTGCTGTAATGGCTGATGAGGCTGATGGTGCGGTAGTTTTGACACTCCTGAAGATTACCCCCTTTTGGGAAGAGTGATGGCAAGCGACTGAGTTCATGATGTAGGCCACTATCTACTCTGCCGGATTTTGTTACAGATAATGGCGAGGGCATCAATCATCGCTTCTCCTCCTGCTTGTAGCAATTCCACGGGAATGTTGTCCTTTCCCGTTGACTTCCTTTTCTTCGGAGTTTGCACTGTTGCCTTAACTTCTCGGAGAATGGGAAGGATTTCTTTTTCTTATCTGTTTTGGGATAAATGCTAGATTTGATGGGTCTGCGTTTGGTGTGTGATTGTAAAGATCAGAGCAGTACTCTGTCTAACTACCCAAGACTAACTCGAAAGTTCCAAAAATAAAAATTCCGTTCCTTTCTGTCCTAAAATAGCGATCTCCCTGGCTTTACAAAAACATTTTTGAGTGATATGCGTGTGTTGTGTGTGTGAGTGTGTGTGTGTGTGTGATTGTTTGTGAGTGTGTTTGTGTGCGTGGGTGTGTGATTATGCGTGTGTTTGTGAGTGTGTGTGTGAGTGTGTGTGTGTGTCCTTGTTTACACAGTATTATCTGGACAAATCAGTGAACATCTACATAACTTGTATTGACATGCCTACTTGTTTTGACGTCAGAACAATGATCCGTTAGGGTTAGGGCTGGGTTAGGGTTAGGGTTAGGGAAAGGATTCGAATACTGCAAAGTACTTAAAAATGGGGGACGAAGTCTGACTCATTGTCAGCACAACGTAGGTGGCGTTTCGGGAAAGTCATGATAATACTGCGTACCCTCGGCTGGATGTTTATGTGCGTGTGTGTATGATTATGTGTGTGTGTGTATGCGTGTGTTCGTGAGTCAGTGGATTAAACGTGTGAGCGTGCATGTTGGTACAGATCGCCGCGCGTTGATCCTGATGGATGATTTGGAGAAAAGCGCTTATATAGCATCCATTATTATTATTATTATTATTATTATTATTATTATTATTATTATTATTATTATTATTATTATTATTATTATTATTATTATTATTATTGTTGTTGTTGTTGTTGTTGTTGTTATTATTTTTAAGAACAGCATAGGCAATGTAGTCCCACCTTCGTACTCAGTAGTAGAGCGTTCGCCTGGCACACGAATAACGCAGGTTCGAATCCCGGGTAGGTCAGATAAACGTGGCCCATTTTTCACTGTCCATCTTAGCAGTATTATTGCCCTGGCGGTTCAGTGTTAAGGTCCATAATCCCCGTCTGCCGTATCGCTAATGGTGTGTGTGGACGTTAAACTTCAATGTACATTCATACCGAGGCATGACAGCACGTCAAATGACGTGATGCGATTGCACTGAATGACCTCTGTCAACAGTGCACTGCCCCGCACCGCAGCCTGCTCCCTGCAGTGGCCTCAGGCACAAGTAGAATGGGAATTCAGGAAGGCTTGGACTTCAATTTCGCCTCTCTCTCTCTCCACAAAGTCACGAGGCGAATATTATTTTGAAGTCAATTTTTCGTGCCATGCAAAGTGCATGTGTGTGTGTGTGTGTGTGTGTGTGTGTGTGTGTTTGTGTGGGTGCGTGTGTGTGTGCGCTTGCATTCGTGCCTGCGTCTGTCTGTGCTGTGCTGTGCTGTGTGTTTGTCTATGCTGTGCTGTGTGTGTGTCTGTGCTCTGTGTGTGTGTGTGTGAGCGTGTATTCACAGCAAAATGGGGTTTTGATCGGGCAACGCTCTTGTAAAATGGGGTCCCCCCAAAAAATTGGGTGCCATTTTCGAACTCCATTTCTTATCACTTGAAAATTGTAAGAAAATGCTGCAGGATTCCATATTTTCACTTTTAACGAAAGTCCTCATTTTGACAAATTTTCGAACTTCGAGTGTTTGAAACACGCACAGGAGTGTCCGCTGTCACCTGTCTCTGAAAATACCAAGGTATCTTAGAAAGAGAGAGTGGAGATTTAGCACGCACATATTGGGTCATCAACTAATGAGCGTTTTCCAGAACCCCATTGTGCTAGATGAGGAACCTATTTTATCCAAATACACATTTTGCCATGAATACACGCCTATGTGTGTGAGTTTGTGCGTGAGGGAATGCGAGGAAGGTGTGTGTAGGTAGGTATGTATGAATGTGTGTGTGTGAAGAAAAGTATTTCTTCTATAAATGTTATTTTTGTATTGGCAACGCGAACGCAATCGCTTGCTCTGAAGCAACACTACTACATAACTCAAATTACGTAAACCCATTCCCTTATTCCAAACATGTATTGCTCAATCTTTACAACAGCTGTAAAACGGCTGTATGGAAACGGCCAGCGTGGACGAGAAAAGCAGGCGAGGGGAATCGATAATTTAATTTTAGAGTTGCAGCACGTCAAAAGGTCAAAAGCGAGAAGTCTGGTCGAGTCTCGCCATTTTAGAGACCATCAAACAGCCCGCGGACACGCAATAGGAGAATGTTTAGTCTTGTTTACGGAGCTTTTGTGACTGCTGTGCCAAGATTCTAACCAACCCGTGTGCACTTTTATTTGGAGTCTGCAACGTCAGCAAGTAAAAATAGTATTGAATGTAGTCGAGCCAAAATAATTTTTTTAAATATATTTTTTGTCTTCTTTTAATCATTTTTGTATAGCGCTTGTCCAGGTCGAGAGCTGCTCAAGGCGCTAGCCGATACAGGATGTAACTCAAGCCACCAGAAGCGCCCACTTGCAGCCTTTGGGCGCATCGTCTTAGGACCTTCTTATAGTGATACGGGATAGCTCAGTTGATAGAGCGGCGAGCTCGTGTTACAAAGGTTGCGGGTTCGACTCCCGGTGTCCCGGACATAAACTTTGGCTGTAAGCATTGGCCATCTTACTTTTGCTATTAGTCTGATGGTTGTTTCTATGTATAGTTTTCTGTTTTCTATTTTCCCCCTTCCCCGGTCGCCTAGGATTGTGCTCAGTCGTCTGAACGTCAGACTGTGCGCCCAAGGCAGCACGTGGGCTCTTCGGGCGGCTTGAGTTAGATCCTATATCGACCAGCGCCTTGAGCAGCTATTGAGCTGAAAAAGCGCTATATAAGAATGATAAATAATAATAGTGGGCGATCTCCATGCTTTTACATATGTTTGAGTGATGAATGTGTATTTTTCTTTTATATATAAAGAAAGTGTGAAATGTAACCTGTGAGTGTGTATGTTGGTTACAGATCGCCGCGTTTTGAGGCTGATTGAAGAGAAAAACGCGCATAAATAGCATCAAATAATAATAATAATAATAATAATAATAATAATAATAATATATAATAATAATAATAATAATAATAATAATAATAATAATAATAATAATAATAATAATAATAATACGGCCAACGCTACGCTTTCCCGTCATCCAGCAAGCACGCTTTTATTATCAGACGGTCGGTTGGTCAGTCAGCGAGCGAGTCACCCCAAAAATATTTAATACGCACTATATAACGTGAATGGTGTTGTTGTTATATAAAACAAAATAAAACAAGCAGTCAATGAAATGTAATGATATGTTCTTACATAGCGCACTTTCTAGTTCAGAGTGCTACTCAAGCAGCTGGCCAAAAAACAACAGGATCAAACCCAAGATTTTAACTTACAGCAATCTGTCGCTATGTCAAACGCCCGAACAACGGGGCGACCCTTTTTGCATTGCTATTTGACCTAATTTTCACCGGCCTTTCTTTTTCTTTCTTTTTTTTTTAAAAACACATTTGACGATCAATATCTTTAACGTACATATGCGGCGACACCAGGGAATGAGTAACACCGTATGAAAGGTGATAGCAGAAAGTCGAGACTGAGATTTTATTCGTCTATGAAATTTTCATAGAAATTCGCCTTTCGGCTGGACAAACATAGTAAATGTAAAATGTAGAATATATTTATCAGAAAACCATGTACAAACAGAAAAAAAAGTGCAACACATAAAATATAATAAAACAACTACTATCCACGGGCACACCCCACACCCCACACATAGGTTTGGTTTTTTTGCTGTACACTCCTTCATACACCCCTATACACCATCACAAAACACTGCCATCACGCCAAAACACCAACCATAGGCGAACAACACACGCAACCCATGAACAGACATGATCATCACATATTAGACCAAATCACAAAACATGACTATTTGAAAAATTCACATACGCACACACACACACACACACACACACACTCACTCCCTCACCCACACCATCCCGCACGCGAACTTGTTTTTTTCCAACCTAGTTCCAGTCATTCGCCGAAAAAGGCAATTACCGAAGTCGTACGAAGCTCTCCGAGTCGAGCGAAGCTATCCGATGTTTTACGAACGAATGCTGGCAGGACTACGTGAAACCACAGGCTGGGAAGTCTCGTCTTTCGTAGACCTCAATTACATACTATACTACATACGTATGTAGGAGGCCCACAAGTTTACAAAGACAAAAGAAAAATGATCGAAAAACGATGCTTAACGTCCTATTGCATGAGCGTTAAGGACAATAAAATTGGGCTAAAAAGCCCTCATCATACATATTTACCAGACCATTTGGTCTGGCTCACTAATGGCCTTTTCCAAAGACAAAAGAAAAGACTTCAGAGCCTGTGGTGAAACATCCGTGCATAAAAATAGCCGCTGTTGCTTCTAGATCTAATTCTGTTTCGATCTGCACAGCTTCAAGCTGTAAGTCAAGTCGCGATTCGCATTTTGAAGCCGTTATTATTATTATTATTTTATGATGATTAATATACTGACACAATTAGTAATAAAGAGTAAAAGTAATACATAACACATAATGCACACATACAACGATTTCACATCTATATCAACAATAAAGCCATGACAAAACTTCAAAGCGCTATGGATACGTTGATGTCCCTTCAGCACAACAAGGCAAAGCAAGTTTATAATGATCTCAAAAAAACAGTGACATTTTTATTGCAAGCACCAAAGCAACTAATTATTTAACTAATATTATTCTTTTAACTGATACAGTAAATTTGTTATATGTATTTCAATGATATGTATTTTAATGAGAAACACGTATTAAAAAAATGTTGCGTGGCAGGCGGAAATTTCCATAAATCATCTGAAAGTTTGGTAAATCTATAAGAAAAAATAACAAGTAACACCATCTGAATATTTCGGGTTACACCCAACTTCAGCAAAAACAAACAAAACGTCACTGATTTTTTTTTTTACACCATTGAGCACGCACAGCAGCACATTATTCTTTTTTTTTAAAAGTAGGAATAATAATAATAATAATAATAATAATAATAATAATAATAATAATAATAATAATAATAATAATAATAATAATAATATACAAACAAAACAAATAAATAAATTAAAGATTTAACTAAATAACTATAGTACTACTACTACTACTACTACTACTACTACTACTACTACTACTACTACTACTACTACTACTACTACTACTACTACTACTACTACTGCTACTAGCGAAGTTGTGGTCTTGATTTTGTGGTCCTGATTCAGCTCTTTGCAGTCCGCTGGACCCTGTAAGCAATGAATAACTAATTAGCTATTAATTTAACTCTGATCTGGAGTTATAAAAAAAAATTCGCTTAGCCTACTTGTCCTTCTCCGGAAATTTAAAGATTCGAATATTATAAAGTATAGGCCTAATTATTATTAATTAGAATAGATATAGTTTTTACATTTATTTACGTATAAAACAAACAATACAGGTCTAATAATTATATTCAGCTAGTGAGCTTCTTTGCTGCGCGGAGACTGACTTATAATATATAATGTAGATTAAGCCTATGTATACTATATAACAGTGTCTACTTGGTTCTAGGCAGGAATGAATGCTATTATTATCCTACTGCTGAGAACTAACAAACTGCAAATCAAGGAACGCAACTATTAAATATGGTCGATAATAATTATGCTCATATTAACAAAGTATACCGTTGCGAAATGCTAATCTGTGTAAATCGCACAGAATTAGAAGCAAACAGCGATCATTTTTAATGTCAACTAGTCGTAGTCATGCAAGCATCATTTCGTAACACATCGGAGAGCTTCGTTCGACTTCGGTAATTGCCGTTTTGGGCGAATGACTGGAACTAGGTTGGAAAAAACAAGTTTGCCTCCCGCACACACACCCACACCCACCCCCAATACACACGTTTATGAGAAAGAAAAATCTCTTGTTTCAATCGAGAGGCCAACTAGAGTTTCCCGCACACCAGTCGAGCGTTTATACCACAACTCCTGGTACCACAAAGCTATTCTCAATTAGTCAGTCAATCATGCATCAGCTTGATCTTTCTATCAGGAAGTTAGTCAATCAGTCAGCCAGTCAGTCAGACAGGGAGTCACTCAACCTGTTAATAAAAGTGTGGGTTTTCCCATAAGTAGAGTTATTACGCCGCTTGCTATAAGGATTGTTTGGAAGTGTATTTTTATTACCCCTTACTTTTGCTAGGGGTGTCGGAGAGCGCAGTGGTTGGAGCACTCCCTACTGTGTCGCAAGTTAAGCACCGTCCAGTGCGGTTAGCACTTGGATGGGTGACCGCAAAACGTGAAGGGACAAATAAGAACGCCCCCAGTTGACTCAACTGTGACTGAGTACCTACTCTTTTAAGGGTGGGGAAGGTAAAGCAGCGAGGGAGAGAGATGGGCATCACCCTCATTACGCTGGCCCAAGATAAGTGTGATCTCCAACATCCCGCTCCCCTACGGCCACAAAGCTATGACTACCTTTACCGGTTTGGGTTTTTTTTTTTTTTTTTTTTTTTTTTTTTTACTTTTGCTCTTTTGCAGAATATTACGTTTACCATTGCTGTACTACAGCTACCGATTACAAATCATGCTGTCGTTCCTCACCCATCTATCCCCCACCCTCACAACTTCTTCCCAAACCCCACCACTACCCCCGTTGGGGTGCCGGGGGTTTCAGTATAAATAGTATCCACATATTCTGGAAATTAGTGCTTTAAATTCCCACTGTCGCTGTCTTTCTCATTTGCTCTTTCTCATTCCTGCTCTGTTCTATCAATCTGCTATGCTATCTTCTTCTTCGCTAGACCACTGATCTACCTTTTTTTCTTGAAAACTCTTCCGGGACAAGACTCCTTATTTGTGTATGAGGTCTGTTGGATCAGCTTGGGAATCTTGGACGCTTTCTGCCAGGTGGTCACTAGGGCTTCCTATGATGTTATTACTTAGCAATGTAGGCATTTTATATGTATGTGTAATGATGTTTGTATTCTATTTTGTTTTTGTAAACGGGGGTTCGATAAATTAGAGTACAGCCTCATCGTCCCCTGCGTGGAATGTCTTTATTGTAAAGTGACTGGCTGGTGGAGAGCTTTCAGTTTTACCACTAGGGTTGTTTCAGCAGATCTTTTATGCGGATCGGTGGTTGTTCGGTCCTGATTTGGCTCGGAAGAGTCCGCTGGACCTAAAGCAATAATCATGTAATGTAATGTAAACCCCACCAGTAAAATGGATTTACACTACACCCTCTCCCTCATCCATCCTCCTCTTCCTCTACCCCCGCCCTAACCCCCCCTTTTTTCTCCACTCCTGATACGTTGATAATAATATTATTAATCCTCCAAACAATGCCGCTAATATGTGTGTATAAAATGTGTGGTATTGTAATAACTTAGTCTTGCTGCGGTTGAGCCTGTATTTATTTGATCGTTTTGTCAGATAGTTTCCAAACAACATCAGTTCTACGTGCGTTTTGTGTTGACTTACGACACACTTCAACTTCCATACGCGAGCGGGGAAATAGCTTAAGCCATCCAAAACACGTAATTTACCGTCACAATAACTGAACGTGTGTAGGTAAAGGATGGGTGTGAGGGGATGATGGTGGGGGTGGTGGCGGTGGCGTGGAGGCGTACGTTTCACGAAGCAGACTGTTGTGTACGTGATAGATATTAATAACGCCTTGACTGCTTATGACGAGATAAGTCGTCATACGAGTCGAAAAATGCCAATGACCTCATCATCATTGTGACGTTTTCTTTGTCGGTACAGTTGCACCGCCAGCAGAAGAAATACACAAGATTGGAAAGCTCGTTAGCTGGTAATACAGGCATTCAAAAAGGCCCTCAAAACCCACCTCTTCAAACTGCATTATTCAGACTGATTTGTATCCCGCTGCCATTCTCTCCTCTTTTGTTTCTGTCTGATCCGTAAGTGTTTGCACGGCTGTAAATATTTATACTGTTTTCCTTTCCTGGGTCTATCCGGGCAAATAAATAGCTGTGAATAAGTTTTTGCTATTCTATTTTTGTCTTTTTTGTTATTTTGTACATAGTTGTAAATAGTTCTTACTTTTACTCTTCCGTCTTTTGGTGTATCGTAACAAAAGCGATGTTTGATCGAGTGCATGTATTTTTATTTATTGACTATATAAAGCGCGGTGAGTCTGTCGTAGGCTGGAGTACCCGCTATATAAAATCCCGTTATTATTATTATTATTATTATTATTATTATTATTATTATTATTATTATTATTATTATTATTATTATTATTATTATTATTAATGTTTAATATTTGTAAGTTAAATATGAAAACCCTTTTCACTGGCGGGTGGCGACCTGCCCCCACCCTACTCCCATCATACATGTCCGCAAAGCTGATCTATGCGCCAAACAGGGACAAGACGAACATGTTAACACTATACCGTTCACCCATGTATCAAATACGATGTGATTTCCTCCCTTTCTCTTTCTCACTATCTTTTATGTGGACTAAAAATAGATAAATATATTTTTTGTAATGTTAAACTAGTGAGAGAAAAAAACCACACCTGTTTGCAAATAGCATATATGTGTAGAAAATTTAATTACGTTTCAGAAATGTATAAGTGTTACCCCGTTATTTCTAATACAGTTCAAGCTACAATTTTTTTTTAATTTTTTTTACCCTCATGAGCCAGATTTGCCTTGCAAATGGTTGTAACTCGGTACAATTATCCCTAGGCAGTGAAACGGGCTGCGGTCTTGACCCCGATGATGATGACGATGATGATAATGATGATGATGACGATGATGATGATGATGATGATGATGATGATGTTTATGATGATGATGATCCTCTCTCTCTCTTTCTCTCTCTCTAACACACACACACACACACACACACACACCCACACCCACCCACATGTGTCTGAAGGTCTGTCTCTCTGTTCCTTTCTATTTGTCACTCTCTCGCTCTAACCCTTCTCATCATACTTTCTTCATCTTACAACATTGTTCTTTATTTAGTGATACCTTTTGGGAGTTTCTGCTATCTCTAATGTAGTTGCCGCAGCAGCATCCCTTGCGGAAACTAAAGCGTTTTTGTTGAATATTTATGTTGCAGGATAGCTGTCTGCACCGACGGAATGAAGAATTATTAACGAAGCACCGCAGCAAGGGAGCTAACCGCTCCTCAACGTTTTTCACGAGGAGTTACGGCCCATTTATCCTCAAGCCTAGACATAACGTAAGTTTTTCTGAGGTCGAGAATGCTGCTGATGTCGTCGACGATGTTGATGTCAGCAGTGCCGTCTGTGATATGGAAGTGAGGAATATGTGATGTCATCGATGTCTCCATTTTAGTGTGTTGTGACCTCATCAAGATATCTTGCCTTGATTCGTCAACAGGCAAGGTGTTTTCTTGGTGCCGTCCAAAAACTATTGCCGTGCTTCAAGTTGTGTGCCGAGGACGTCGTTCTCAGGATTTTATTGTGTGTTTCCTGGTGTGGGTATTAAGCATTACCGTGACAACGATAACAGCAAAGTGACGAAGAAGGTGGAGATAATGCATTTTCGCATTACTATTATGGTGATCAATCGTTTATGCCTTGTCATTATCATCTTCGACATCATATTATTACTGTTTTGCCACGGCTTGAAGCAATTTTTTTTTGACAAATAAATCTCTTATGTCTTATGTCCCTCATGTCTCATTATTTTTAGTCTGTGCTTTTTATCAGTTAAAGTTATCTGAACCATAACCAACAAGACCATGACATGAGTTCTGTGCATCATATGGCTCGGTCGTTCAGATCATCGAACGTGTGGCATAAAACAGTATGATGTTAACATGTTGAGGTGTTGTATAAAAGGGTCCAATGTACCTGTTCTTTTCTCTTTAAGTCCCCTATACGCTATGTGTCCGGGGACGTTAATCTATGTAACGTTAGTTCTTTTCTCCTTTGGACCTTTTCACAACACCAAGAGTTGTACATTTGACTTCAATTCAGGCAGTCGCCCTCCAGTTTGCTTTGTGCATATAAAACTGTATTTTTCATAGAGCTATTTTTATTTTATTTCAGCATTGTTTACGAAATGGCAATACTTATTATGATTGTCTATGCCGATGGTCGCGGGTTTCGAACCATGCAGGGGACGAACTTTCGTGACATACACGCGAGACCTTGCTTGTGAAATATATTTTTGAAGTTATCTTTGTAGTGATTTTCGGTAAGCGATCTTTAATGCAGTTGTTAATGTTTGCTGAATAAAGTTGGGAAACTTTATACGACGACTGCTGAGTTAACAACAGGCTGCATGGATAAATGAATTCGAGCGAATTACACATATAAAGATTCAAACATCGGGCTGAATCAACCATTGATATATAACGTTTACAACTGTATAAAGCCTATTTGAGGTCAAAGCGCCCTCGTCAGGACGTTTGGTTCTGATCCTCAGTGACTGTAGGCTTATTGGAGCCTTTAAGGCGTTATATCGACAGGATGCCACTCCTGGTTTTCATCTAATGGCTACTTGACCGAACCCAAGCCCTGTTCAGCCTCCATTTTTCACGGTGTCCACGACATATTAACTCAAATTACCTCGCTGTTATGGTCCTTCTGTTATCAGTCACAATCTCTCCTCATATCCCATCCAATCCCGTAACTCGAAAGTCGTTGGAGCACCACACATGATCGTTTAACCAGCGTATCCCATCTTTCTCTGTCCTCAGCAGTCCTCATCGCTTCACTCAGTACCAAGCCATGTTGTCTTTCCACCTCTTTTTCTGTCGCCCTCTTCTTCTGCCTCCTTGCACCGTGCCTCGCAGGATGGTCTTTGCAAGCACTAATGGTCTGGTGACATGGTCATACTATCGGGGGTTCCGTTTCTTCACGGTCTGTCGGACTTCGTCGTTGGTGATGTGCTGGGTACAGGAAATGCCCAGAGGTCTTCTGCAGCACCTCATCTCCATGTTTTGTATTCTTCGTTGTAGGTCTGCTGTGAAGGTCCATGTTCCGCAAGCGTATAGAAAGATGGAGATGACAAGGGAGCGCAGCAGCCTTACCTTGGAGTGTAGACTGATGGTCCTATCTTTCCAAATGGGCTTCCACCTTGTCAGGGCAGCAGTTGTTTGTGCTATGCTGGAGA
>CM072521.1:26654173-26686673 GCA_036898135.1 Oncomelania hupensis | reverse complement strand
ATTAGAGGCAGAGACTGTCCAGAAGTAGAAGGCTGACATTCAGTGTTTCCAGTATTCGTTGCCTCGAGAGGTGTCTGGAAACAAAGCACAACAGAAAACATAGAACCAGATATCAAAAGAGTATTATATCCATGTTATCCCACATTACCTCTCTATCCATTCTATTTGCATACTACCTATACCTACATACACCTGGGCGGGATACAGCAACAGTACAGGGTACTTACAGCATCATCAGAGGATTCAGGCTGACCATATGAGTAACGTTTATAACGCATCCCCTGGTTCAGGACGTTCAGGACGTAACAGTTGCCCCGGTCAGCAGCTGGTTTCCGTTGAGATTGGACAGTATACCGCCCTCCATATCCTCCTCACCACTGTCCTCATCCGTCTCGCCACTAAAACGAGGTGGCTCAAAGCAGACACTTGCTGTTCAAGGCAAGGTCACCTTCCAGCATGTTTAAAACCTCGTTCAAAGTACAGCACCTATGTATTGTTGTGAATTGCACAATAACTGCATCATTGTCACGTGGAGAGTTTTTGTGTAGTGACCCTCCTACGTCTCGTTCCAAGAACAAGTTAAGTTTAGATAAAAGGTAGAGTTGAAAAAATAAAGAAACTCGAAACAACAGTGTAAAATTTCCCTTTTTGTTATTATTTACACTACTGGACCACGATTTACAAAATCTGCCGAAAATGTTTCAAAACTGTACAAGAAACCCGAAATATTCTTGAAATATTCTTTAAATGTCAGTCCTGATTAGTTTCCCAATTTCTTTAAAGTTCAGACATATCGATCTTTCTCATCATCTGGTGGGGACATCGGAAGTACCGTAGGCTTCAGCGAAGTCGAGAACTTAACTGAGTACTGTGGTGATAGTCGCCCCTGCAGTGGATGATGTTGCTGATGAAGGAGTGGGCTGGTAGTAGTATGGTTGGCAGTGTTGGCAGCGGATGGATGGTCGGTTGGTTGGTTGGATGGTGTTGTAGATGGTGGTGTGGTCGGTGGGTTGGATGATTGTATGGTCCTTCCCCCTTCCAAGGTAATGGATCCGTGGGGTCTCCCCAGGCAAGGGATCCAGGAAAAGAAGAAAATCTGCAACATGCTGAAAGACCATACAGTATCCCGACTCCCATAACCTTACCTAACCAGGCAAGGTTCACACCATCAGAAAATAAACAGTGCATCGTTTATTACGGTAATAAACGCCCCTGCGTCCAGCACTGCTGTCATCCTGCAAAGAATATTGGGGTAAACAAACGACTGTCTGCATTAATAATGATAAAAGAAAATAATAAATTCTCACCTCAAAAGATTATGTTGTTATATAAAAGTGTATCCAATGAATGCATGTGTCACAGATAGTCCAGGCCTACTATAATTCCACAAGACTAGACCTGCTTTTATTTTCAAATTGTTCTGTTCTGTCCTGACACAACTGTCACTCTGTTCCTGACCTGACACAACTGTCACTCTGTTCCTGACCTGACACTGCAATAATGTCCAGAAGTTTTACATAACACTTTGCTTAGTCAACTGAAAACTGCACACGCTGTAAACCAAACCTATCTCTGCCACAGAAATAGTATATAATTATAATTTTAACAGCGCTCCGTTATTTGTGCATAAATAACGAATACAACAAACGCCAGTTTTCACAAAAACATATTCGCTAAGCTAGCGAGAAACCACAAATGTGTTACAACGTGTTTCTACTCTAGTAGACGGAAAAGAAGTGACGATTCTTACTGCGCTTTCGAAATCTATCGCTCACCTTTCTTCAAAACTTGCATTTTGCACGGACTACACGGGTAAACTTAACCTCCGGAAGAAACCATGCTAGGCCATACTCTACAGTTATCAAACAGACAAACACGGGTTTATTATATCACATAATTTATTTCCCAAACTTTACATAATATAATACATTGTCATTTTACATGTGACAATCATAATAGCAGAATTCATCTACTTTACTACTTCTGTCCTGGCACTAATGACTTCTATGTCTGTTCTGATAAAATAAACCAAAAAGCAAACCGGTATCAATGTGAAGTAGGAAGTCCCATTTTAGTATGTAATAGCCTATGTATGAAAAACCCATTCCCTCTCGCTATCACGACCCCATAATTATATGAGATCATTACATTACATTACATTACATTATTATTGCTTTAGGTCCAGCGGACTCTTCCGAGCCAAATCAGGACCGGACAACCCCCGATCCGCATAAAAGATCTGCTGAAACAACCCTAGTGGTAAAACCGAAAGCTCTCCACCAGCTAGTCACTTTACAATAAAGACATCCCACGCAGGGGACGGCTGAGGCTTCACCCCAACTTATCGAATCCCCGTTTACAAAAACAACATAGAATACAAACATCATTATAAATTATCAACAAAACACATAGGCCTACATATAAAATGCCTATATTGCTAAATAATAACATCATAGGAAGCCCTAGTGACCACCTGGCAGAAAGCGTCCAATATTCCCAAGCTGATCCAACAGACCTCATACACAAACAAGGAGTCTTGTCCCGGAAGAGTTTTCAAGAAAAAAGGTAGGAGATTGGGCTAGCGAAGAAGACGATAGTATAGCAGATTGATAGAAAAGAGCAGGAATGAGAAAGAGCAAATGAGAAAGACAGCGACAGTGGGAATTTAAAGCACTAAATTTCCAGAAAGTGGGGAAACTATTTATACTGAAACCCCCGGTTCAGTTCAGTGGGTAGATTACCGTCCCCGGACACAGTAGCGTACAGGGGACTTCGAAACCCCCGGCACCCCAACGGGGGTTATAATGAGATCACATTTTGTGCATTTGTCACACAACCAAGAACAATTAGATTCAAAAACTGAGTGAAACATTTATTGATCAGACACAAAGCATCAATTTGTATTATTATAGTGCATCATAAATATCAACAGGAAAAACGTTGCGTGCTTGCTTTCTTGATGTTGCCATTCTTGAGCTAAACAAGAACATGCCGATGCAAATGGCTGCCTTCCAAAACCGTGATTCAAAGTAGACAACTCTCGAAAGACTCTAAATATCTTCGTTTATCTCCCTTGCACTGATAGTGAGAACTGGAAGAGGTTGCAATGCAGCAACTATGAATGGGAGAAGCCAATATACGGAATCCAACATATGGGATCGTGGTGGCTAATGGGTTATAATAAACCATAAAACTACATGAACTTACTCGTTAGTAATCATCCCTGTTTGTCCTGCCTTTGGTGAACAGAAGTCCTCTCTGGCCGTAAAATAACACCACCCTAAGTACATCGCCTACGGATCTCGTAGAACGTTACTGCAAGGAGATCGCTTTTAGGAATGAAAATCGAATTTTGTTTTTAAATGTTTGATTGACTGCTTCGATGGAGGAAACCGGAGTACCCAGAGAATAAACTCGATGACCTGAAAAGTGGTGAAGAACTAAATCACATAAGTTCTGAAAGGTCAGTGATTTCCCCTGTTTAACGGTACACCAACACCATAGCCGTGTAGCCGTTGACCCTGTTTCTGAATGAACCACAGGGTTTCGAGCCTGCATCTTTGGTGTGTGGGGTAGGGTAGGGTTTATACCGAGAAACACTCTTATGGGTTCTGCCTCTTGCCGGCTTTGGTGGATGTTATATTTAGCTCAAGGCGGGTGACTAGCAGTTTCTATTAAAAGGCACAAAACAACGGAATTTATTCCTATCCTATCCTATCCTATCCCGTAACTCGGAGGTCGTTGGGGCACCACATATGATCGTTTAACCAGTGTACTTCATCTTTCTCTGTCCTCAGCAACCCTCATGGCTTCGCTCAGTTTCAAACCAGTCCATTCTCGAATGTTGGAATTTATTAATTTTTAAAAAAATATTTTGTATCTTCGAAAGAGTTATTTTGTTGGTGGCGTTTTTTGTTGTAGGTTTGTGTGTTCAGTGGGGCAATATTCACTGTGAATGTTAAAAGGATCTGTTTAAGGGAGCGTTGTCAAAATGGGTCCCTTTAACAAACCAACCAAACCAGTTGAACTTACCATACAAAAATATACATTATTTGACCTAACACAAACGGAGCTACACCATTACTGAATACACACTAAGACTGCACGACACACTATTTGGGCATTAAACGCAGATAATTTGGGGTTATTTGAAGGGAGTGTTGGGTGTTAGAATAGTATAATTTGGGATTATTTGAGTATAAGGTAATTACTTGTTATAAAAAAATATAATATTATATGGTATACTACGTTTGGTTAATTCTTTGCACTGTGAATGATCGCGGCATACCCGTCGCTAGGGTTGTTTGTCGGACGAGCCATATGGTGATGGTAGTTTTAGGACACAACAGGCAGTGTAGCCTTTCTTAACGTTCTATCATTGTCATGTTGACTTGGGTCTGATTTGCATGCAATTTTCCCAAGATTTTATTTTATAATTCATCATGTCACACAAACAAAAAAGAAGAAAAAAAATTGGAATCTTGTCCACCTTTTAAAAAAAAGAATTGATGTTTCGTTGTTGTTGTTGTTGTTGTTGTTGTCGTCGTCGTTTTGTTCTTTTCTTGTTGTTGTTGTTGTTTTTAAAAGTGAAGAAAAAAAACTTCCTATGATTAGTGTTACAATGTTGAATTAAAAAAACAAAACTTCCTTCTGTATTGCGTATTCTGTCACAGTGTGGTGAAGCTAAGAAGTCTGAGCAGCTCGAATCGCCAAAGTTAGAACAGATTTTGTACACCTGACTCAAGTCACCTCTTAATTTACGACCCCGTGAAGAGTAAGTCAAAGTACTTCAGTCTGTCAGAGTAAGGCATGCGGCATTCCTTCACCAGTTAGTCGCTCGTCTCTGCACTCTCTAGGGCGACTGACTGCCTCTTTAAATATGGGTAACTAGTGATGTTAGCATACTCGAGATGAGGCCTAACTAGGGGCTTATACAATTAACATAAACAATCCTTATCAAAGAAGGCTCTTTTTAAATTACCCCACAAACGTTCAATTAATTCTTCTGTACACTGTTCTGAAGAGAGAAAAATAAGATTTATCGAAGCAAACCATTCTTTATGTGTTGTTTTAATTATGTCGAACATTGTTTCCAGAACTCATTTCATATTTATGTTCAGGGTTATTTCGATCAGTATGTGGGGAGTGACGCACCCCATGGACCCAGTCATCTCCATCTTCTTATACGCTTGGACAACAGGGCCCTGACGGCAGACCTACATCGAAGATTACAAAGCATGGAGATGAGGTGCTGCAGAAGAATTCTGGGCATTTCCAATATAGCCAGCACATCACCAACGACGAAGTCCGACAGACCATCACACAAGCCATTGGACAACATGATAATATGCTCATAGTGGTGAAGAAACGGAAACCTCGATGGTATTTCCACGTCACCAGAGCATCAGGTCTTGCAGGGACCATCCTGCAAGGCTGGGTGCGGAGAGGCAGAAGAAGAGGGAGACAAAAATAGAGGTGGAAGGACAACATTCGAGAATGGACTGGCTTGACACTGAGCGAAGCCATGAGGGTTGCTGAGGACAGATGGAGTACGCTAGTTAAACGATCATCTGTGGTGTCCCAACGACTTTCGAGTTACGGGATAGAATAGGATATGATAGGATGTAATATTTTGTATTTGCCAACATTAAAATATAAATCTCATACAGTTAGACTACTCGATCCTGTACTATTTTAAAATCCTGCTGTCTATCGTCACAGTTCTTTTACATTCTGCCGTGCTTTTAATGAAAACCAGTAACAGTAACCAGTTTACAATGCTGATGTGCTATCTGCAGAAAATATTGCACTTTACGCCGCAGTTGCTTTGTCCCAAACCTCATATCATTATTGCGTGGAGAGTTGGATTTTTTCACTATAGCACAGAGGTTTGGTTTTCACTATATGGCACAGAGGTTTGGTTTTCACTATAGCATAGATGTTTGGTTTTCACTATATAGCACAGAGGTTTGGTTTTCACTACAGCATAAAAGGTTTGGCTTTCATTATATAGCACAGAGGTTTGGCTTTCATTATATAGCACAGAGGTTTGGTTTCCACTTTAGCACAGATCGAAATAGGAAGCTTTTTCAGCGTTTGAATGTCCGCAAGGTTGTTGGCTTTGGCCATATTGGTGGAAGGTTGTTGCGTTCTTGTGCCTCTCAACTCTCACATGTTTTCAGTGTTATTTTACTGGTCTTTGCGTGTCTGCACAGTTCCACTTCTCTGGAAACAATCTACAATCTGTCCGGTACCTAAGCATAGAAACCCCTCTGACATGAATGGCTACAGACCTGTTGCTCTGACCCCTATAGTGATTAAGTGTTATGAACGCATTGTTCTGAGGAAACTCCTAACAGAGACACAGCACTTACACGACCCACACCAATTCGCATACAAGCAAAACAGATCCACTGACGATGCAACAATGACCATACACAACAATGTCTACACTCATTTAGAAAAAAACACTGGCTCATTTGCTTGAATTCTTTTTGTTGTTTGTTCGTCTGCTTTTAACACGATTAAACCTAATATAATGGCTTCGAAGGTTCTGAAGCTTGAAGTTAATTCAGAACTGATTCTCTGGATAACCAGTTTCCTGGTCAATAAGCCACAGATAGTTTGTTTCGATAAAACACTTTCTGACTCTCGCAAAACCTCTACAGGTGTACCCCAAGGTACAGTTTTCTCCCCTGTCCTGTTTACTCTCTACACAAATGACTGTATACTGGCAGTGACGCCTCTCCTCTTATTAAGTACTCTAATGATACGGCTCTCGAAGATCTCTCCAACTCTGACTCACACTACTTTCAGGAGGTTTAAAGATTTTCCACCTGGTGCAAAGAGAACTACCTTGCTCTGAATGTTAAGAAAACAAAAGAAATGTTAATTGACTTCCGTAGACCCCCTTCCCTTCCCCCACTCCCATCGCCCCCTCCTCCCGCCATGTTATTCCAGATCTGTTTATTGATGGCGTGAAAGTGGAGTGTGTGAATGAGTACAAATATTTCAGGACTGTTGTCGACAGCAAACTTGATTTTGATACCAATACCTTCGTCCATTCACAATAAAATGTCAATCACGAATTTACTGTCTCCAATCTCTGGATGTGAACAAGTCCGTCCTCTGCTCTTTTTGCAGGTGTTTTATTGAATCTGTTCTTACGTTTGTTTTTATATCCTGGTATGGTGGATTTAGTGTGAAGAACAAGAGTGTTTGACAGAGTGGTGAAAGTGTGCGGAAAGGTAGTGGATGATCAGCAGAAGAGTGCACGAGTTGTATGAATGTCGTGCTATGCAAAAGGCTAGGATGATTGCGGGAGACACTACACATATTCTAGCCAAAAAGTATGACTTTCTCCCATCTGGACGCCGTTTCACTGTACCCAAGTGTTCCACTGTACGAACCAGATCTAGCTTTGTCTCCAAATCCATCCGACTATTTAACAAACGTTACTATGTGTCTCTCAGAAGGAATATGAGTGTGTTGTTTTGCGTGTTTGTGTGTGAGTTTGTGTATTGTGTGTGTGTGTGCGTGTGTGTGTTTTAAATTGCCTTCATTTTGTCTCTCCTCCAACTGTTTTCATTGGTGACTTTTCGCATTTTATTACTTTATTGTTGCCCATTTTTTGTTATAGTTTAAACATTTTTTCCCAACATTTTAATGAGTGAATGTTTGTAATTGTATTCTCATGCAATTTGTTGTAGTACTGTCAAAAAAGCATGTTTTAATTTCTCTGTTTAAGATAATAAAGTATTCTTGAATCTTGAATTTAAACATCAGCAGGATTTAGGAGTATTAATGCTGTTCGGAGACATTTGTGTGTCTACCTATGCATGCGTTATAGTTTGGGAAAGAAAACACCTCCGCGCCTTAGTGGAAACAAAATCGTGTACTTTCCCCTGTAACCCGATCAAATCTAATGCTCGATTGTGTCGCGCAAACCTCCGTGTCAAGAACATTATTGAGGCGCTGTGCACATCAATGTTTGATGATGCCTGTTTGGTGATGATAACGATGATTATGATGATGGTGTTGAGGCGGAGGAGAACAAAAAAAGTGGGGGTGGAGTAAAGCGTGATGATGATGATAATGATGATGATAATGGCGATGATGAGGATGAGGCTGATGAGGATGATGATAATAATGATAGACTTTAGACTTTAAACGTTGGTTACAATTACAAAATGTTACAAGGATAATAATATTAAGCTTGCAGCTTATTCTTACAATTAGAAGAAGACGAATGGGGACAATTTCTTTTGGGTGTGGGAGGAGAAGAGGCGAGGGACGGGAGAAAACTGATTCACTGTGAAACTGATTCACTGTGAAGGAAATACGTGTTTCAGTCTTTCTCAGTATTCCAATTATAGTTTCTCAATGACTGGAAGAGTTCTAAACCGGTTGCGTTTCTGAAGGCTTTAACACCTGGCTTTGTTTCTGTTCCTTTCCTCAGATGCAGGGATGCAGAACAATGGCCTGGGAGTACGAACAGAGTCAACTAAAGAGACAGTCGGAGTTTTCAGAGATAGAGATTGTGACTATAGACTCATGATACAAGATGGACGAGGAAACTGATACGCCACAGGAATTAACTCAAAGCAAACACTTTGGAACCGTTGGGTTCATGCAAAAAAAAGGTTGTTGACAAAGTCTTGTTGTTTATGCGATTCCTTACCGACTTCCAATAAACTGCTAGCATGGGCACGATCAAACAACTAAACACTCACTAATTTCTGGATCTGTATCACGATCTGGATCTGGATCTCGATCTGAATTTCCGTCTGTGAAGTGTTGGTGGATGCCATTAAGACAAATCCGTTTCAAGCTACTGGTTCGTAACCTCGATTGGAAAATTTCTTCTGGCAAAAATATCACCATCCATCATTTTGTTAATGTTTGTGTGTGAGACTTTATCAGCTTGAAAAAGATATCTCAACGGCGTTCTGAACTATTTCTTACGAGTGGAGTGATTGTGATTTCAAGATCTACACACATTTCCAAGTAATTCATACTACTCGAGAAAGCTTGAGAGATTAGGAATCCAGCAGAAACGGAAACCCTATTTTAATACCTACATGGTGGTATATTATTATATTGCCATTATTCAGTGTGATTGTCAGTGAAATGCGTCTGGCTATACAATACATCTTAAGTCTGGACTACTGTGCTACTCACTGCATTGTGATAATTATGTGATTTTATTTTTTTTTACCCCAACTGTGCAGCACAACACAACGCAACTCAACGGCGTTTTGACGTGCTACTTATGGATGGGATATTGTGCTTTCGAGATGTTCAAAATACGAGAATAAAAAGACGATGTGATATACTGTTCTCATTCATTGATTGGAGTACTTATGTGGCTGGCAATAAAATACCTCTATATCTGGACCACTGCGCTTCGACTGTCTTGGGACACAGTTTAGACCACCAAGCCAATACCAGTGCCAATATTAAGGAATAGAGAGGAAACAAATAAAGTCACTAAAACAGGCAGCGAGAAAATACAGCAGGGGTGTTTTGGTGTTAGTGGGAAGGAAACGGTTAATTCGTTTCACTAGTGCGAAACCTCTGCTGCCGTCATTCCACGCATCGTTTTTGTAGCACTTCACTCAACCGCAAAATCCCCCCTCTCTACTGCCCCACTCTCCCCCCCCCCACTCCCCTCTACATACATATTATAGTTATAACATCTCCAACCCTACCACCACCCCCCCACCTCCCCCACCTACTAATCCCCAGTCATCCCTATTTTTTCCCCAACCATCGACTTCCTTCCTCCCCCTCCCTCCCCTCCCCCCCTTCATAGTTTATTGGCTATCGGTAAAGATTGCTCGGAAATTTCAGTTTATGTTAATCTTTTCTTTGTTTGTTTGTTTGTTTGTTCTGCGTTCTTTATTAAGCACTAGCTGTAAGACTGCTCCATATGACCTAATGCTGTTATCCAATTAAAGATTTTGATTTCAACTTTGAATTTGACCTCTCTCTCTCTCTCTCTCTCTCTCTCTCTCTCTCTCTCTCTCTCTCTCTCTCTCTCTCTCTCTTTCGCTTTTCCATGAATATTTGCCTACTCGTGCTTGCTAATCCTGTTTTGTGGCAGCTGTAATATTTATGAGCATCAATATCATCGACTGTAACGTCAATTCCCGCACCCGTAATCTAGGGTAAATGATGTAGTAAATATCCCATTGGCCACGAAACAGCTCCGTTCTCCTATAACTCCCCTTCCTCTCCATCTCCTTCTACCCCACCCTCCTCTCTCTCTCTCTCTCTCTCTCTCTCTCTCTCTCTCTCTCTCTCTCTCTCTCTCTCTCTCTCCTGTTCTAACGTCAAGAATGCACTTGCATCCCAGTAGAACTCCCATTCCATTGTCCTATCGCTCAGTTGTCTGGAGGAGTTAGACAATGCGGATCAAGCAGCAAGTTGGCGTTTTGCTCGCACGAAGATAGATCCTGTTTATTTTCGGTTCGTTTCTTTTTTTTTTTTTTTTTTTTTTTTAGCCAGCACAGTTGATCTGATAAAGCGTCATACGAGACCCAGTCGTTCCACATAATAGGGTTCCAAGCAAAGATATCTTAAAAGAAATCTTTCCCCTCATCTGCAGCCAGATCTAGTGCAGTCACTACTTAATCGTCTCTTTGTCACGCCAACCATAAAGAATATGATGCGGTAACTTTCATTTTTTTCCCCTTGTTCTCGCCAAACTCTCTCTCTTCCCCTCTCTCCCTCTCTCTCTCCCTCCCTCCTCTCTCTCTCTCTCTCTCTCTCTCTCTCTCTGTGTCTCTCGCCCTCGAATTGCGAACGAGAGTACCACTTTAAGTCATTAAGTCACCAATCCTTTGCCGCCCGGCACTAACGATAGACATTTGACTTTGCACATTTGACCTCCCACAAGCCTACATCCCTGTTTTCATATTCCACACACACACACACACACACGCCCCTAAAACCACTCCACCCCCCACCCCACACACACCCGCATGCTTTTTCCTCCTCCTTCTTATGCTCACTCCTCTTTCATCATCCTCACTATTCATCTCGCCTCTCTCTCTCTTTCTCTCTCTCTCTCTCACACACACACATACTCTCTCTCTCTCTCTTCCGGCCTCACACAACTGCTGAACGCCATTCCCTCCATTACCACTATCTCAATGACGAAAGAAGGGCAATGGAGCTGTAAATTTCTCCCTTATTAGTCTTAACTTCCCATCACTTTCTCTCTCACCCCACCTCACCCCTATCGCACCCACTTCCACCCGTACCCCTGTGTAAACCCCCCCACCCCTGCTCCCTCACCACTTATTCTTCTTACAACCTGCTCCCCGGCCGCTTCTCTCCTGTCCTCTCCTCCTTTATCCTCTCCGTTCACCCGCACCATCTGCCGCCATGTTCTACGCGTCGATGTATAACTTTCTGGAGCGCAAGGATGGCAAGTCAGTGTCAGGCATGGCAGGAAACGGATCGGATGCGCAGGACAGTAACGCTACGGTCAACCCTATCCCGGATGAAATCTGGGCCTCCAGGTATGACTGCTCACTAGCGTCAAAAGCGCTAGTTTTGTTTTATTTGTTATTAGTTCTTGTATTTTGTGTTTCCCGAGCAATAACAAAAAATATTGCTTGGGGCTCTGTCCGTCCGTCCGTCCGTCCGGCTTTCACTTCTGCGCACGTATATCTTTTTTACATTTATTTGTGTTTACGTGTTTTGTTTGTGGCAAGGATAGTTCAGTGGTTCAAGGCGCGAGCCTTATGTATGTGGGTAGTGGGCGAGGTGGGTTCGAATCCTGACTTCCGCAAACTATTTTGTGCATGCTATATCTTTGTGGCCAGCGACCTGAGAAGCTCTCTTTGCTTGTAAGTGCGCTATATGCAAACAATCTTTTTATTACTGATTTTGAGTATTATTTTGATATATTTAAGGATAAGAATAAACACATACTCCATGGAATTTTACATTCTGTCCTAAAGAATTATCACCCCCTCTCCCATCCTCCACCCTTTTCATTTTCTATTTCTTTTAATTTTATTTGCAATATTAGTATTAATTAGTGCACACTTTTTATTTCATTCTGTTACTTTAGTCGATCTTTTTATTATTATTCTCATTATTAATTTATTGTTTGAGAGTCTGATTTTTTATGGGGGACGTTGTATTATTATTTAGAATGTAAAATTGTATATTACATTCTTTCTTTCTTTCTTCTTTTCTTTTCTTCCTTTCATTCATTCTTTCTTTGTTTCTTTTCTTCCTGTCTGTCTTTCTGTCTGTCTGTATATGTGTATTTCTTTCCGTCTTTCTTTCATTCTTATTTTATTTATTTCTTTGTGTCATTTGTTTCTTCCTTTTTCTTTATTTCTTGTTTTCTATCTTTCGTCTTTCGATCTGTCTGTCCCTCTTTAATTCCCGAATTCAATCAGTTTTAAATTTCGTCATTCGTCCTATTTGAGAGAAAACCCATCTTCTCCATTGTTGTTTTCGTTGTTGTTGTTGTGCTTGTTTTGAGGGCTTCTTTTCTTGTATTTATCGTTAGTAATTATTTAGTCTATTTTAGAAGTTGTTGATGCTTTAAGTCGTTGAAGTTGTTGTTGCTGCTGCCGTTGTCATCTTTGTTGTTGAGGATGGTAGTGGTGGTAATGAGTATGGTGTTGGTTTTATTATTATTATTATTATTATTATTATTATTATTATTATTATTATTATTATTATTATTATTATTATTATTATTGTAGTAGTAGTAGTAGTAGTAGTAGTAGTAGTAGTAGTAGTTGTAGTAGTGATATTAGCAGTAGTAGTAGTTGTTGATGATGGTTGAGGTGGTGGTCGTCGTCATGATTTTATGGTTGTGACTGTGTAACATCGTCTTTTCAGTTTTGTGATTCTTCTCTCAATTTCTTTCCTTCCTTCCATTTCCTTTCCTTCCTTTTATCCTTCCTTCCTTCCTTCCTTCGTCTGTTCTTTCCTTCATTCAGTCATCCATTCATTTATTTATATTTTCCTACCTCTCTACAGGGTGGGCGTGTTCGGCATTGGAGGAACCAGCATCGCCATATGCGGGATTCTATGCAACAGCATCTCCATCGTCGTCCTCGCACACTTCAAGTCTAAGTCCTCGGCGCCGTTCTTGCTGATATGTTTGGAGGTAGTCGACTGCTTGCTCCTGTTCTGGGAAATGGCCTTGGAGACTGTACCCACACTGTGCCAGGCTAAACTGGTCAGCGATGATTACAGGTGAGTTTGGCTTAATTTTAAAGCTTTTCCAATTATACCTATGTATAAATGAAAAGTAAAGTCATTGAAGCTAGTTCTTCTTCTTTTTGTTGCTTGGGTAGCACTTACTTAATAAAGGTTCCAAATTCGAAGGCATTGTATACTATGCCGAAAACGTGGTTACCCTAAATTCCGTTTGTTATTACGTTAAACAATGATAAATTGGTCTTTCCTTGCTCAAACCAGCCCGCTAAAGTTTGAATTTTCCATTTCCGTTCAAACAGGGAGTTATTTCCCTTGTTTAAACGGTACAGCCGTGTGACCTTTGACCCAATGTCTGAGCGAACCACGGTCCTAGAAGTGTGCAATTGGGGTGTGATGTGATAGGATCAATGTTACCAAGCTAAAACGAAAAGCCTTAGGAACAGTTGTTTTTACGGATTCTGTCTCTTACCGGCTTTGGTAGACGCCATTTTAGCTCCAAAATATGGGCTAGCTATTGCTATTAATAGCAACACAAACTGCGGAACTTAGTCATTTCACAAATAACTATACTTTCGAAAGAGTTTGTTTGTTGTTTTTGTGTCGTAAGTTTGTGTTGTTTTTTTTAAATGGGGCAACACTAACTGTAAATGTTAGAAGATCTGTGAAGAGGGCGTTGTCAACGTGGGTCCTTTTAATCCTTATGTCTCTGTATGCCTTTGTATTGCGCTTAATCTTGTACTCCCGTTGTGTACAATTTTGAGAGAAAAAAAATGTTTAAAGAAAATTTAAGGGAATTTATTAAACTTAAAGTGAGACTGAGGTCAATTTTTGTTAAGTTTTATTTTGTACACTACATAATTATGGCCACGGAAGGGTTTACTAATCCTCATTATGGAAGTAAGAGATCTCACAGTAGGGTGTAAGCGGCTTAACACAAGACATACGGTTCCTGGAGAACGACACGGCGCGAGTCTAGCAAAAAAGGCTCCTTTGATATAGTCAATGCACCTCACTCTGTACTACAGGCTAGTGGCGGGCAATTTTTCTTATGGTAGTCGACGTTCTGTAAAGACGTTTTACTCGGTGTTTCATTTCTTTCTACGTTTCATTTGCGGCACTTTAAAGCATACCCGTCATGGCCTATCATCGGCACTTATCCTTCCCCTTCACCTCATACCACTCCCACCCAGGCACACGCACACACCACACACCCACACCAGTGGCTTGCCCCACCACCACCACCACCCACACATACCCTTGCTGCATCGATAAAATAAATATAAAACAGCTACTGTACTAATAAATGGACACTTTCAAATATTTTATATATAAATGTATGCAGCATTTTATAATAGCACACAAATGGGCAAACGTGTCATAGTTATTCCAATTTTAAATTTTATTGTTATATTAAATTTCAATTTAACCGGTATTTTATAATAGCACAAAATCGATCTTTAAAAATGGGCAAACATATTATAGTTATACAGTATCAAATAGTCTATAGCATGGAATGTAATAATAATAATAATAATAATAATAATAATAATAATAATAATAATAATAATAATAATAATAATAATAATAATAATAATATTGGATGCTATAGACTGTCGAGCATTCTTGATTGTAAGCATAGTTGCGATAAGTACACTACAGTGGCATTTTTAGTTGACATTTAAATCAAATCACAGGGGTATAGTGTCATGCTAATTATTTGTGACACAAATGATAACATATGAGTCATGACTTAAAGGCCCACAATGGTCTGTTTACTACCATGACATATTCAGGTTATACTCAGCATTTTAAAAATATAGTTAAAATACTATGCAACGCCACGCCACGCCACAACACCACACACCATACCACACATCACATAAAGTTTGATGTTGTCTGATCGGCTACAGCTGTCATTTTCATAAGGACCGATAAGGATTTGATTAATATAATTAAACTATCACATTATACGTCCTTCATTATCACGTAACTCAGGAGGCACACGACCAAAAAATTGTTCAGAATTAATAAGCTTTCACAGGTAAACGATACACGCCCAGTGTGTACAAATAGTACATGTACAGGTATAAAGTAATGATAAACCATGTGTAGACATTACCGATTGAAATAATTATGAAATCAAATAGCTAGTCAATATATCAATACTACTACTACTACTACTACTACTACTACTACTACTAATAATAATAATAATAATTTAACTTGTATAGCGCATAATTAAGTTTAGAATTCCTAGCGCTCATTCACACGCTTTCAAACACACTTACAACAATTGGAGAGATGGGGTAGGAGAGAGGGGAGATATAAATAACCAACCACATCATCCGTGTTACAATAAAAATGGAGGATAACGTGTGCTTTTGTTTCTTTTAATAAACAGGAAACAAAAAGAGGCATTGAAGGTTTCTCAGTACTTAACGAATGGATAGGTCTTCAAGTTGTTTTTTCTTGAACGAGTCGAGCGACTGCGTGTGACGGAGTTGAGCAGGTGACTTCAGCGAACTAATGTGTTATTGCTGGATATGAGTGGCCAGTGCCTTGAGAAGCTCTCTGAGTTTGAAAGTGCGCTATATAATAATAATAATAATAATAATAAGAAGAAGAAGAAGAAGAAGAAGAAGAACAACAACAACAACAACAACAACAACAACAACAACAACAATGATAAGCAGAAATTGAATTACCGACGTTGTGAATCCACCTTCTACACCGGTCTATCGTAAACAGATACATGTAAAGTCAATTAACAGTTGTTCAATATTACAGACTTCGTCTGCTAGATTGGATGGTCGCATAATAAGGTTTCACGTGATATATCTGATCTGATGCTGATATTAATGTACATGTACATGAGCTACTGTTTCAGATTATTAATGTAAAGTGAATGTCATATGCAAACACTGTGTTACCATTATTTGGTGATAGCATTAGGCTAATACTGTGTCACAAGTCAGATCATATCCTATACCGTAACTCGAAGGTCGTTGGGGCACCACTGATTATCGTTTAACCAGCCTACTCCATTTTTCTCTGTCCTCAGCAACCCTCATGGCTTCGCACAGTGTCAAGCTAGTCCATTCCCAAATGTTGTCCTCCCAACTCTTTTTCTGTTTCCCTCTTCTTCTTCTGCCTCCTTGCACCGTGCCTTGCAGGATGGTCTTTGCAAGGCCTGAAGCTCTGATGACGTGGCCATGCCATCGGAGTTTCCGTTTCTTTACCACTGTGAGCATGTCATCATGTTGTCCAATGGCTTGTGTGATTGTCAGACTTTGTCATTGGTGATGTGCTGAGTATAGGAAATGCCCAGAAGTCTTCTATAGCCCCTCTCCATGCTTTGTATTCTTTGTTGTAGATCTGCTTTGAGGGTCCATGTTGTGACGTGGGGTTTAGTTGTTGCTGGGCTCTGCACAATGGATTGCTGTAACCCTCACGTCTATTCGATGGGGACCGCTAGTTTGTCACCCAATGAATTACTTTAATACATTTATTTGTTTAGCTCGGTCTGTGTTAAGGCTGGGATACAGAGATAGATAGAAAAATGGTACAAGATCACTGTCACACTAGCTTTCACACGGCTATGAATCATATGTAGTCCAGCCACTTGATAACAGTTAAAATCACACATTTATTTCTTCTACTCTATACAAGATCTTCGATGTACTAATCTACCTTAAAAAGTCATAAGTCAATGCAAATTATTCGATCGCTGATAGTCTAGGCAGCTCTATTGTCGTCATAGGGCACTGGCTACTAGCGTTCTTGAAGATTGGACTACTGTGGTCCGTTTTACTACAGATTCTGAAGAGTGGACTACTGTGGTCCTTTTGCTATCAGTTTTAGTGCACTGATTCCTGCGCACTTAACTTCAGTGTAGTGAGTTTGAAGCCCTTCGTTGAGGTAGCTTCTGGTACACGCTGGGTCGTCGTGTAGTTTGGTTCCTTGACACGCTGTGTTGTCTTGGATTGTGTTTTCCAGGGTTGCTCTCTGAGTCCTGTGCTGTAGAGGCTAAACAGCCAACTCGTTTTTTCTGTTGAGTAGGGCGCACGATATATCTCGCCTGCTCGTCTGTAACATAAGAGACGAAATTCTGCACAACCCTGAATAATAGGTCTGTGCAGAGCGTCTCACTGAAAGCCAAAGTAGCCCTCAGTGATAGCTCCACATCTCTCTACATAAGCGACGAACATTCTGCTACGTCCGTGGTCCCGGACTCTCCACTCTACTTTCCTATACATACATAAATATAAATCGTGGCTAATTATACACATAAAGAATTAATAATATTATAAACATTCACTGGTACAGCCACTGGTCTGCAAACATACATATAGGTTAAACAACAGTGGTTCCATCAGGTATACAACATGGCGTCAAAACCGGTTGTGCTTAACACATGTTCGGCTTCTCCACGTGGTAAGGCAAATTCGGATTAACAATTCAAATCTATGCATAGCAAATTCCACAAACATACTTTCAACAATACTATAAATATATCACGATGAAACAGAAATATGTTCATTTACCTGTTTGACAAAGTCAGTCCCGTTGCTACTTGATTGAATTCTAAAATTCACAAGTCCTGCTTCCTGGTCTCTCAGTGGAGATCTTTCTCTACTCTCTACTCAGGTGTAGCTGTGTACACTCTGGCGTCTTTCTCTCAACTGAATCAATCTAAAGCAATTGCCTACCCAGTCAGAACTGGTTCTAACTGCTCTGCCTTAGTCTTATTGGATAAGCCTTCCCGACCCAATGCACACAGTGCTGACGTCACTGCATTCTTCGCGTCAGGCTCGCAGTGTGTGTACCTCCGTTATACTGTCATCGTCTGCTCTATACTACATTAACTTTCTAAGATTTACTGACTATCCAAACAAAAACGTAAATAAGGCAGGGTAAAACTAGTCCTCTTGCGACACATGTTTCACAAGCATATAGGAAGATGGAGATGACAAGGGAGCGCAGCAGTTTTACCTTGGAATTTAGACTGATGGTCCTGTCTTTCCAAATGGGCTTCAACCTTGTCAAGGAAGCAGTTGTTTGTGCGGTCCTGAAAAGGGCCTCCTGCGGGACCCATTGTCTGATACAATGGCTCCTAAATATTTGAAGCTATGCACTGTGTTGAGGGATTGGCCTTGGTCGTTGATGTCTGTGTTGATGCCATTGGTGTTGCTGGTCATCATTTTGGTATTCACTGCACTTATTTCCATTCCAAAAGCTCTGGAGGTGGTGTCAAGCCTCTGTACCAGCTGTTCAAGTTCGTGTTCCTCTCCAGCCAACCCATCAATGTCATCCGCAAAACGAAGGTTGGAGATTGCTCTACGCCCTATGCAGACTGTGCCTTCGTGATCTTCAAATGCATCTGGCATGATGCGCTCTAGGAAGATGTTGAAGAGTGTTGGAGAGAGTAGGCATCCGTGACGCACACCAATTGTTGTTCTGAATCAGTTTCCGATGGCGCTGTTGAGCTGCATGCCAGACTCGGACAAACGCGTTCTTGGAAGTCTACAAACTCATGATAAAGATGTTGTTGGTGCTGTAGGTATTTCTCGCTGATTATTCTGAGGTTGAAAATCTGTTCAGTGGTACTTCGTCCTGCCTGAAGCCTGCGCGTTTTTAATCTGTAATTTGTTCAGCTTGGGGTTTCAATCCGTTGAGTATTATTTTCAGGAGGACCTTGCTGGGAAGGCTGATGAGGCTGATGGTGCGGTAATTTTCATACTCCTGAAGGTTACCCTTTTTGGGAAGAGTGTTGACAAGCGACTGGGTCCATGGTGTAGGTCACTCCCCACTTCCCAGATCTTGTTACAAATAATGGTGAGGGCGTCAGTCATCGCTTTTCTTGCTTGAAGCAATTCCGCAGGTATATTGTCCACACCCGCTGACTTCCCCTTCTTCAACGATTGTACATACTGCTACCTCAACTTCTTCTCGGAGAATTGGGAGGATTTCTTCTTCTTCGCTTTTCTGGGGACATGCTAGAACTGATTGGTCTCCGTTTGGTGTGTGGTTGTAAAGGTCAGAGCAGTACTCTTTTCACTTATCCAGGACTTCTTGTTCTTCTGTAAGACTTGCTTTGGATTGTGGAGACTTTGGGCTGTTTAACACTTGTCAGCCGCTTCAAAGTCTGGTAGGCCATTTTGCTGTTGTTCTTGTTCAAAAACGGGTCAGATAGCTTTTAATAATAATAATAATAATAATAATAATAATAATAATAATAATAATAATAATAATAATAATAATAATAATAATAATAATCGATGCTAAATATGAGCGTTTTCTATCTAAACCCGAATCAAACTCAAGTAAAGAAATCGTTATTTTCAAAAGACTGAATATTTTTCGTTTCGCTTATAAAACCCAAACATAATACACGCGCGCGCACACACACACACACACACACACAAACACACGCACACACACATACAATGCGCCTGTACATGCCTAAACAGAAAATACAACTATATATGTGTCTGAAACATTAAACGTTCAACAGCCCACTGTTAAAGGCCCCATTATACAAGGACGAAATTGGCTTTCTTTGCTCAAACCAACCGCTTAAGTTTGCATTTTCTATTTCTGTTCGGACAAGGAGTTACTTCCCCTGTTTTAACGGTACGCCCGTTTGTCCTTTGACCCTATTTGTGATTGAGCCAAGCGTCTTTGGTGTTTGGAGTAGGGTAGGGTCTATTTTATCAACCTAAAACCAAAAACGTTACGCGCAATTGTTTATACGTGCTGTGTCTTTTACTGGCTTTGGAATTTTTAGCCCTAGAATGTTGACTAGCCATTTCCAGTAATATGCACAAAAACTACTGAATGTATTTATTAAAAAAAAAATAAATACTTTCAAACGATTTTTTTTTGGGGGGAGGGGGGGGGGGCTTGTCAGTTGTTTTTTTTCCGTGGTGCAGCACTCACCGTGACTGTTAAAAGGATCTGTCAAGGGTGTGTGGTCAAAGTTTGTATCTTTAAAGTATAGTTTCTATTAACAAAACCAAAGCGCACGCGGTCTGCAACCAATATACACACGTGCGCTTATTGCCTACACTTTCACATACACAGCGGACACACATTACACATACACAGCAAACACACTTTACACATACACAGCGGAAACACATTACACATACACAGTAAACACTCATTACCCATACACATGGGACACACATTACACATATACAGCAAAACACACATTACACATACACAGCGGACACACATTACACAGACACAGCAAACACTCATTACACATACACAATAAACACACATTATACATACACAGCAAACATCCATTACACATAAACAGCAAACACACATTACACATACACAGCAAACACACATTACACATACACAGCAAGAACACGTTGCACAAACATATCAAACACACATTACACATACACAGCAATCTCTCATTACACATGAACAGCCAACACTCATTACACATATGCAGCAAATATCCATTACACATACACAGCTAACACTCATTACACATACACAGCAAACACCCATTACACATACACAGTAAACACACATTACGCATACACAGCAAACACACATTACATATACACAGCAACGACACATTCCACATACACAGCAATCATTCATTACACATGAACAGCAAACACTCATTACACATACAAGGCAAATACACATTACACACACAGCAAGCACAAACATTACAAATACATAACAAATGCACATTACACATACACGGCAAACATTCATTACACATACACAGCAAACACTCATTAGACATACACAGTAAACACACATTACACATACACAGCAAACACACATTGCACATACCCAGCATACACACCTTACACACACACAACAAAAACATGTTACACATACACAGCACACACATTACACATACAGAGCAATCACTCATTGCACATACACAGCAAACACATTACACATACATAGTACACATACATTACTCATACACAGCAATCACTCATTACACATAAACAGCAAACACACATTACACATATATAGCAAATACACATTACACATACACCGCAAACACACATTACACATACACAGCAAACACACATTACACATACACAGGAAATACACATTACACATACTCAGCAAACACACATTATATGCTCAAACATAACAATGTAGGCTGATGCCAGGAAGTAAAGCCATGGAAAATGTAGTCCTTAGCGCGGATATTCATTGGATTCAATGTGTCTCATAAAACGCAATCATGCAAACTTCTATATCATTAATGCTGTGATAGATTGGAATGTCTCATAAACCGCCGTCAGATCAGCTCTTACCTATAAATCTTCCTGACCTAGATCACCTGGAAAATAATTTATCACCACAAGTATATCAACTAACAAGTTTAGTATCTCTCTTCTATGTCTCTATCGACGTGCGCGTACAACCGATTGCTTCCCTTTACATGCTTTGAGCTCCATAGAGCGTCATCGGCCTGAAATAACTTTTTAGAAACTTCAAAACCCAGGGGAATTATGGGTAGAGAAATCCTTTTCTGAAATAACGTCGGCTAAATCCTTCTTTAGTTTCTTTGCTCGAGCAAAGGCAACCTCATAGGTATGGAGCACTTCGTCCATTATAACTCCATCGCTGATAATACTGCTGACAAGTTTCTGCCTTTGTTCACTACCAGAAATATGCAGTTCCTCTCCCAACTTTCGTTTCCTTTCAGCGAGCACATCTTCGCGAGAACAGATTTCCCAGAATTCTCTATTCTATTTTTAGGTTTGGGATATCCCCGTTTCAGCTTGTGGCTAAACGGGACCACCGCACGTCGACTAGGGGCAATACGAGATACTAACTTGTTAGTTGATATACTTGTGTTTATCACACATGGGTCCTATCCTATCCTATCCTGTCCCGTAACCCGAAGGTCGTAGGGGCACCACAGATGATCGTTTAACCAGCATACTCCATCTTTCTCTGTCCTCAGCAGCCCTGATGGCTTCGCTCAGTGTCAAACCAGTCCATTCTCGAATGTTGTCCTCCCTGTCACGAACTGGCTAGCTTTAACTCTGCCCATTGACTATTTAGCCATGTGTAGTATTTGTAACAGTAGAGAGTTAGTATATAACACAGCAGCAATAAAAGTACACACCGCGAGCCCGACCCACGCCGCGTAGTGAATCAGCACTGTGTGCGAGAGTCGTAAATATTTTAACCAATGACCAGCAGGCTAAGTGGGTAGAGCAGTTTTGACTGTGTCAGAGCCTAACACAGTTTGAATCAGTCGTGTGTGAGACGAGGAAGAAGTAACATCTCCTTAGCTAGCAGAGAACTATCTTCACTCATAGACCAGGAAGCAGGACTTAGAATCATAGAATTCTATCAAGTCATCACGGGCCTGAACTTGTCAAACAGGTAAATGAACACCCTTCTGTTTCATCGTGATATATTTATATTATTGTTGAAATTATGTTTGTGGAATTTGCTATGCATAAATGTGAATTATTAATCCGAATTTGCCGTACCACGTGGAAGAGCCGAGCACGAGGCGAAACACGACCGGTTGCGCCGCCATGTTGTATACCGTACGGAACCACTGTTGTTTAACTTATATGTATGTTTGCAGACCAGTGGCTGTACCACTGAATGTTTATATTATTATTAATTCTGTATGTGTATAGTTAGACACGATTGATATTTATGTATGTATAGGAATTTAGAGTGAGATTACAGCGGAACCCGGAAGTAGCAGAATGTTCGTCGCTTATGTATAGAGATGTGGAGCTATCACTGAGGGCTACTTGGCTTTCAGTGAGACGCTCTGCACAAACCGATTATTCAGGGTTGTGCAGAATTTCGTCTCTTATATTACAGACGAGCAGGCGAGCTATCCCGAGCTATCCCGAGCTATCCTGTGCGACCCACTCCACAGAAACGACTAGTTGGTTGAGGAGACTCTACCGCACAAGTCGGAAAGAGATACCTTGAAACACACCCTGTCAGACCCCACAGCGTGGCAAGGGAACCCAACTACACAACGACACAGGTGGACCAGAAGCTACCTCACAGAAGGACTTCGAACCCCCACTCATGAGTTAAGTGCATAACACGAAGGTGCACTTAAACTGATCATAACAGGACCACAGTAGTCCAACTCTTCAGAAACTGTAAAACGGACCACAGTAGTCCAAATCTACATGAGATATTATAGCAAGTGCCCGAGGAAGATATAACAGCTGCCTAGACTATCAGCGATCGAACTATTAGCAGTGACTGAGACATTTTAAGTTAGATTAGTACTTAGAGAATCTTGTATAGAGTAGAAGAAATAAATGTGTGATTTTAACTGTTATCAAGTGGCTGGACTACATATGATTCATAGCCGTGTGAAAGCTAGTGTGACAGTAATCTTTTACCATTTTTCTATCTATTTCTGTACCCCAACCTTAACACAGAACGAGCTAAATAAATAAATTTATTAAAGTAATTCATAGGGTGACTTACTAGCAGTTCCCACCGAATAAACGTGAGGGTCCATAATTCCATTGTGCAGAGCCCATAAACCCCACGTGACACTTTAATTGGCGAGCCTGCCAGGGTCTGTGTATAATAGGAGTTGGGTATAACCGGACCTAAGTACAATAAAATTAGATAACAGTAGAGGTAGAATAACTTAGAATAGGACTGATCAGTTGTGGTGCACTATTCTTTAGTTAAAAACGTTTTTGCTTCAAATATTTTTGTGCCTGTATGTTGCATTGTTCTTTTGCAGGTTTTGCTTAAATAACTGTTGTATGCTATTTGACTCTTGTTTTATTCTATTATTGATTGCGAATTTTATGGTCTTTGCATTGTTTTTATTGACTTGCAATATTGCTAGTGTTTTGGTATTCCACGTGATTCAGAGGTTGTTCATAGACACGTTTGGCAATGTCGGACCCAGTGGCCTTGAGATTGCGCTTCAAGGAATTAGGGGAAGCTTTACACTTAGCAGGGGGAGACCTAATTGCGTATATCAATGCAGAGGTAGAGAAGCAGGAGGCTAAGGCAGAGAGAGCAGCAGAGAGAGAGGCGAAGAAACTCGAAGCGGCAGAGAGAGCTGCAGAGAGAGAACAGAAAAAAGCAGAACTAGAAGCAGAGCAAAAGAAATTAGAACTAGAGCAGAAGAAATTAGAGGCAGAGAGAGAAACGAAGAAATTAGAACTAGAAGCAGAGCAGAAGAAACTAGAATTAGAAGTAGAACAGAAGAAGGCAGCATTAGCAGCAGAGAGAGAAGCAGAAATTAGGAGGTGGGATTATGAGCGGGCAGAAAAAGAAAAAGAGAGGGCAGAAAAAGAAAAAGAGAGGGAAGAAAAGGAAAAAGAAAGACAGCATGAGTTAGAGCTAAGGAGATTGGGATCAGGAGCTTCAAGTTCTTCCTCAACCCCTTCCCACTCAGATCAGCTAGAGGTAGCCCCCAACCCTGTACAAGGAATGTCATTTCCACTGGGAACATTCAATGAGAGAGAAGAAGGTCTAGATCTCTATCTGACTAGGTTTGAGCGTCTAGCAACAGAGTATAAACTAGATCCCACTCATTGGTCTTTTAAGCTTAGTCAAGGGCTTAGAGGAAAGGCTTATGACATCTACAGTAAGCTACCGACTGACAGAGTGACTGACTATCACAAAGTAAAAGAGGCACTCCTAACGGGATTCGAACTGACAGGAGAATGCTACCGGCAAAAGTTCCGCACCAATCGGAGAGTGAAAGGAGAGAGCTATGCGCAGTTCGCGGATCGGTTGTCTACAATGCTGGATAAGTGGATTAGCCAGTCAGCCACGGCTAAGACGTATGATGGACTGACAGAACTGTTAGTATGGGAACAGCTACGGGAAACCATGACCCCCGAGCTGAGAACATTCTCAGTAGAACAGGGCGCGGAAAGACTGGAAGATCTGGTCAAGGTCGCAGATAGGTACGTGGCCGCCCACGGAGAAGCCAAGAGCTTCAGGCGAGACCTAAAGCCTAACGGGAAAGAGGCACAGAAACGAAGCCCTAACCGGGAAGAGCGCACCGCGAATAAGCCGAATAACCCCAGACCTGGGCAAAATAAAGGACCCAACACGGAATTCGGGAAAAGAGGTCCCGCAGAACAGAGACGGTATTGCTCGTTCTGCAACAGAAACAATCACTCCACCGCAGAATGTTTCAAGTTGGCCGCACAACGTAGGGAAGAGCGCGAAAGCCGGCCAGCGCACAGAGTTCTAACTCAAAGCAGCGGTAACAAGCCACACACAATCGGAGATCACCCATCGGTGACAGACACGGTCAAGGTCAACGGAAAAGAAGCGAACTGTCTGTATGACACAGGTCTATCATACGACGCGATAGTTAGCGAATCTCTTGTATCGCGCGCGGACTTGACCGACAAGACAGTCGACTTACAAGGAGCAGACTTGACGAAACCGACGACTACTTGCCCAATAGCATGGATCGAAGTAGAGAGTAGGTACGTCACAGGACGAATCCAAGCAGCTGTTTTACAGAAACCCCTGTATGATCTAGTGCTAGGTTGTAGGTATGTGTTCTTAGGCACGCCCCCTAAAACTGTAGAGATAGCTGCAGTGCAAACCAGGGCCCAAGCTAAAACCCAACCACCCCAGCCCGAGTTTGCTCCGAATCCAGGACTCGAAGAGATCAAAACAGCACAGAAAGAAGACACCTCGATAGCGAAGTGCTTCCAGAAGCTACCCAAGGCGCACACACCCCCGCACGAGGGAGACTTCTACATGGAAGAGGGAGTTCTACATCGACAAGGAGATGGAGATCACACCCAACTAGTACTACCAGCCACCCTTCGAGCCCAAGTACTAGAATTAGGCCACAGCATGCCACTCAGTGGACACATGGGAATTGGAGCCACAGTGCAGAGAATCAGCGCACACTACTATTGGCCAGGAATCACGGAGGATGTCAAGCGCTACGTGAAATCTTGCCACCAATGTCAACGATATTCCCCGCGACATCACACCGTACCAGTTACCTTAGGACCATCGGTAGTAGTCGGCGTGCCATTCCAGCAAGTCTCAGTAGACATAGTGGGACCACTGCCCATGACCAAGAAGCGGAACAGATTTCTACTCACACTCGTCGACGCATGTACGATGTGGTGCGAAGCAGTCCCGTTGCCAGCGATCGACACCAAGAAGATCGCAGATGCACTCATCGCCATCTTTACCAGAGTCGGATTCCCGGACAGCATTAGAACGGACAACGGATCTCAGTTCACCGGCCGCCTGATGCAAGACGTGTTCGAGTTGATACAAGTTCATCACATTCGCACACCACCATACCACCCAGCCAGCAACGGACAAGTAGAAAGACTGAATGGAACCCTTCTCACCATCCTCAGGAAAGTCGCCGACGACAATCCAGAAGCGTGGGACACCTACGTGAATGCGGCACTGTTCGCATACAGAGAAACGCCCCATGCAGCCACAGGCTACACCCCGTCAACATTGCTATTCGGCAGACCTCTAGCAGGACCGCTAGAAGCCCTACGCAGAAGTTGGACGGAAGCCAAGATAGACGACACACCAAGAGGTGCCACCAAGTACGTCGCAGACCTGCAGGAAACCCTCAAAGCAACGTGGAAGAAAGCTGGTGAAGCGCTGAAGAAGGCAAGAGCCCGTCAGGCGAAGTACTACAACCGCCACGCGAAGGACAGAGAACTGCAAGTCGGCGATCAAGTGCTACTCTTACTTCCAAGTGGAACCAACAAGCTGGACATCGCTTGGAGAGGACCGTACCGGGTGACTGCCAAGAAATCCAAGACAGTCTACCAAGTAGAGGTGAACGGGAGAGCCCGATACCACCACATCAATCTCCTCAAGAAGTACACGGACCGACCAGCGACCCCCAGCACACACACATGGATGGCCATCGCCATCGCGGAAGAAGCTCATCCACAACTACAACAGCATCGCCGTACCACTGACAAATGGAACCCGGAAAATCGCCCCGGACAAAGTAGTTTGGACAGCGGAATGCGAGACAGCATTCCAAACACTCAAGGACAGAATGACATCGGCGCCAGTACTCCACCTACCCGATTTGACTCAGCCATTCGTTCTTCGCACCGACGCAAGCGACTTAGGCCTCGGAGCAGTACTGCTACAGCGCGACCCCAAGAATGCAGAGACGCTATTCCCTGTCGCCTACGCCAGCAGAAAATTGAGACCCGCCGAGACCCACTACGCCACGTCGGAGAAAGAATGTCTTGGACTAGTCTGGGCCATACAGAAATTTCAACTCTACCTGTATGGGACCCACTTCACAGTTCAGGTGGACCATCAACCACTATCGTTCCTGGCAGCCTCCAAGTCTTTGAACTCTCGCCTGATGAGATGGGCACTCACCCTTCAGGCGTACTCATTCCAGATCGAGTACATCCCCGGCAAAGAGAACCACGGAGCCGACTACCTCAGTCGCCATCTCGTGGAGGACACAGCAGCTGTCGCCCACCCAACACAACTAAGGGCCACAGCACCAGAATTCGTCCCCGCCCAGTAATACCCTGTCACTAGTGTCCATAGCTACCTGGCACAGCATTGCAGCTCAGGTAGAGCAACTTAATTAGTTTGTAAATAGGACCTTAGGATAGTGCAGTGTTAAACTAGGCTCTGTAGTAGAAAAAGGTCGAATCCAGTAGTCATCGCCTTTTTTCAGTTGAGGGAGCCTGTCACGAACTGGCTAGCTTTAACTCTGCCCATTGACTATTTAGCCATGTGTAGTATTTGTAACAGTAGAGAGTTAGTATATAACACAGCAGCAATAAAAGTACACACCGCGAGCCCGACCCACGCCGCGTAGTGAATCAGCACTGTGTGCGAGAGTCGTAAATATTTTAACCAATGACCAGCAGGCTAAGTGGGTAGAGCAGTTTTGACTGTGTCAGAGCCTAACACAGTTTGAATCAGTCGTGTGTGAGACGAGGAAGAAGTAACATCTCCTTAGCTAGCAGAGAACTATCTTCACTCATAGACCAGGAAGCAGGACTTAGAATCATAGAATTCTATCAAGTCATCACGGGCCTGAACTTGTCAAACAGGTAAATGAACACCCTTCTGTTTCATCGTGATATATTTATATTATTGTTGAAATTATGTTTGTGGAATTTGCTATGCATAAATGTGAATTATTAATCCGAATTTGCCGTACCACGTGGAAGAGCCGAGCACGAGGCGAAACACGACCGGTTGCGCCGCCATGTTGTATACCGTACGGAACCACTGTTGTTTAACTTATATGTATGTTTGCAGACCAGTGGCTGTACCACTGAATGTTTATATTATTATTAATTCTGTATGTGTATAGTTAGACACGATTGATATTTATGTATGTATAGGAATTTAGAGTGAGATTACAGCGGAACCCGGAAGTAGCAGAATGTTCGTCGCTTATGTATAGAGATGTGGAGCTATCACTGAGGGCTACTTGGCTTTCAGTGAGACGCTCTGCACAAACCGATTATTCAGGGTTGTGCAGAATTTCGTCTCTTATATTACAGACGAGCAGGCGAGCTATCCCGAGCTATCCTGTGCGACCCACTCCACAGAAACGACTAGTTGGTTGAGGAGACTCTACCGCACAAGTCGGAAAGAGATACCTTGAAACACACCCTGTCAGACCCCACAGCGTGGCAAGGGAACCCAACTACACAACGACACAGGTGGACCAGAAGCTACCTCACAGAAGGACTTCGAACCCCCACTCATGAGTTAAGTGCATAACACGAAGGTGCACTTAAACTGATCATAACAGGACCACAGTAGTCCAACTCTTCAGAAACTGTAAAACGGACCACAGTAGTCCAAATCTACATGAGATATTATAGCAAGTGCCCGAGGAAGATATAACAGCTGCCTAGACTATCAGCGATCGAACTATTAGCAGTGACTGAGACATTTTAAGTTAGATTAGTACTTAGAGAATCTTGTATAGAGTAGAAGAAATAAATGTGTGATTTTAACTGTTATCAAGTGGCTGGACTACATATGATTCATAGCCGTGTGAAAGCTAGTGTGACAGTAATCTTTTACCATTTTTCTATCTATTTCTGTACCCCAACCTTAACACAGAACGAGCTAAATAAATAAATTTATTAAAGTAATTCATAGGGTGACTTACTAGCAGTTCCCACCGAATAAACGTGAGGGTCCATAATTCCATTGTGCAGAGCCCATAAACCCCACGTGACACTCCCACCTCTTTTTCATGGGTCATATGGTTTAATTGAAATAAGGTATTTGAAGGCAATAACGTGATAAAGTTTACAGGATGTGTTTATATAATATAAGCTCGCTTATTGCCTATCCTGCAATTGTATCGGATTGTTTGTTTGTCATTATGTGCTGTCTTTGAATAAAACATTTGCTTTTAACGGTGAGAATTAAAGTCTGAACATAAGCAGAGAAGAAAAAAGAGAATCGCATTCATTTTGTTATGTTGAAACGCGAAGGATAGTATGTCTGAAACGCGAACGATAGATCTAATCGTTTCGCTTAGCAAAGTATTCAATAATAGAGTGTATTTACCTTTGATTTGAGTTTGCATTGTTGTTAGGAGAAGCTTTGTATAACGTTGATAATTTTTTCGTTAGTCGATATTATTGGAGAATTCCCTAGATTTGCTTGTTTACTGTCGATCGAAGCTTCTTGATAGGTGTAGATATTTGAGAACATTCTTGAACCGAAAAGAATGTTGTATGACGTAAGACAGTGATGACGAATTTATTTGTGATTGGTTATAATTGCGTCATGCTCGATCGTTCCAAAGTGTTCTGGAGAAGAGAAAAACTATATATTCGATGCTCTGTGTAAAGTGAGAGGAAGAAAAAAGTGAAAGGGCGATTGTATGCAGTTGCTGATGTACGCTGAATAAAGTTTGAAAACTTCATACGACGACTCTGTGCCTTGTTGCTGATTGAACGGGTTGCGTGGATAAACGAATCCGATTTACACTTTATCAGGACTTCAGCATTGGGGCTGAATCAACTACTGATAGAAAAACACCAACATCAATCTAGTGTAACACATTTTTAGAAGCAGGTTGTACAGTACATCACGGCGGAGAAGAAAAAAACAATTATGATGGAATAATCAGTTATCTATGGGCAGCAGTATAATAACAATGGAGTTATAGCAGCCGATTACTTCTTAGAGATTATCATTTATATCCACCTCTACTTCGTACTCCTACTTGCCAGAGTTGTAGATCTACCACTCTTTTATGCAAACCAAGGAGTAATAGCAGCCGAATTCTCTGACCTGATTTTCATGCATTTCCATCCCTATTCAAAAACGTACTGCCCTGGGATGTAGGTCTATGCATATCCTTCATGCAAATCAATTATGTCCAAGAAGGAGCACTCGCTAGCAAGTTATACCGTCTATATATAGAGTAGCTATTTGCAATGGGAAACGTATTAAATGGTAACCTGGAAAGTTGTGGAGGTTGTTGGAAAACGCAAACAAAAGAAAACATACCCATATATTCGATTCAAACAGAAAGATGAAAATAAAATCATATTTATCTAAGAAAGCTAAAAGAAATGTAGTTGTACATTAATAATAATGGACATTTATATAGCGCTATTACTTGTCTTTTTATAGACAAGCGCATAGCGCTTTACATGAAAGGAAAGAAACAAACATGAAACAACTTACAATATTGCATTAGAAATTATACAATGAGAAAAAATAAAATAAAATAAAACCAAACACACAAAATCAAACAAAATACATAAAGTTAACTTTCTGCAAACAAGTCATCACAATCACAGCAAATCCACAAGCATAGCCAAAAGCAGAACAAATACGAGCTGCGGCTAGGGTCTATAGAATGAAGGATTTAGTTAGGATAGTAGAGTTTGAAGAGGTGAGATTTTAGAGCTTTCTTGAATGAGGGTGTGGTCTGCTTGTGTCTGATGTTGGCTGGAAGAGTGTTCCATTGTCTGGGTGCACAATAGGTGAATGCCCGTTCTCCGTACATTTTGGTGTTGGTTTTTTGAATGCAGAGTGTGCGAGAGTCAGAAGAAGAGCGAAGAGTGCGAGAAGGGACATAGACTGACAGCAGATCTGACAGATATGAAGGGCAGGTTCCAGAGAAGAAATTGTGGCACAGTACGGACAGTTTGTATTTTATGCGGGCCTCTATGGGTAGCCAATGAAGCTTACGGAGTAGTGGAGTGATGGGATCGCGCTTTTTTGCCCTAAAGACTAGCCTAGCAGCACAATTCTGGACTTTTTGAAGTTTGTCTATGAGATGACTCGGGCAGGAAGCCAGTAGGGCATTACAATAGTCTAGCCTAGACAAGACTAAAGCATAGACTAAGGTGATGGTTGCTTGAAGGGTTAAGTAGCAGCGAATGGAGCTGATCTGACGCAAGGCAGCATATGCTGATTTACAAACTTGTGCAATATGGAAATCAAGCGTCATGTCACTCGACATAAAAAAAGCCTAGATTTCTAGCCGACTGAGAGAAAGAGATTTCGTGCTCTCCTACACTTACCGAGGTAGGCATGGTGCAAGCTAAGGCAGTTCTGGTCTTTTTGAACAGGAGAACCTCTGTTTTATCATCATTGAGCTTTAACTTGTTTTGTTTCGCAAATATTGTTTCTCTTCCACCCCACCCCATCCCCCACCCTCCTTCCACAACCAACCTTTCTGATTCTCTTTCTAATGGGGTTTTGTTTTGTTTAGTACAGGAAGTGGGTGGCGCAGTAGTGCAGTGGTTTTGGGCACACGCTACCAATGTTTCATGCTAAGCAACGTCAGGATGGGTGTTACACTTTTTGTTGGTTTTATCAGTAGTTGATTCAGCCCCAATGCTTGAATCCTGATAAGTGTAACTCAGATTCGTTTATCCACGCAACCTGTTCACTCAGCAACAGGGCAGGAGTCGTCGTATGAAGTTTTCCAACTTTATTCAGCGTACATCAACAACTGCATACAATCGCTCAATCGCTTTTGTCTTTTTTCTTCATACACAGTGCATCAATTATATAGTTTTTCTAGACTCCAGATAACGTCAGAACATTCCAGCGTGACGTATAACAAACAATCAAAATAAACTTCGTCATCACTGTCTTACGTCACACAACTTTCTTTACAGTCCAAGAATTTTCTCAGCTATCTACATTTATCGCGAAGCTTCGATCGATAGTAAACAAGCAACTCTAGGGAATTCTCCAATAATATCGACCAACGAAAATCATCAACGTTATACAAAGCTTCTTCTAACAACAATGCAAACTCAAATCAAAGGTAAATACACTCTGTTATTGA
>CM072521.1:26611673-26649173 GCA_036898135.1 Oncomelania hupensis | reverse complement strand
CACGCACACACACACACACACACACACACACACACACACACACATACACACACATAAAAAACATAAATTCGTGTATAATTGAAAGGTGTGATTCATTAATTTTGATCTTAACTTTTGTTACAGGTCAGCGAGGGAAGGACGACTGACTGGGATGGTAGTGGCTGTGACGATCATTTTCTTCGTGTGCGAGTTATTCCCCGCGATCGCACTTATCGTGGTGAGGGGCAAAGACGCATTCACGGAATGCTCCGTCTCCTGCGCTCACTTCGTCTCTGTTGCCGACACCATGGTACGTGTAAAGATTCAGGTTGCCTTGTGGTGATAGTACTGGATGCGGTCTCGTGCTTTTTCTTCCTTCGAACTCAAAGCGCGGCGATCTGAAGAGATCGCTATTACAGTAGGTGGAAGAGAAACCCTTTTTTATTTTTATTTTTTTAAACATTTAAATTGACTGCGTCCAATACGGGAGTATCCGGAGAAAACTGTCGGTTGCTGAGAAGTCTCGTACCTACATCACGTGAGTTCGTTTCTTTGCGGGGTTCCAACCCGCGACTTTCGGCATAGGAAACCACGCCACTCCTGTAATGATGTTTCTGGTACTCACCCCTCTAGGACATGAGCGTCAGGATCTTTTAAAGCATGCTTACTGCGGTGAGATGCAAAGACTATATCTTTATTTATATTTACGCTCATCCGAAGGAGTACGGGGGATGGGTTGGGCGTTTGCCTGTACATCAGTTCATGTCATTTTTGTTTTCGTCATTTGAAGGCAGACCCCCGTGGGGGTGCCGAGGGTTTCAGTATAAAATAGTATCCCCACTTTCTGGAAATTTAGTGCTTTAAATTCTCACTGTCGCTGTCTTTCTCCTGTGTTCTGTCTCACTCCTACTCTGTTCTATCAATCTACTATACTATCTTCTTCTTCGCTAGACCAGCCACCTACCTTTTTTCTTGAAAACTCTTTTGGACAAAACTCCTCACTTGTGTGTGAGGTCTGTTGGGTTGGATCAGCTTGGAAATATCGGACGTTTTCTGCCAAATGGTCACTGGGGGCTTCCTATGATATTATTATTTAGCAATGTAGGCATTTTATATGTATGTGTTTTGTTGATATTTGATAGTAATGTTTGTATTCTATTTTGGTTTTGTAAACGGGAGTTCGATAAATTAGAGTATAGCCTCAGCGTCCCCGGCCTGCGGGAGGGGGGGGGGGTGCCTTTATTGTAAAGTGACCGGCTGGTGGAGTGCCTTCAGTGTTACCCCTGGGGTTGTTTCGGCAGATCTTTCATGCGGATGAGAGATGAGTCCTCTTTCAGCCAAGTTGTGGTCTTGACTTTGTGGTCCTGATTCGGCTCTTTGCAGTCCGCTGGACCCTGTAAGCAATGAATAACTAACTAACTAATTCGAATGCAGTAGGCTATATAGAGAAACAAAAATATTGTAATCGTATTTTAATTCTTATAATTACTATTAAAAACGCGTTTCTATCTTTTGATGTTTTCCCCCTCACAGGTGATGCTGAACTCCGGCGTGAATTTCGTGGCCTACTGTGCCATTGGAAAGCAGTTCAGAGACATCTTCGCGCGCATTTTCTTACGTCGCTTCTCCCCGCTTCGCCGCTGGTGCGCGGGGCATACTAGATGGAAACACAGGGAGAAGCTAATGTACCTGTCGGGAATGCAAGGATCCCCGATGAACTCTTCTTCATCTACCGGGGGTATCACGGGCACCACTTTCAACAATACAAACACCGCCACCCCGGCTCGCTTCGGAGGCGGCGGCGGAAGTGGTGGAGATGGGGATCGACGGCGTGGTGAGGGTGGTAGCGTGGGTAAAGACTATGACGATGGGGGTGTGCGCATAGGTGAAGGAGAGGGAGGGGGTGATAGGGAAGCTGTAGGGAACGGCCACAACAGCCACCACCGCCTTCTCCTTCCCGTCTTCCAGAGGCATAAAGAACATTATAAAGAATGCGAACTAGACAGACGGAAGGGTTCGCCCCAGCCTACCAGGCTTTGAGAAACCACTTGTGTTAAAATACTACACACATTACTTACATGACCAAAGGACAAAATAAGGACCGATTTGTACATAGCCTACTCTTGAAAGGTCTTGTTCCGTCTAATAGACTGCGATCATGCCCTTTAGGTGTGAAGATGTTAAAGGGCGTTAAAAGCCATGACTTCATTGATTTATATATCATTGGTATTCAAATTAATCTTTTTAGCGACCAACGTACAAATGTGTATGTCGCCAATAAAAAAAACTGGAAACCGTTATTATGTAGTAGAAATTAATATCAACGAGTAAACGTAGGTCAACACATTAAAATAATTCGGCACTCCACTTCTTCTTCCATATCCCCCGCAGCCCATTTCCCATTTGCATATGGCTGAACCTATTCCTTGTTTTCGACATCAGTCGTCATCACAGACGTTCCTGACCTGAGGAGGTACTGATGGATGTATACCTGCAAATCTCAAGTGTTCACTACTGCAATATTTCCTCTTTCAGCCTCTGTTTTAGTGTATGTACATTCAGTGTCCTATACCTTCAGTGTCCTATTCTTCGATGTCTTCACCTTCAGTGTCTACTGATTCTTAGTCTACTTTTTTCCTTCTTCAGTGTCTTCCCTTTTCCGTCTCTACTTCAGCAAATCAAATTTCTTCAGTGTAGGCTATTATTGTCTGTGAGTGTTTACATTCCTTGTTATGTATACTGGAAGAGGAGTTCTTTTTGGTCTACTTCGTCCCAGTACAGATGCTATTACCTAACATCGTTCTTATTAGAATGCGATTTAGGTCAATGCTCAAGAACGCTCCTTACACTACTTCGGCAAACTGAAAGTGGAAAGAGCCCTATACTCCCTAACAGTGTGCTATGCATAAGTTATCTCCCTTATACCACTATTTCTTTCTACCACAATCACCACCACCCTACTGCTGCTGCTGCTGCTACTACAACTACTATTATTACTACTACTACTAATATTACTACTACTACTACTACTACTACTACTATCCAAAAGGAGAATGGACTGTACTCTTTGAGCATCCAGATGATGTTTGGCAAGTTTGTAAAACAAATGTGGTTGTCTCCCTTACACTCCAGTGACAACTTATCTTGACTTGTATTCTACACTAACAATACCCAATTGTTGATTCAGGTCCCTACCCCTCTTTCCCTGAAATGGTTATCCCCGTCTGCCATATCGCCAATGGTGGGTGTAGACGTCAAACCTCAATGTTCATTCATTTATTCACCCAAACAAATCTGTGTGTCGATGCAAACAAAAATGTTCAGTGTCTTTTTAACTAACCGTAGAGGAAAAGAAAGAAAAAAGAAACTACTAGCTTCTATCTGTGAGACAGTATTATTTTTTTCTTTTTCCTCCTCCCCCCCCCACCCCCCACACCAAAAAAATTAAATCAAATTTTTAAAAATAAATAAAATAAATAAATAAATGTCTAAAAGTTGTGTCGACGCAAAGAAAAATTTCAAAATTTTACCATTCATACAGGGGGAAAATTCATAACTGTGAACACCTCTTAGGAACATGATTGCTGTGGTAGTTCAGTTTGTCCCCTATACGCACTGTGTCCGGGGACGTTAATTTATCCACTGAACTGAACGGTAGTTCAGTGCTGATAGAGGTTCCTACCCCATTTTCCCAGCGGGGTTGGTTATCCCAGTGTTCCGTTTCGCCAATGGTGTGTGTAGATGTTAAACTTCAATGTTCATCGATTTCATATCTGTGAACCAGAGTTTAGGCCTGGATCTCATAAACTAATGTGATTGCATCACAGCCGGTGATAGGAAGTTCACTGTTAGTTCGCATGGGAGCGAATCTTTGCAAATACTTTCTGTAATTTTTGATGGACCAAAGAACGTGTAGATCTATTCAATCTTTTGTGCAATTTTGTATTTCCAAATAATATTTGTTTGTTTGTGTGTGTGTGTGTGTGCGTGTGTGTAGGTGTGTGTGAACGAGTGTGTATTTTTGTGGGGGGTGGGAGGGGGGTGGTCTGATAATCTGCAAATGTGAGTTTTACTTTTATATTCTGATCTTGATAGCGTCCGATGTTATAGACGAACAATGCCTCAGTCTGGTCTTTGTCTTACGCCGCTGTCGAGCTGCGTGCTCTGCGGTGCTACTAGTTTATAGATGCAATTACTCGGCGCAGATGTCCTGAAAAAGACACTGACTCCAATCCCAAATGTACTCTAAAGCGATGTGTCTTGTTCGGGATGATAAATTCGGAAACCCTTGCAGAAAATTACCGTGGAAGTGATTTACAGATGATGATGAACTGTGTAGATGTAAGCATTTACAGATGGTGAACTATGTAAGTGTAAGCATTGATTATGATATAGCTTATGAGTGACGGTATAATCTAACTGTTCCAAATAATGGACCGTGGAAATTATGTAAATTTATATACAGATGAAGAATCGCGGAAGTGATGTAAATATATTCAAATAATTTCAATGAACGGTGGAAGTAACGTAAGTATTTTCAAGTGGTGAACTGTGAAAGCGACGGTAACCTTAACAAGTGATAAACTGTGGAAGTATGGCAACCTTTACAGATGATGAATTGTGAAAGTGATTGTAAACGTTTACAGATAATGAACTGTGAAAGTTATTGTAAACGTTTACAGACGATGAACTGTGAAAATGACGTAAACGTTTACAGACGATGAACTGTAAAAGTTATTGTAAACGTTTACAGACGATGAACTGTGAAAATGACGTAAACGTTTACAGACAATGAACTGTAAAAGTGATGTAAATGTGTTTAGATGATGAATTGTGGAAGTGATTGTAAACGTTTACAGGGAGTGAACTGTAACAAAAAAAAGTAACATTATTTCACAGATGTAAATTATTGAGTGTGATATAACCATTTAATGGTACCACTGAGAGAAGTGATGTAAGCATTTTAGTTGTCAGAAGACGAGCTTCAAAAACGCGACAAACATTACAAACAATAAACAGTTCAAATGGAAAACTGATGCCATCGTTTTCCAGTTGACGAGCTCTCTCGAATGTAAAACTGGAGCAATCGTTTAAGGTTGACGAGCTCTTTAGGGTGTAAAACTGATGCAATCGTTTACAGTTGACGAACTGTCTATTAAAAATGGATTAGCAGTAGATTTTGGCGTTCAGGTGTTTTACAGGAGGCGAAATATGAAGCTGCAAATGGCCACACATTAAGCTTACTGAGGAATAGCAGAATCTATGTACGTAGGCTACATAATGGATTCTAAAAAAGATTTTTCCGTTGCTACACTTAGTGGAATTTGAAGTGGGACTGAAAATATGATTATAACTATGTCTCGTTTAATCATTTCAAATCCAGGAACTGCAGAATCTGTGACAAATTTGTAGTGGTGATTGAGGTAGGCTATGCTATGAGTTTTTGATAGCAAACCCCCACCCCCACCCCATGTCCCCACGCCTCCTCCCCCTCTCATACCCTCCCACAAAATAATAATAATAAAAATTAATCTCGTTTTTATACTATCGGAACTGTCAACGCTGAAGCTGACAAAATTATGAAAGGTTTCGGGTTTTTGGTTTTTGTTGTTGTTGTTTTCTTTTAAAAACTGGAATGACGGACGCCTCTTTGTTGACATCATTGTGGAAAATGTCCATAATACTTATGAGCCTTCACTGATTATTACTTCTGAATAGACTGTGATACTGACTGGTGAACTAACTGAATGATGCAAAAGAACTACAAGTTTACTCCCCCCCCCCACCCCCCACACGCAAAATCGGTGGGAGACCGGTACACTAGATGTTATGATAAGAATGTATTGTTGGAATTGGTTGGGAGGGTGCAATATTTATTGTGTTAATGTACACGTTAGTTTTTGTGTGTGTTTTTTTTTTCATCTTTGACATCAATTTTCAGTCTGATGTAAATGTTGCAATTATGAAAAGGTACCCATGTGCTTACCAGTACCAAACTGTGATGATGTGGCCAAGTGTTTTGTTGTATGTTATGAATGTTTGAAGTGCAGGGGGAAGAGGGTAGGGGAGAGAATTGTGGGAATGTGCAATAATGTTTAAGTTTAAACTTCTTCTTTTTTCACATACATTTCTTGCCTGAAGTAAATGCTGAAATAGTGGAACAAAATTAATTAATATGTGCTAGCGGTATGCGCAGGATGTTCTAAGGTAATCATGTTTATTCCTTTTTAAATGTACATTTCCATGTTCAAATTGTGGAATGAATAATTAGGGATTATACATGTGGGCTGCTTTTTTTTCTGACAAAATTGTACTTATTTGTCGAAATAGGTATATGCCAACTTTTAAAAAGTGATAACTCTTCGAGTAATTGCTCCTCCATCCCCTCCCCCTCTCTCTCATTGTAAGTTCATTCATATTTTTATTTTTATTGTAAGTTAGGTAAAGACGGGTTGTAAAATGTAGAGTTCCATCGTAAAATCTTTTGGTTTGTTATGTTTGTTTTTGAACCTCTCTCTTTATTTATTTCTCTCTCTCTCTCTCTCTCTCTCTCTCTCTCTCTCTCTCTCTTTCTTTCTCTCTCTCTCTCTCTCTCTCTCTCTCTCTCTCTCTCTCTCTCTCTCTCTCTCAAACAGTAGTTTCATTGAAACCTAATTAATGTTCCGTTGCTATGTGATGGAGGTCATTGTCGTTTTTATATTATTTAGTTTAAGTGTTAGTTCGTATTGGATCTGTCTCAAGTTCAGGCGGGCATCTGACGGGCATTGAAACTTTCAGTGAAAAAGGACGAGGCTTACTATTCCGGGCGAGAGCATACACCGGGGTCTGGTCGGTGCACGCATGCATTCTATCGCACGGGCATTAAAGACCGCTAAGCGTGTGAGTCCCAGTTACATCAAAACTCCCAGCAAGCATTTAGAACCAGCTACCCCTTGTCGTTCAGGATTGCTCTTTTGTCTGGGGCTTGAAGTGAAGTTTAAAGCACCAAGTTGGCGCCGTGGATGGCTTGATTTAGATACGGTTTCGGCCAGCACCTTGAGCAGCTCTTGAACTGGTAGTCGTTGATGGTGGTTTTGTTGTTGTTGTTGTTGTTCCTGTGGGTGGTGGTGATGTGGATGTGGATGACGATGTTTGTAGGTGTGCCATTGAGACTGTCCACAAGGTTAATGCAGCTGTGACATTCTAGTAATATAATTCTACGCTGCCATTCAATAATATAGTCAAGATAACGTGTTAATTATCATTGCTATAAGTAATTCCATAAATTTTGTTCGTTATACTTTTTTTTAAAATTAAAAACGGAAGAAAACGTTTCAGCATTATGTTTGATTTGTCTGTCTGTTTGTCCGTCTGTCTGTCTCTCTCTGTCTCTGTCTGTCTCTGTCTCTCTCTCGTCTGTCTCAGTACATTGGCTATAGCTTCAACATGTATTGCTAAAGGTTTACTTTGAATGTATGTAGGCAAATAGTATGACTTCACGTTCAGAGGAAGAGAGTTCCAAACTGCCGAGCCTGAGAATGCCAAACTGGTTTTATATAAATCAATACGTGTGCGCGGCAAAAAGAACTTACACGAACTACATCGAGTTGGTGCTGCAGTGAAGAGATGTGAAAGATAGCTTGGTGCAAGACTGACGAACCTTAAATAAAAGGAGAGAGAGAGAGAGAGAGAGAGAGAGAGAGAGAGAGAGAGAGAGAGAGAGAGAGAGAGAGAGAGAGAGAGAGAGAGAGAGAGAGAGAAGTCCCCTATACGCTTCTGTGTCCGGGGACGGTAATCTACGTACTGAACTGAACTGAGAGAGAGAGAGAGAGAGAGAGAGAGAGAGAGAGAGAGAGAGAGAGAGAGAGAGAGAGAGAGAGAGAGAGAGAGTATGTGGGTTCGTTCGTTTGCTAGATTAGAGTCCCCGGACACTTTTCGCATATAAGGGACGTGAATAGAAAAGCATGATGAAATACAGAACCATGATGTAAAAACAGAGTCAAGAATAAAAACATTCATCAAAAGCAGCCAAAACATTCAAACCACAGATAAAAGTGAGATAAAAATCGCCACGGCGCATGCCATCGACTAACAGACATAGTCAATCGATAGCTAAATTAATAAAATATTAATACGCTTATAATGCTCAACGAAGATCCATCGGCATGATACAGAACATGCCAAACTAAGAGCAGGGGCGATTAGACGTCAATCAACGCTTTCCACACTGGTAAGACAGAGGGGCCAGGGCGGGACACGAAGCACCGACAATTCTAAACCCCCACGCCAATAAAATTAAAAATAAAATTTTTTCCAAGTATTAAATAACAGCCAACCAAATTAAAAGCGTATAAAATTAAACTAGTAATACATTCGTAATTCAACATCCACACGGTTTAAAAGTTCATTGTGGGTGGCGTTATAACATTAAAAGGTTTCTTTTTACTTGTGATGGGGTACATTACAGTTTCAACCCACCACCGTAGCCCAGTGGTAGAACGATCGCCTCACACACCCATCACACAGGTTCGATTCCCGTGGCGGGCAACATGAAAATGGCCAAGTTTTCGCCGTATCTCTTAGCAGTATGATTGCTCTGGTGGTCCAGTGTTGATTTAGAGCCCCACCCCACCCTCCTTATCCTCCCTGGGATGGTTATCCCCGTCTGCCGGATCGCCAATGGTGGGTATAGACGCTTAATTTCAATGTTCATTCATAGTTATCTATCAACCATTTTACGTCGACGTCAATTTGGACGTTTGGCTGCTGGGGTCAGAAGAGATTCCCCCATTGCACTAAGAGTAAAACGGGCTCGGACCCCACTTTTAACAATTCGTGTATTCCCCACACGCCGTGCTATTCTCTCTCCACAACCGGATGATTTCTTGAGTGACCCTCTGACACCTGTATTGCCTCCCTCTAGCCGGAAGCGTATTGTCACGTCACCCGAACGGGCTAGTGACGTCAGCTCATACAACGAGTGGAGGGATACACACTCAAACTAAAAAAAACAAACTAACACAAATGCAAGATGCACAATTATAATCTTTTTATTCAACGCACACATACACAGGAAAATGGGGAAACTAACCCAACCTCAACCCTTATCCGGACCCACAACCCCAACAATTAACAAACAATTACCTCCCTTGTCTAATCCCTAACCCCTGACACTGTACACAAGATGTGAACACAATCAAGATGCAATAACACTATGGAAAACAAGATGCAAAAAATTCTACTAATGGCTTGTGTAAACACAGAAAAACCTTGAAGAAATGTATTTAGTAAATAGGAAATACTTTATGCTTAGATTATCTGTCCGATCTCCACTACAGGTCTAACTAAATCCAAAACAAAAGTTTGCCCCTCCTGTGGTGTCAAGGGTCATTCGGTAGCCAAATGTAGTGCCACGAGGCGCCATTGCCCGGGCTGCAAGGGTGAGCACCCAGCCGCAAACTCTACTTGCCCTGCTCGACGGGGACACTTCTTTGCAAATCAGCTACGGGAGAGTACATAATATATGCCCCAAGAGCCCAGGCCTTTATATAATAATAATAATAATAATAATAATAATAATAATAATAATAATAATAATAATAATAATAATAATAATAATAATAATAATGAATAATGAATAATAATAATGAATAACTAATTCTTTCCGCTACTCACATGCTATCAATAATTATATTACTAGCAACATTTATATTTTGCAAGCAGTTTTACAATCGATAATGACACAACTCAAATCAGTATAACAAGATATACTCAGTAAATAACATAAAAATAACTCAGGATAACAAGATGTTTGCAAATCAGTATAACAAGATGTACTCAAATTTGTATAACAAGATGTACTCTAATCAATATAACAAGGTGTACTCACAGAAGTATATAACAAGATGTGCTTAAATCAATATATCAAAGTGAGCTCAAATCAGGTATCAAGATGTATTACAAGATGTACTCAAACTGGTATAACAAGATGTACTCAACTCAGTATAACAAGATTACTCAAATCAGTATAACAAGATGTACACAACTTAATATAACGCGATAACTCAATCAGTATAACAAGATGTACTCAACTCAGTATAACAAGAGTACTCAACTCAGTATAGCAAGATGTACTCAAATCAGTATAACAAGATTACTCAGATCAATATAACAAGTTTATTCAAATCAATACAACAAGATGTACTCAAATAAGTATAACAAGATGTACTCAAATAAATATAAAAACATGTATTACAAAAAGTACTTATACCAGTAAAATCACAGGTCCATTGCAAGTATTGCGCCAGATACTCAATATCATTGTGTGCCAACGAGCGCCCCTGCCGTCAGTAACTGCGTAGGAAATATGCGCAAGACATGTAAAGCACTTGTCGTGTAATAGTATAATAAGTATATAAGTGCGAGTGTAGGCCCTAAAAAAATATTTCTTCGTCTTTTAAATACTGATGCCGATGATGATGATGATGACGATGATGATGATGATGATGATGATGATGATGATGATGATGATGATGATGATGATGATGAGGAGGAGGAGGAGGAGGATGATGATGATGATGATGATGATGAAGTGTATGTAAGTTTATATGGCACACAACTCCATACTACTACTACTACTACTACTACTACTACTACTACTACTACTACTACTACTACTACTAATAATAATAATAATAATAATAATAATAACAACAACAATAATATTAATGTATCGTATTTAAGTTTATATAGCACACAATTCCAAATGGCTTAACTCCATCGTCTTACACACACACACACACACACACACACACACACACACACACACACACACACGAACAAACAGCCGGGGTACACAACACGTACGCAATATTCACCCACCCACCCACAAACACACCCACATACACACACACACACACATACGCGCCCGCACGTACGCAACTTCACCCGCGCATCCATTTTAACATGACGCAGCACATAGTCAAAAGTGAAAGTTCGTTCTCCTGCAGGCCACGTTGATATAGCGCACAAGAACAACGCGTCTCGTCTACTTTGTAGCACGCTTGGATACATTCGACTTCCTTCTTTTATTATTTGGCTTTGGGTTCTCGCTTCTGCAAACCGAAAACAAAACGATAATCATCGCCATTATCAACCACATAATCAGCAACCTCAGCAGCAGCAGCAACGGCAGTAGAAGCAGCAAACAGATACAGTAGAAGACGTCATAGAATGATTTTCATAAGCAGCTACAGCAGCAGAACAAGTTTCAGCCGCAACAACAATCCATCACAGCATCGTCATCAACAATCTTTCATGATCCTTATCATGGTCCTCATCATCATCATAATCATCATCATCATCATCGTCATCATTGCTGATCGAATTCGCGTCACATGCAAACATTAGACCTACTTTTGTGTTTGATTCATCCACCACAAGGATCGGAATCTGTGTATTCAATATTTTAAAAATCTAACACTTAAATCAACGTGCGAGAACACTTTGTAAAATGCCCCATTTATGCTTAGAGACTGCGGCCTACGTATTATGTTGGAATTCTCTGCTCGCTATACAAAAGGGTCAACATGACAGGATTATCTCCCCTACAACCACGTTTTACTCCCTATTGTTCGACTTAGCTGCAACTCTCGTATACATTCCACAGCTACACTTACAGGGTCGAACCTCAGGCGCATCAACCAAGAATAGAGGAAATAATTAGTAGATCCTCAACAGCTTAGGTACTACCCCTATGCTATGGAGGATCCATCAATTCTTTCTGCTACCCCTATGCTATCGATGAGCCATTCTTCTTGGATAATGAGGCTGTGGTCGAACTTTGACAGTATTTATTTATCTTTCGTCCAAATGCCACTCTAAATATATAGCGGTGAAGAAACGGAAACTCCGATGGTATGGCCACGTCACCAGATTATCAGGCCTTGCAAAGACCATCCTGCAAGGCACAGTGCAAGGAGGTAGAAGAAGAGGGAGACCGAAAAGGAGGTGGGGGGACAACATTCGAGAATGGACTGGCCTGACACTGAGCGAAGCCATCAGGGTTGCTGAGGACAGAGAAAGACGGAGTACGCTGGTTAAAGGATCATCTGTGGTGCCCAAACGACCTCCGAGTTACGGGATAGGATACGAAAGGATAGGATAGATTTGATACTGACGAAAATAAAATATTAACTTTACTGTCCAAACGTTCTAAAAAGAGCGTGTATTGATCAGTACACGAATGACCTCCCTAGGTATACTAACACCAATCCTTCGTGGGCATTATTAGCGTGCACAGACTCTGGCAGTTATACATAACAGCAACAGAGTGTACAATACCGGCAAATAAAATCTTACTAGTGATTTTGGAGAAGGTCGAAAATTTGATACATTTAAAAGGTGCGCCAAACGCTCAAAATAAATTTGAGAGGAAATCGGATTTCAGATTGTGAAGGAATGTCTCTCTAGGCAGCCGGTATATCTATTGTCACCGTATTATTTTAAGTAACCGAGATCGACAGTTCTTTAAGGCAAGGATCGAACACTTTTAATTACAACTCATGAGTTCCATAAAAACGCAATTAACGTTTTATACCGGTCTGAAAATTCAAAATGCTTTTAAAGTCGCGTTAATGTGGGTTCCATTCGCTGTCCAGACATATAGTAAGCTTATATGATAGATTTTATGTGGGATCACTGAAAGAGAACCGCCTTCTTCTGAACCTAGCTAAAGATTTAAGAAAGCCACACAACAGAACAGAATGTTGCCTATGAATTATGCTTTTTTGGAGGGTTCGCATGCATAATCGGCTTCACTTATGTGCATATAATTTACACAATCCTTGATAGCAACCATTCTATTTTGAAACACAATAATGTTTGTGGAAATATTTTAATTTTAATCCTTCCGGTCCCTAGTATGTTGGCACTAGGATGGGGGTCGGATATAGTGCTAAAATGTCATTGTAGCGGGCAATAACCCAAAATTGGAAAAACGCAAAACAAACAAAGCGAATTATACATACAGAAAAATCAATTTCCTTTCTAGCATTGTCTCGTGTTTTTTTTTTTAAATCGATCCAGTGGATGAAGAAAAAGGCACTTGTAAATTGTCCTACTTAGTTTTGCTTTGATTGTTGTAAACTAAGAATGTTATTTCTGGGGGGGGACCTTGTCTCCATAACAACTCGGCTAAACAGGGAGACAATCGATGTCTGCTTCACATTGATGCTCGTCTTTAGGTGGACCTTGTCTCCATAACAACTCGGCTAAACAGGGAGACAATCGATGTCTGCTTCACATTGATGCTCGTCTTCATAATTATTACTCCTAAACCTTTTACTACTACTACTACTACTACTACTACTACTACTACTACTACTACTACTACTACTACTACTACTACTACTAATAATAATAATAATAATAATTATTATTATTATTATTATTATTATTATTATTATTATTATTATTATTATTATTATTATTATTATTATTATTATTATTATTGCTCAAGGGAATGGATTATACAGATAATAGTACTACTACTACTACTACTACTACTACTACTAATAATAATAATAATAATAATAATAATTATTATTATTATTATTATTATTATTATTATTATTATTATTATTATTCATCGTTCTTATATAGCGCTTTTCCAGCTCTAGAGCTGCTCAAGGTATTGGATTGTACACATAGAAAGGGTGAGAGAGGGAGGGAGAGAGAGAGAGAGAGAGACAGACAGACAGACAGACAGACAGACAGACAGAAAAAAAACAGAGAGAGAGACAGAGAGAGAGGGGGGTAAAATCGCTCTTAAATTGCACTTTTCCAGCTCAAGAGCTGCTCAAGTCGCAGGTCGATAAGGAGCTAATTCAATTCACCTACTGCCTACTTGCAGCCTTTGGTTGGGGGCATAGTCTGATGCCCAGACGACTGACCACAGTCCTGGGCGACCAGTAATGGAGTAATGGGGGATAAGAGACCTTAAAAAGAACGATTTTTATTTCTCTCTCTCTCTCTCTCTCTCTCTCTCTCTCTCTCTCTCTCTCTCTCTCTCTCTCTCTCTCTCTCTCTCTCTCTCTCTCTCTCTCTCTCTCTCTCTCTCTCTCCTTGTTGTTTTCCCCTATCCTCCATTCCCTCTAACTCCTATCCCACCTTTCTTTAACATCTACAATGTAGTATCAGTGCACCGTCATTAAACTTCAAGGAAACTTTGATAAAGACAAGCATCAGCGTGAAGCAGAGAGTGAAATATTACTTTGCTCTTCAGAGGGCTATTTTTTAAGGCGATGCACATTCAAGAAACATAGCCCCCTCTCACCCCCCCCCACCCCTCCTACCTAGGTCTAACCAAAATCAAAACAAAACTGGGTAGGTCAATTTGAAACAGTTTTATTCTTTACCCGCTTGGTTCATGTTTACAAATAGACATCGTTTGACAGGAAATTAAGTCCTCTGTATTTTGAATGCATTCTGTAATAGTACGCATTATTGTACACTTTTCTTTTTTAAAAGCACTTTTGATAACTTTTTCCGATTCCCACTCTGTTGCCCCCACTCTAAGGACCCGAAGTTTTAAAATAATTCCACAAAAATTATTGTATTTCAGCATAAAGAGGCTGCTTTCAAGGACTGTTTAAATTACATGCACATAAGTGAAACCGATCATGCATGCGAGCCCTCCCAAAGAGGCATAATTTATGCTCAACATTTTGTTCTGTTGTGTGCATTTCTTAAGTCTTATGGGTAGGTTCAGAAGTAGCCAGTCCTCATCTAATAATCGCACAGCAATTATGTCATATATTATATGTCTGGACAGCGAACCAAATCCACATTAACATGCTTTAAAGCATTTTGAGCTTTTAGACGGGTACACGTTAATTGCGTTTTTCTCCATAAGTTGTAATCAAAGGTGTCTGACCTTTGTCCTAAAGATCCGTCTATCTGGGTACTTAAAAAAATTTACCATGACAATGGTTATATTGGCAGCCTAGAGAGGACATTTTCCTATCAGGATCTGAAATCCGTTTTCATCTCAATATTATTTTGAGCGTTTGGTGCAACTTTTAAATTCATGCATTTTTCGACCTTCTTCAAAATCCCTCCAGTTTGCAAGTTTGCCATTTGGCGGTAGTGTACACACCCAAGGACTCATTCCCACATGTTCAGTTGGCAATACAGCTGGGCATATCCTATGGCTAACAAAATAGTCCACGAAGACGTACAATACACTTGGGTGTTTCCGGGGTGACTTCCGTCAAGCTTCGGCGACGTTTAACAAGAAGCTACAATTGTTATTGTTGTTGTTGTTGTTGTATTTTGTATGCGCTTATGGGAAATCTGTTATCGTCATAATGTGGATTAATAAACTCATTATTGATAATACTATCTAGCACAGTGTAAAGGTTTGACAACAAAAATGACTTCACGCTGTCTTACTTCTCAAAATCACCTTTACGGGTGCCGGGCGTTTCTGTATAAATAGTATCCTCAATTTTTTGAAATTCAGTGCTTTAAATCCCCACTGTCGCTGTCTTTCTCCTGTGTTCTTTGTCATTCCTATTCTGTTCTATCAATCTACTATAGTCTATACCATCTTCTTCGTTAGACCAGTCACCTACCCTTTTCTTGAAAACTCTTCCTGGACAAAACTCAATGTGTGTGAGGTAGGTTGGATAAGCTTGGGAATATTGGACGCTTTCTGCCACTGGGGCTTTCTATGATATTATTATTTGGCAATGTAGGCATTTTATATGTATTTGTTTTGTTGATATTTTATAATGATGTTCGCATTCTATTTTGTTTTTGTAAACGGGGGTTCGATAAATTAGAGTATAGCCTCAGCGTCCCCTGCGTGGGATGCCTTTATTGCAAAGAGACCGGCTGTTGGAATGCCTTCAGTGTTACCACGTTTCGGGAAAGATCTTGTATGCGGATCGAGGGCGAGTCCTCTTTCAGCCAAGTTGTGGTCTTGATTCTGTGGTCCTGATTCGGCTCTTTGCAGTCCGCTGGACCATGTAAGCAATGAATTACTAACTAACTAACTAACTTCTTTATATTAAAAGTAGTAGTAGTACCATGACGATCACTTACGTGGGACTCTCGGCCACAGCTCCTCCCCCGCGCCCTGCAAGGAGCAAGACGATGCTGGCGAGGAGCTGGAAGAAGACAGTGACGACGGCAAAACCGAAAGAATAGTGCAGTTCTCTTAGGAAGAAGGGCCCGTCAAATTCCTTGTCAAAAGACGACCCGAAGATGATAACGGCCACCAGCCAGCAGATGCCTGCATTCAATAAAAGGGAGGGGTAAGTCACAAAATGAATGTGAAGCTTAATAGCGTCTTGTGTGGTAAATATAAAGAAAGTTCATGGTTCATGTCTGGTTTAACTTACAGGCGCTTGCATCTGCTCGCGCGAGCGCCTATGTCTGTGACGCGTCTCCCTTTTGGATACCCAGATGAGGTAAGCAGAGAGAGAGAGAGAGAGAGAGAGAGAGAGAGAGAGAGAGAGAGAGAGAGAGTCGCGACCAAGAGTGACGCTCTCGTATCCAAATACAGGCGCCAGTGGTTTAAAAAAAGATTATAGCCGCATGGCGGGATATTGTTCTAACAAATATCTCTTCATTTAGTAATTCCAGATGAGTCTAATAAATAGTCGGGAGGGGGAGGGGTAAGAGAGGAGGAGGAAAGGGAACGAAGGGAGGGGGGGGGGTTGGATGGGAATTATGAGGAGCAAAATGTCGGTCCGACCGACGGTGGGTCGGGCCTCTCTCTCTCTCTCTCTCTCTCTCTCTCTCTCTCTCTCTCTCTCTCTCTCTCTCTCTTTCTCTTTCTCTCTCTCCCACCCGTTCGCTCTCACTCTCTCTCTCTGTCTCGCCTCTCTCTCGTCCTTTCTACCACCCCTTTCTTGAGCACTGACATCCAAAGAAGTTGTTGATGGCGTTCCAGAAGGACAGGTCGCTGTTGGACTTGCACGAGTCGACGAAGGTGAACAGGATGACGAGCAAGAAACCCACGTTCAGGCTGATGAAGCCGAACGACGCGAAGGCTTGGAACGCTCCGTACCACTCTGTAATCAATAAGAACCAACTTTCTTTTTCACCTGTAAAACATCTTAGTTTATCGCTAAGAGTTTTCTCCGAGGTTCAGGTTAAAACAGCCTTAAGATCACAAACATCAGCGCCACAAATTCCTTTCGAATTCACAATGAATATTGTCCCACCGGGGAAAAATAAGATTACCCCCACCCCTCCCCCCCACACACACACTTCATGTACCTCCTTTCCCCTTACCCTCCATTAAAAAAAATTCAAAAGTACAGGTTTTTGAATACATCGCTAAATTTATTTGTTTATTGCCTATCCTATTAGAAAGTCTTGGCATGCGTCTGTGCTATAATCCGGGCAAAGACTCCTCAAACTATATGTAGACTTACTTAGTAGCCATCCATCCAGTTCCGTAATGGAGGGTGCTGGAGCGTTGAACTTGGTGGCAGCATTCTGGGGATTGTCGTCGTTGTTGTCAGCTTTCACCCACACTCCGTACCCCTGAAAGTAGGTGTCGGTGGCACCTGGAAACGTCCTGCCCCAGTCTGGCGTGCAGTAGGCAATCCACCCGCAGATCTCGGCCAGCAGAAGGAAGATGAAGGCGAGCTTGGCGAAAATGTTAGCTCCCTTGAAACTCTCCACCAAGTAAAGTCCCATCGTGATATGACCCTAGCTAAAAGGATTTTTAAAAAATTCAATTAAAAAAAATAAAAACAGACACAGACAGACAGACAGAAAATTAATTATAATTTTTAAATGGTCCCAAGATCACGTAATTACGGGTTATAGATCCTCTTTTAAATTCACAGTGAATGTTGGCCAACCAGAAAAAAGTCAGATTAAGCTCCCTTACCCCACCTTTCCCCAATTTCTTTTTTTAATAATGCAAATTGTTTATGTGCCTATTAGTAGCATCAGTGTTGATTCGTGTGTGTTTATGTGTGTGTGTGGGTGTGTGTGGGTGTGTGTGTGTATGTGCGGAGGTATAAGCCTTGAAATGGGTGACTAACCATGCTTTTTATACATGAAATGGGTGTGTGTATTAGCCACCCAGTGTTTTCCAGCCACCCACTTTTTTCTAAGTACACAGGAGTGCTCTTTGAGCGCATGGGAGTGCAGTTGTAGTGCATGAGAGTGTTTTAAGTACAAGGGAGTGCTCTATCCGGGACGGAGAAAATCCAGATCCAGTCAATTTTCGGGAAATTTTGCAAGAAAGTTCGACCAATTTCGTCGCCTATAGGAGACGATCTAGGTCATCTTTTGAGACGGCGAGAGCCAATTTTGCATTAGATTCTTACATTTATAGAAGAAGTTTGCGTTCTTTCCGTCAAAAAAAATCACTTTCCAATTCTTACATTCTTAATAAAACCCAGTCTTGGTGTTTTACATACTGGTGTGTGTGTATGTGTGTGTTTGTGTGTATTTGGCACCCTTCTTTCCTCCCTTATCTAGTTTAAACATTGATTCTAGTTTTGATTTATTGGCTTAGTTTTCAGCTTTACTACTTTGATTGTAACGTATTGTAACGTAAGGAGAGTGCACGTGTCTTCAAATGTGATTTTTATTATGTTTAAAATTTTATCAATAAAAATTATCATTGTAATGCCTGATTGGAATAGTGAATTTTATTTTCTTGTTATATTATCAGTATTATAACTCTGTCACATATGCTCTGTGATGCCCTTTGATTATCAAGGCATGCAACTGCTTGGAAAGATGAAAGCGGATTATCGTGAATTCTTAATGTAGCCTACAGGAATTTAAAATGTGTTTATTGTGTATTCTTGACGTGTATGAATTTAAAATGGGATTATTGTGAATTCTTCAGACATATGAATTTAAAATGGGATTATTGTGAATTCTTCAGACATATGAATTTAAAATGGGATTATTGTGAATTCTTCATGTAAAGCTATATGAATTTAAAATGGGATTATTGTGAATTCTTCATGTATATGAATAAAAAAATTGGATTCTGCGCCCGCAGTGATTCCTTTTGGAATAATAAAGATGCGTTGTATTATTTTGATTCGAAAAATGACAACAAGGAAGAGGCCTAAACCTCAAGCTTAGCGGTAGGTACGGGAAACGATTGCTCACGGTATCATCTTTTATCATTAATGTGACAACAATGGAATTTTTCAAGTACACTCCGGCTCATCACAAAATTTAAACAACTTCTTTGATATCATGGCACGTAAAGCATAACAGAATTGATAGAATATGGAGCAAATAAAATCAGCGTAATAAATCTTATTTGTAAACAAAAACAACTAATTAAAGTAAAGTACACACATACCCACACATACACACCCATACACACACACTGTACAAACACACACACACACACACACACACACACCCACATATATATATATACACACACATATAAACAAACATACATAATGATAAAGGTAATGACAAAAGTTGTTGTTCTTAGAATTTTCCCACTGTTCATGACTTTATGCTACGTCAATAGATTAGCGAACCAAGAGGTAACTTCTTTCTCAACTAAAAAACAAAACAAAACTGTATACAAATTGACCCTTTAGATAAAACGGTTGTGCCTATTTTATTGTACGGTTTGGAAGTCTGGTGCTCTCAGTTGTGCAATTTAGCAAATAAATTACAATTACGTTTTTATAAAATATATCCTGAAGCTCAGCAAGTCTACCCCAACTTCTATGGATTTACGCGAGTTAAATCAATCCCTGCTGGTATCCAAGCTAAATGTCGAATAGTAAGTGTTTGGTTTAAACATGTCCACTCCAATAATAACGATAAACTGTCATGAGTAATGTATCGCTTTCTGTTAAAAATGCACCATCGAATATGCGCTCATAAATACTGTATTTGTATTAGGGGCTCCTAAAATTTCAAACGATTTAGGTGTAAGTAATTAATGGAAGAATCCGTTGTCATATGTCCATTTTTTCCCCATACTTTTTAAAACCGCAGTTAAAAAAAGGTTAAAGGATCAGTTCACATAAGCCTGGTTGTCAGAAATAAGTAACAATGAATATTGTTTTAATAATTATAGAATGTTTAAGAATAATTTTGCTTTAAAAACATTTGGCTATTTTGCCTTTTCATGTTGATTTGTATTATTATGATTAATTTTATGACACTGAATCATATATTATCACAGCAAGAACGCTCTAACCAATTAGACCCTCCTTTTCGAAATCAACACCTTATTGTTTGGCAGTGAACATCTCTCCCCACAAGAAAACGCCAACATCTTTACAAAAGTCCACACATTCCTTACATCTAGTGACCGCTTCGTTTAGAAAATAGCCCAATTATGCAAATTCACCTCTGATTGGTAACCTTGATACCAGCTAAACCAATCCCCATTTGTTTCCCTCTCCCTAGTAGTTACACCCCATCCCTTCGCACCAAAAGTTTATTAATAGCTGTCAGAGAGAAACTGACCAGATAATTGTCTCTTCGAACGGAATAGATGAGTTCACCATCTATTTTAAATATCTGTTCACGTGCAAACACGTAGTCTCGAACTATTTATCTGTGTGTGTGTGTGTGCGTGTGTGTATGTGTGTGTGGGTGTGTGTGTGTGTGTGTTATCACTATGTATATATTGTGTATCCCTATCCCCCCATCTTCCCCCCTTGTCTGGCTATACGGCCCCCCTGGGCTAGGAGCCTAATTTGATATTTGCTGTTTTATCATTTGTTTGTTTGTTTATCATTTGTTTGTTTAATAAAAGGACAAAGTTCCAAAGTTCCAAAGTTGTTCTTATTTTACTTTCTTCTTTTTTTACTTGCACGTGACTTTTTTTTCCCCTCCTCCAAACTGATTTTTTTCTCTCATTGTTTTAGATTGCTGCAGGTATTTATTTACCTTTTAATCGACAGCTACTGTTTTGTGTAAAGTTTACTCTTGGGTGCATGTATCTGTTTCTCGTTAGTTAGTTCATTCATTTATTTCTCTATTACTTTTTTTTGTTGTTGTTCAACGTTATTGCATTTTTTCTCTCTGTTATACTATAGTTATATGTTTGTCTCTTTTCATTGTTAAAAAGATTAATTTATGTGCTCCTGTCTTTTTTTTTATTGCTTTGTACTTGTTCCTGTTCGCCAGACATTTCTTTGTTGTAATTTGTCAAAGGGTAACACTCATTTAAGCTTTGCTTTTGTGTGCCCTTTATGTTCTCCATGCCTGGTTTACTTGTTTCGTGAATAAAATTCTGTTTAAACCAAGAACGCTCTGTATGGAAAGATCTGAAAGAATATGTGTAACGTGAATTCCTGGTGACCGAGGAGCTAAATTCTACTATTTATTTATGTGTGATCACTTTACTAATGACAGAGACATGTTCTGTAAAACAAATTGTGTGTGTGTTGTTTTGTTGTTGTTGTTGTTGTTTTTACAAGGCCAAATTCTATTGGGTACAACATAATTCTTGCTAGTACAAATAAATCTTCTTTTTTTAAAATGAATATAGGAACATGTATAAAGATTATAATGAATAGAATGTAAGAGTAATTGTGTACTGTTGTATATACTTAATAATTAAATAGCTGTACGTGCTTGTTTGTTTATTGTTTGTTTGTTGTATTTTCTTTCCGCATTTTTCCCCCTCTCCTCTGTTGGAATGGTTACTTAACCCCTCTTTACCTTAACTGTGCATACCTTGTTTATTTTCTTTCTTTTTGCTTTTCCTTTTTCTATTTACGCCTTCGAATGAGAGTATAAACCGAGGTCTAGTATGTGCACGCACGCATTCCATCGCATGGACTTTTAAAATCCAGACAATAATGTCCTTGACGGGTGCGTGCCGGCAACATAAATAAACATAGCACGCACTAGGTCCCTTCTTCCTCGTCCCCGGTCGACCAGAATTGCGCTCAGTCGTCTTGGCGTCAGACTATGCGCCCAAAGGCTGCAAGTGAGCGCATCGGGCGGTTTGAGTTAGATCCTGTATCGGCCAGCGCCTTGAGCAGCTCTTTTGCTGTAAAAAAGCGCTTTATAAAAGTGATTAAATAATAAAATAATAATAGTATATGCAACTTAAATAAATGCGAAAAGATTGAGTGATTATGATTGCTAGACATGCATTTTGTTTATCAGTGTCATATATAACTATTATTATGATTGTTATTGTTATTATTGTATTGATATTAGTTGTATCTCTTATTTTAAATGTCATTTTTAGGTATATATGTGCCGCGGGTGTTGTTGTTTTGGTTTTTTTAAATTAAAGAATGGACTTGACTTGCCCTTCCTAGCGGCCGTTTTGAATAACTGTTCCTATAGATAGAAATCATTGATCTGGCTAGAATTAAATATAATAAGCAACGAGGCTAAATGAAAGACCAGTGCTTAGGGCCTTGAAGTAAAACGATAAAACCGTTGAGGTTATACAAATAGGATCCCATTAAGTAACACTTGATAGCATGTCGAGTCCAACACTCCTCAAAAATTTCTAAACTAAAACGACAAAACGATAAGAGACATAGTACAGAAAACGAAGTTCAGGTGTGATCCACGGCTTCTTCTTTGACCGGTGCTTGCCAAAGATCTCAGTGGCGGCATCTGTCACAGCTGAGTTGAAGGTGGTGATCATGGTGAGGACATCTACTTCACTAGCTCCCAAAATGAGCAGTGGTGCAAATTTCCCTCTTATTGTGGCTTGAAATATTTATGCCACTTCCGGGTCTTGCAGTTTGTCCAGGTCGAACTTCAGTCTAGTGCACTTTGCTGTGTTTACTCTCTTCAAGTCGAGCCGGTAAGACGTCATCACGAGATCGTGGTCACTTCCGATGTCTGCTCCTGGAAAAGTGTGTGTCCTGCCAATGTTGATGCTTGATCGGAAGCGTTTCTAGACCATGATGTAGTCGATCTGGTTGTGATGCACGCCGCCCGGACTGTGCCATGTCCGTCGTCTGGATTTTTTGTGGAGACCAAGCGTGTTTGTCAGTATCAGATTGTTGTATCTGGCAAACTCTAAAAGTCTCAGACCTCTCTCATTTGCCTCGTCGTTGCAGTTGGGTCCACATGTGTCTCCCAAGCTGTGGTGCGCATCTTCGACAACCTTGGCATTCCAGTCGCTTTGCACTATGATTATGTCCTTCTTTGGCACTTAATCAAGGACAGCCTGTAGATTTTTATAGAAATCCTTCGCTGTCGTCATAGTCGGATGTGGGGCATAGCAGGGGCGGACGAGGGAGGGGAGGGGGTTTCCGGGGTTTCCGGACCACCAACACCACCCCCCAGCCCCACAAAAAAGGAAAAAAAGAAGAAGGAGAGAGAGAGAGAGAGAGAGAGAGAGAGAGAGAGAGAGAGAACTTTAAAGGAAACAGAACAATCACTTGGAAACGGTAACCTCCATATCCCATATATATAAAATTATATAAAATTAGAAAATTTAAAAATTTAAAAAAAATAAAAATAAACATTATATATATATATATATATATATATATATATATATATATATATATATATATATATATATATGTATATATATATGTATATGTATATGTATATATATATATATATATATATATATATATATATATATATATATATATATATATATATATATATATATATATATATATATATATATATAATTATTTATTTCTTTTAATTTAATTTTTTTTTTTTTGGGATACGAGTATTTGACCTCTCCCACAATATGCAAGCCCTCGCAATCTTCTCCCTAAAATCTTCAATAATAGCAATCATTCTAAACAATCTCCAGACGAACACCGTCTTTCGTGCTCCACAAAGAGCAAAGCTGATATTTCCCGTCTTCGGCAACATTCTATTTATTTATTTATTTATTTATTTATTTTATTTTATTTTTATTTTTATTTTTATTTTATTTTTTAGGGGAGGGGTATGCTCTGTGGGTTCGGGCAAATAGAATAGACCCAACGTTTCCCGGCGTGTCGTAAGAGGCGACTAACAGGGGTGATGTTAGCACGGCATCACTGGGCGAAAGTCTTCTACACAGAAGTCACCGGCCAGGGCGGAGGAACCTCACGTTACTACAGGTTCAACGACCACGTGCTCAGGGCCAAGGCGAGCCACACTGTATTCGTGGATTTCGGCTGTGGCCAACAGCCTGGAGAGGATTGGGCCCTGCCAGGTCTTTTTTTGCCCAAGACACAACACATGATGAGGCTATCCACTAATTCCATGCCGGATCGGTCGTCGCCCGGAACAAGGGCCGCGCCTTCCGTTGGCCACCAGGACGGAGGTGAAAAGTATGCTACTGATGGACAAATTAGCAAGATCCGCACGAGAAACAACATCGTCATAGGAACCTGGAATGTCAGGACCCTAACTGCGGAAGGAAAATTAGAAGAACTGGCCCACGAGCTGGACCACTATCGATGGAACGTTCTAGGTATCAGCGAACTGCGCTGGAAAGGCCTAGGTGAAACAACGACTGACAAAGGCCACAAGCTCTATTTCAGCGGTAGAGATGACAGGCACGAACACGGCGTTGGATTCTTGGTCCACAAGAACATTCTAGCCACTGTCATGGGTTGCCGCCCAGTCTCCAGTAGACTCATTACCATCCGTCTGAGAGCAACCCCTTTCAACATTACCATCATCCAGGCCTATGCCCCAACATCAGACTATGAAGACAGCGAAGTGGAGGATTTTTATGAAAATATACAGGCGGTCCTTGACCAAGTGCCGAAGAAGGACATAGTCATAGTGCAAGGCGACTGGAATGCCAAGGTTGGCCAAGATGCGCACCTCAACTGGGGAGACACATGCGGACCCCACTGCAACAACGAGACAAATGACAGGGGTCTGAGGCTATTGGAGTTTGCCAGATACAACAATCTGGTACTGGCAAACACGCTTGGTCTCCACAAAAAATCCAGACGATGGACATGGCACAGTCCCGGCGGGGAACATCACAACCAGATCGACTACATCATGGTCAAGAAACGCTTCAGATCAAGCATCAACATTGGCAGGACACGCACTTTTCCAGGAGCAGACATTGGAAGTGACCACGATCTCGTGATGATGTCTTTCCGGCTCCATTTGAAGAGAGTAAATACAGCAAAGTGCACTAGGCTGAAGTTCGACCTGGACAAACTGCAAGACCCGGAGGTGGCAAAAATATTTCAGGCCACAATTGGAGGGAAATTTGCACCACTGCTTATTTTGGGGGCAGGCGAAGTAGATGTCAACACCATGACCAATACCTTCAACTCAGCTGTAACAGATGCCGCCACTGAGATCCTTGGCAAGCACCGACCAAAGAAGAAGCCGTGGATCACACCTGAACTTTTGGATCTGTGTGATAAACGAAGAGAGTTAAAAAGAAAAAGAACACCTCACAGGGAGCTGATGTCTACCGAAAAATCAACAATGACATCCGAAAAGGCATGCGCACAGCAAAGGAGAACTGGATAGAAGATCAATGCCAGGAAATAGAGAACAATCTGAACAAGAACAACAGCAAGAAGGCCTACCAGACTGTGAAGCGGCTGACAAGTGTTAAACAGCCCAAAGTCTCCACTATCCAAAGCAAGTCTGGCATTTGCCTTACAGAAGAACAAGAAGTCTTGGACAGATGGACAGAGTACTGCTCTGACCTTTACAACCATACACCAAATGGAGACCCATCAGTTCTAGCATGTCCCGAGAGCAGAGAAGAAGAAGAAATCCTCCCAATTCTCCGGGAAGAAGTTGAGGCAGCAGTGCAATCGCTGAAGAAAGGGAAGTCAGCGGGAGTGGACAACATACCAGCGGAACTGCTACAAGCAAGAGGAGAAGCGATGACTGATGCTCTCACCATTATCTGTAACAAGATCTGGCAGAGTGGGGAATGGCCTACACCATGGACCCAGTCGCTTGTCATCACTCTTCCCAAAAAAGGTAACCTTCAGGAGTGTGAAAATTACCGCACCATCAGCCTCATCAGCCATCCCAGCAAGGTCCTCCTGAAAATAATACTCAACAGGTTGAAACCACAAGCTGAACAAATCATAGCTGAAGAACAAGCAGGATTCATGGCAGGGCGAAGTACCACTGAACAGATTTTCAACCTCAGAATAATCTGTGAGAAATACCTACAGCACCAACAACATCTATATCATGTGTTCATAGACTTCAAGAAGGCATTTGACCGAGTCTGGCATGCAGCTCTATGGGCAACCATGAAAGTGTACAACATCAGCCCTAAAATTATAGAAGTCATCAAAAGCCTGTATGACAAGGCTACCAGTGCAGTCCTCCATAACAGCGTCATCGGGAACTGGTTCAGAACAACAATCGGTGTGCGTCAAGGATGCCTACTCTCTCCAACACTCTTCAACATCTTCCTAGAGCGCATCATGTCAGATGCTCTTGCAGACCACGAAGGCACAGTCAGCATAGGGGGCAGAGCAATCTCCAACCTTCGTTTTGCGGATGATATTGATGGATTGGCTGGAGAGGAACAAGAACTTGAACAGCTTGTACAGAGGCTTGACACCACCTCCAGAGCTTATGGAATGGAAATAAGTGCAGAGAAGACCAAAATGATGAACAACAACACCAATGGCATCAACACGGACATCAAAGTACAAGGCCAATCCCTCAACACAGTGCACAGCTTCAAATATTTAGGAGCCATTGTGTCAGACAATGGGTCTCGACAGGAAGTCCTCTCCAGGATCGCACAAACAACTGCTGCCCTGACAAGGTTGAAGCCCATTTGGAAAGACAGAACCATCAGTCTACATTCCAAAGTAAGGACTGCTGCGCTCTCTGGTCATCTCCATCTTCCTATATGCTTGCGAAGCATGGACCCTCACAGCAGATCTCCAACGAAGAATACAAAGCATGGAGATGAGGTGCTACAGAAGACTTCTGTGCATTTCCTATACCCAACACATCACCAACGTTGAAGTCCGACAGACCATCACACAAGCCATTGGACAACACGATGACCTGCTCACAGTGGTGAAGAAACGGAAACTCCGATGGTATGGCCACGTCACCAGATCATCAGGCCTTGCAAAGACCATTCTGCAAGGCACAGTGCAAGGAGGTAGAAGAAGGGGGAGACCGAAAAAGAGGTGGGAGGACAACATTCGAGAATGGACTGGTTTGACACTGAGCGAAGCCATGAGGGCTGCTGAGGACAGAGAAAGATGGAGTATGCTGGTTAAACGATCATCTGTGGTGCCCCTACGACCTTCGGGTTATGGGACAGGATAGGATAGGATAGGATAGGGGAGGGGTGGGGGGGGCGCCACGAACGGAAGAAATGAAAAAAGGAAAACGATATTCCTAATGGATAATATAATGGATTACGACAGGAGTGCACAATACGTCGATGTGATCGACCGGTCCATCGCGAAGGCAGTGTGACTGAGTAGATCGCATAGCTGTAAAAATAATTGACGTCAGCCTATTATATGACTATATATATGTTTGCATTTTGGTGGTAGGTAGATCATTTTGGCTTGGTCATTTTAAAAGTACCTCGCATGCTGAAAACGTCATAATGTGGGCAACCCTGGCTTACGTTGACGTTTTAGCAAAAGGACAAATAGTCAAAGTTCCGTCCCTTTGCTTGCTTATTCCGACTCGCGCCAGCGCTTCAAAATGCCGCGAACGCCGTCGTTGAAGCCCTCCGATTCGAAAGGTGTGCCAAAGCTCAGTACATATTTTGGGAGCAAAGGAGGTAATTATTAGTTTGATAATTTAATCTTACAAATAAATAACAAATCCTATCCTATAGAAGACTTCTGGGCATTTGCTATTCCCAGCACATCACCAAAGACGAAGTCCGATAGACCATCACACAAGCCATTGGACTTCACGATGACCTGCTCACAGTGGTGAAGAAACGGAAACTCCGATGGTATGGCCACTTCACCAGATCATCAGGCCTTGCAAAGACCATTCTGCAATGCACAGTGCAAGGAGGTAGAAGAAGAGGGAGACCGAAAAAGAGGGGAGAGGACAACATTCGAGAATGGACTGGCTTGACATTGAGCGAAGCCATCAGGGTTGCTGAGGGCAGGGGAAAATTGAGTATGTTGGTTAAACGATCATCTGGGGTGCCCTAAAGACCTCAGAGTTACGGGATAGGATAGGATAGGATAGGATAAAAAACCAAAGCAATTCAACAACGGTAAGTAGGCCTTTATAAAAAGACATGAAATAATTCAAGGCAGTCTGCGAATTACTTGAGTATAACTACAACTGTATCAGAATATTAACATTTTGCGCTTGGTAAATCAACAACAATAAAACAAAAATAGTACAACAACAGCAGCAAAACAACACAGACATGTATACATACATCTTTAAATATTTTTAAAGCCTTAGTCTTTCAGATGTCTTGTAGGACTTATGTCTACTAAGACTTATTCTAACAAAACTACAATGTGCCGTTTTATTCTATCGGCACAAACACACCCACAAATAAACAAAAATATTACACCACAATGTTCTGAAAACTAAAGTGTTAACTCACCTTTTGAAGACTGGCCCCAATGAAAAAAGTGACTAACTAACTAACTAAGCAAACACAACACGGCATGCTGTAACTAACATCCGTATTTACCTTAGACCCGGCAGCTAAGAAAAAAAAACAACAACAAAAAATCCAGCAGTCTCGGAAGCCACAATACAGAGGCCACAATACACATTTCAAACTAGTCGAACCCGTCACGCAGGCATGCGCAGTGTGTGAGCCTGATGAGGCATAGGACTTCCATTGTTCATGGGGTGTGGCTCATCAGTCTAAGCTACTCTGTAGGATATTGATTTACCTGCAACTGCAGCGAGTAGTGCAGCAAACTATTCTGGGAAACGAAATGAGCTGACACCAAGCCCTATATCAAAGCCCATGTTTATTAGCAACCACAAATCTATAAATAATAGCAGTCCTTCCACTTGTTCTGCCATGCACATAATTAGACAACAAGAAGTCTGGGACTAAACCCAACAACGTAATGTGGTTTGGCTACACGCTAAGAGCTGTCGAGCAGGGTTGGTACTTGCATGGGAGACCATTGAATGTTTGAGTGATATGTGATAACCATGCAGGACATGTCCGATTCAAAGCTGATTGACCGCCTGGATCGCGCAACACACACAACAAAATAATAACCACATGACCCCGGTGTGCAGGCAAGCGTCCTCTACTCCTTCGGATGAGAGAATAAACCTAGGTCTAGTCGATGTACGCAAGCATCGCATCGCACGGATTGTAAAGATCCTGACGCTTATGTCCTACTCGGGCGCGTGCCACCTACCTAAACACACCCAGCAGCAAGCACCAAGTCCCTTCGCCACCATCCCAGGTGCTCAGTCAACCGGGCGTCAGATGATGCGCCAAAAGCAGCAAAGGAGCGCATCGTCTGACTTAAGTTAAATTAGGTATCGGCCATCGCCTTGAGCACCTCTTGTGCTGGAAAAGCGCTATATAGAAACGTTTCAATAAATAAAACAAAGAACAAAATTACCGTTTACTACGTTTCTAACCGGAACTAACGTTATTTATGTTTATTGTCTGTACCGCGCTACACTGACTGAGGGGCAAGAAGCAGTTTGAGACCAAAATCTGTGAGACAATATTAAGCAATGTGAACCACGCTTTAAATTGAGACTATACTGTTATTGTCAAGGACACCGGCGCTCACGCGTCCCAGATAAAAGCGGTTGTGATCAAGGACTAGCTGTTTACGACAGTCCATGAAGCGTGTTGTTTCGAACGACAACAAACCTAGCAAAGCCAGACGTTAAATCGATCCGTAGGGCGATGCCTTTGTGCACATTGTTTGTAAATCTCTCTCTCTCTCTCTCTCTCTCTCTCTCTCTCTCTCTCTCTCTCTCTCTCTCTCTCTCTCTCTCTCTCTTCCCCTATACGCTCAATGTGTCCGGGGACACTAATTTACTAGAAGAAGAAAAAAATTCTCTCTCTTTTTTTCTCTCTCTCTCTCTCTCTCTCTCTCTCTCTCTGTTTTTCTCTCTCTCTCTCTCTCTCTCTCTCTCTCAATATCTTCTCTCAATATCTCTCTTGTTGTAGATTCTATTTGTTTGTAAATCTTTATTCTCTCTTTTTATCTATCTTTTTTTCTCTCTCTTCTCTCTCTTTCTCTCTTTTTTATCTCTCTCTCACACTCTCTCTCTCTAGAATCAATAGAGTGTATATGGTTAGAATATAAACCTAATAATAAGGCGTCTACATTTATATGCTTTGTCTACCGCAACCCTGATGAAGGTCGGGATTGGTTTAGCTCTTTCGGTGACATGATGGATACTTTTTATAACACTAATACCGATGCCGAAGTGCTGTTGCTCGGTGACTTTAACATTAACCTGCTAGTTCAGCAACCACACTGGGAATATTTGTGCGAATCACTTGGACTCTCACAACTTATCGAATCACCAACCAGAGTTACTGCGTCTTCGTCAACACTGATTGATCATATCTATACAAACAACCCTAAATCAATTTCAAAGTCATATGTCGCTGATCTCGGCGTCAGTGACCACTCTCCCATTGGCTGTATCAGGTATCATAATGTATCTACAGGCACCCATAGCACTAATTTTTGCATACATTTTCGTTCCTTTAAACACTTTGACCCCATTGCGTTCTGCAGTGAACTTCATGCTGCACCATTCTCTAAAGTGTATGATTTCACAGACCCAGACATGGCTTTGTGTGTGTGGTACAGGACTCTCCTCTCTATCATCAACAGACACGCCCCTCTGAGAACTAAACGCGTAAAGCACCAACAACTTCCTCCATGGCTAAATAAAACTATCATAGAAGCCATGGCCAAGAGGGATAAGTTAAAAAAGCAAAAACGTTTCGAAGAGTTCAAAACGTCCAGAAATCGCGTGAAAAACCTTGTAAGAAATGCAAAAGGACTATTTTAATAGGTTAGTGGAAAACAACACAAATACTTCCCAGTTATGGCGAGCTATTAATGCTCTGACAAAGGGCCCTAAATCAACTAAAGCGAAAATTATTCCACAAACTTTGACAGCGGAATTGTTTAACGATTACTTTGTATCTATCAGTTCCAGTTTGTCCAATAAACAAGACCCTCTTCCAGCAAGTGACTTATACAGATGCTCCGATGAGCTGAAGATATTCTGTCAAAAGCGCACTGGAGGTACTGCGCCCTTCACTATTCCATTTATTGCTACTTTTGAGGTCGCTCAGTACATAGCGCAATTACAAAATAAGAAATCAACAGGCTGTGACAATATTAGTAGTAAATTACTAAAATTAGCACTACCATACATAAGTGATACCTTAACTCACATTTTTAATCTTTGCATTGAGCGAAATCATTTCCCACACTTGTTTAAAACCGCTAAGGTTATCCCATTACCTAAAAGCAAAGACACGTCTTTACCCGCCAATTACAGACCTATTTCTCTCTTGCCAGTCATCTCCAAGGTCCTTGAAAGGCACATTCATAAGCACCTGACTCAGTATCTTGAAGAGCGATCTCTCTTTCATGAACTACAGTCCGGTTTCAGAAGCAAACATTCTTGTAGCACTGCACTTGCCAAAATGACAGACTGCTGGCTATCCGCCATTAATAAATCAAAAATGTCTGGAGTTGTATTCATTGACTTAATGAAAGCCTTTGACGTGGTAGATCATAACATCATTCTCGCAAAATTGTCCTTGTACTTGAACGCCTCACGCTCACTCCCGTTCTTTATATCCTATCTTTCTTGTAGAAAGCAGTATACACATGTACATGGATTATCTTCAGCTGAGAGGTGCGTTAAGTTTGGCGTCCCTCAAGGGTCTGTATTGGGTCCCCTGTTATTTTGTATATTTATAAATGACCCACCACTCTCTCTTACAGATAAATCCATTGAGTGCCATATGTTAGCCGATGATACCTCTATATCCTCATCTAATAAGACCGTACCTCACATTCAACATTCACTCCAGAAAGGTCTTGATGATATAGTTAGCTGGTGTCGCTCCAATCACATGCACATCAACACATCAAAGACAAAGAGTATGATAGTTACCACCCGCCAACACCACCAGTTAACACATCCTAAATTACATCTACGCCTAGCTGATGCCACTATAGAGCACGTCACGGCACATAAGATACTTGGTGTCACTATAGATGAATCCCTACGTTGGCACGTCCATGTTGACAATGTGAGCAAAAAAGTAAGCCGTAATATATATTTACTTTCACGCCTTCAGAATATTCTGACCTTGGATGCAAAGAAGTTATTTTACTATGCTCATATTCTGTCACATATTAATTACGCTTCTGTGGTGTGGGACGGGTGCAGCGATAATATCCTGAAGAGTTTGAACAGCCTACAACGTCGAGCTGCAAAACTTATTCTCCAAGACCCTTCTCTAACCACCGATCAAAAGATTAAAAAAATAGGAATATTACCACTGAGCCAACAGCTCTTGTTCAACAAATATGTGTTTTTGTTTAAAACGTTAACCATTGGCGGACCCATATACTTAAAATCTCTTTTTGTGCCTTCACACTCACCTTATAGCAACTCAAGGAATAGCTTTGTATGTATCACACCCAGGTTAGATCTGTTTAAAACTAGCATTTCCTACTCTGGCGCATCGCTTTGGAACTCCCTGTCACAACATTTAAAATATGCAAACTCCCTGTCCTCGTTTAAGGCTGGTCTGTCTGCCCTAATTCAGAACTAGCTTTAAAGTAAAAAGCCTAAACAAAATTTCTAAGACACGATTATGTATTCTTTCTTTCTCACATGCGTGAGTATGTATGCCGCATATCTCATGTATATGTGCATTTGTATTGAGATACGTTGTACATTGTGTATATATATATATGTATATATATGTATATATATATATATATATATATATATATATATATATATATATATATATATATATATATATATATATATATATATATATTATATATATATATATATATATATATATATATAGTACTTTTATTTCAATTTTGTGAGTATGATTGCTTGTGTGTATGCGTATGTTATCCTGATAGTATTCATGCTACTTATTTGTAGTTCATGTATGTTTTTACAATGTACTCACATCTATTATATATTTGCATGTGTTATGGACTAGCTGGAAGAAAGGACCTCTGGACCTAAAGCTACTATCCTTATGTAATAAACGTTTTTCAGTTTCAGTTTCAGTTTCAGTTTCTCTCTCTCTCTCTCTCTCTCTCTCTCTCTCTCTCTCTCTCTCTCTCTCTCTCTCTCTCTCCCAAGCTAAAGTTATATCCATTTACAAGTCTGGTGATAGCTCTGACTCATCGAACTATAGACCTAATCGATTCTTTCTATTCGTTCTAAGCCACTTGAAAAGCACATAAATAAGCATATTCTTGATCATTTAACTGAGAACAACCTGCTTCATGAAAATCAGTCTGGTTTCAGAGCTAGGCATTCTTCAGAGCTCTTCCACCTATGATAGAAAAATGGCTAAATTATATTAATGAGAAATTTTTCTGGAACATTATTCGTTGCCTTTGCAAAAGCTTTTGATATAATCGACCAGGACCTTCTTGTGCCCAAATTACAATTATACAAAATTGGTTTAAAATCTCTCGAATTTCTAAAATCTTTCATTTCTGACATATAACAGAGTGTTCGTGTAAATAACCAAAAGTCACAATTTGATATTGTTAATGCTTCTATCTATATAAATGATCTCCCCCTTCGAATTTCTGCTGCGTTTGAACTCTTTGCAGATGACACTACATTACAATCTCAAACTACAGGATTGAATATCCAGTATATCATTATCATTATTATAAACTGTAAACAGCCCCCCTCATTACAAACAGGGGCTAAATAACTACAAGAATGGACTGAATTCAACCACAAGGCACTCAATCCAAACAACAAAATCTATGCCAAGACAAAAGACAAAATGTATTTCTGAAACTTCCTCCATTGACAATTTGCAATAAAATAGTTGAAGTTCAAAGTCATAAGCTTCTTGGTGTGACTTTAGGCAATAATTTGTTTTGGATGCAACATATTTTAATCATTAGTAAATCTATTTTCTAAAAGGACCTCTCAACAAAACTATTTCTAAAAGGACCTATCAACTTTCGAGAATTAAACATTTCTTAAATTTATATTCTCGTAAACTATTCTATTCGTGTAATATTCAACCATTTATTGATTACTAGTGGTTTTGTACCCTGGCAAGCCAGGGTACACCGTTTGCTGTTTAAAATATAGACAGAGAGACAACTGTTGTCTGCGAGTTTCATTTGGACGATGATACCTCCCCATATCCCCCTTGATACCTCACCATACCACCACCCCCCCTGACATCTCCCCGTCCCCCCCCCCATTGATGCCTCACCATACCCCCTTGATACCTCCCCGAACCCACTTGATACCTCCCCATACCCCCTTGATACCTTCCGTACCCCCCTTGTAACCTACCTGTACCCTCCTTGATACTTCCCCGTTGATCGTTTCGCAGGTATGGATGAAAGGAATCGACCATCACCATACCCCCTTATATATACCCGTATCCCAGTTATGCCTACCCATGCCCCTTTAAACCTACCCGTAGCCCCCTTTTACCTACACGTACCACCCCATCCCGATCCTTGGTAATAATAATAATAATAATAATAATAATAATAATAATAATATTGAATAAAGAATAATACAAATAGAAATCATAAAAAACACCAAGGTTTTAAAATAAAATTTGATATAAGATATAATAATAATAATAATAATAATAATAATAATAATAATAATAATAATAATAATAATAATAATAATAATAATAATAATAATAATAATAATAATAAGTTAAAAGTAAAAAGCCTAAATTAAAAAGAAAAATATTCATATTGTAGTGTAAACAAAAATTTTTTTTTTTTTAAATGGCCCTCGGGAGATATGAACTTGGGTCGCCTGCACGGTAGGCGAATGTTTTACTAAGTGAGCTACCAAGGCTTCGTATAAATACCATCAATTGTTTGGTCTATATGTGAAAACATGCTAAAACCTCGATTCGATTTTTAATTAATCCAATTTATTAGTTAAACACAAAATTTTGTAAGATTGGTGACATGAGTGCAAAAGTGTTTTGAATGGAAATAAAACAAAATTTGCGGTATTACAGAAAGGCACGTTCTTGACACGGGTTGAATCGGAAGCGCCGTGTGGAATGAGGCTATTGCAGTTTGTGGACATTTTGTTTATTTATTTATCTCAGCAACGGTTAAACGTTCGGTAAGGAAATGTCTGCTATAACGATTTCGCGGGTTTTGAGCGCACAGCAGGCCGATCCGCAGCGCCCAGCACATGCACAGATCAGCGTCCATACCGGACAAACTTTACAGTAGAGGCGAAGAAGGACGTCCGGCTAAGCAATTTATATATATAGATTCCTCTACTATTTAGGATTCTGCTAGTGCCAATGCCATGAAGTCTTTACTTAGAATTCACAAACGTGCAATTAAACAAGTTGTTCTAAACAAAATGTTTCTTAATGATTATAAAGAACTGCCGACAGAGTAACATTTAATAAAGGGGTTTTCATGCACAAAATCTTGTATGGCAAGACACCTTTCTAACTTTCTTATATTTCCCCCCAAAAAACTGCGAGATCCTCCACCAAGTTAAATATTCCCATAATTCCAAGAATCGAACTTTTCAAAACTAGTCTGGTTCCACTTTGTGGAATAAATTTCCTGAAAATCTCAGCAGACCAGTATCTCAATTTTTATTATTAAAAACAACTTTTAAAAGTACATTTAAAAAATAACTAAACATGCAATTATTATATTACTGTACTTATTGAGCCTTGACAACATTTAAAAATATAATCTGTGTGTGTGTGTGTGTGCGTGTGTGTGTGTGTGAATGAGTGAGTGCGTGTAAGTTTTCAAAATTATTATAATTATAATTATAATAATAATTATTATTATAATTATAATTATAATTATAATAATAATAATTATTATTATTATTACTATTATTATTATTATTATTATTATTATTATTATTATTATTATTATTATTATTATTATTGTTGTTGTTGTTCTTGTTGTTTTTGTTGTTGTTGTTATTACTATTATTATTATTATTATTATTATTATTATTATTATTATTATTATTATTATTATTATTATTGTTATTATTATTATTATTAATTACCCAATGCATACCTTGTTTGTGTTAGATTAAGATGTTTATTGTTATGAAGTTATTTTTCAAAGTAATTGTTATTGTTACAAGGGCAGGATATTTAAAAAAATGCACCCTTGGAAAATAAAATTGATATCTTATCTTATCTTATCTTATCTTATCTTATCTTATCTTATCTTATCTTATCTTATCTTATCTTATCTTTGTGTCAACTCGGTCCATTAGCAAAGTTGACCACAAAAAGTTTGCAGAAGATTTGACTCAATCTGTGACGCATGGTATGTCGGTTCCTGGTCTGAATGGTTTCCCTCTTTGCCGTTTTCGACAAGCATGCGCCTGTGCGACGACTGAAAGTTCGCGATGGTAAGCCTATGCCGTGGTACGGTGCTGATCTGATCAGCTACGTGAGCTGAAAAGAGAGCGCAGGCGTGCCGAGCGCCCTTGGAAATCTTCGCAGCTGACAGTACATAAACAGATCTATGACCCTGCAAGGCAAGTTCCTTCCTTGAGCGATCCTCTGGCATTTGCCGTCTATCGCAGGGGAGCCTGTATCATGGCTGACAATTGCCGTTGGCTGCCCCCCCCCCCCCCCTCCCCTCTTAGTTGCGTTGTATCTTAGTCTTTTAACCCATTTTTAATCTTTTATTCGCCGATCTCATCTATATATATATAAATAGCTTAGCCGGAAGTCCTTCTTCACCTCTACTGTAAAGTTTGTCCGGTATGGACGCTGATCTGGGCAGGTGTTGGGCGCTGCGGATCGGCCTGCTGTGCGCTCAAAACCAGCAAATCGTTATAGCCGACATTTCCTTACCGAACGTTTAAGCGTTTCTGAGATAAATAAATAAACAAAGTGTCCACAAACTGCAATAGCCTCATTCCGCGTGGCGCTTCCCATTCAACCCGTGTCAAGAACGTGCCATTCCGTAATACCGCAAATTTTGTTTTATTTCCATTCAAAACACTTTTACACTCATGTCACCAATCTTACAGCTGAAGGTTACCTGTTCACTTTCTTTTTCATCCATACTTATATGAGCACAAAAATTCAATTTGCATAAAATCTTCCATTACTTGAAGCAACTGTGCTGACGAAAACCATGTTTGTAGAGTTGTAACACGGTTACTTTCCTCTAACTAAATCACTGTTTATGCACTACCTATGCGCTACCGCGAATACAAATATACCGGAAGTATTATGGTACCAAGGGAGATTACTTGCATGCCTAATATTTTTAAATAAAGGTATGACATTTAAAAATACGTTGCCTAACATAAATACTAAATTACAATAAAATATTTTAGTGTATTACTCAAACATGCACCTATACTCTGTTC
>CM072521.1:26501673-26606673 GCA_036898135.1 Oncomelania hupensis | reverse complement strand
CTCGAATTTTAAAAGGCATATTTTCAAAAGAGATAATTGCAGCATATTCCTAATGTATATGTTATCCACACCTAATTTTCTAGCCGATAGATGATGAAAGAGGCTATATAAAAAGGATTAAATAAATAAATAAATAAATAAATAAATAAACACAGAAACAAACAAAATGTATCTAACCATGAATCTTCAATCAAAACAAATTATACATTGCTGATTTTGACCCCTTTGCAGTACTTCAAATGTGTATGTTTACGGAGCTGTTTTTTACATTATATAAAGGTGCAGGCCTTTATTTGGCTAATATCACCACGGACTGCGCTGTATACTGTAGTGTGTAACCGATACTTTGCCTGTTATGACGGCCTAATAGCGCCAAAATTTGAAAATTACAAATATCATGAGATCATTACAAATATCATGGGATAATTACAATTATCAATGGATAATTACAATTATCATTGAAAAATTATAAATATCTTCGTTTTATTGTCAGTTTTGGCTCTAACAGTTCGCCAAGAAATGCTCCAAAACCGAAAATTGCAATTATCACATAATAATTGCAATTTCCACTTGATAATTAAAATATTTACGTGAACACGCTTCATTCTGCATAAGGCGGTTTACTAGCGCCAAAACGTGCATTTACAGGTATCAGGATAATAAAAATAAATACGTGTTCTGTGTAATTCATATGATGACGGCCTACTTGCGCCCAAACCTGACAATTACAAATATCATGTGATTATTACAAATATCAACGACATATTTACAATTAACACGTAAAATTTTTAATTATGAAGTGAAAATTACAATTTTCGGTTTTGGCCCATTTCAAGACGGATTGCTAGAGCCAACATTGAAAATTAAACATGATCACGCAAAGATATTTGTAAGTGTTCAATAATAATTGGAAATACTCCTTGATAATTGTAACTTTCCTCTGATTTTTGTAATTATCTCATGATATTTGTGATATCAGGTTTTGGCGCTAGGAAGGCGTGGCAAATACTGATAATTATTAATTAACACTGTGGATTAAAGGTATCTCTGTAAATTACACGGAACACCTGTTAATTTCAATTAACTCGTGATAATAGTAACTCACGGTTTTGGCGCTAGTAGGCCGTCATAGCCTGTAGCATTATAAAACTACGTTATTGAGCCCTTTCAGTATTTACAAGCAAGCCTACACAAAGCGCGTTTTAAAAATTGCATAGGTATATTTAGGTATAGATAGTATTTGGTTTAACGTAGTGAAGCCAAATAAAAGATGGGCTTGTCAAAGCAGCGATCATCTGACATTCCCGCGGGACATTGCTGTTTTGAGCCATCATGAATAACCCCATCTGAGTATATCAAAAAGTATCATCACGCCTGACTTTCAAGCCTGTGCTCGTCGGATTTTTGACGCTCAGTTGGCACCGGAATAGCACGCTCGCACTTTGCGCTATATAATGGGAGTGTCCAATATTTTGTTAAGGCCCAAACAAAGAAATGTCTGTTTACGATAACATAGAAAAAAAGTATCTGGGTCGGTAGATCGGATCCTTTTTTTAAAATATAAAAACAAAAACCTTTTCCATCTTTTGTGCGATTTTTTTTGTCCTTTTTAATTTTTTTCCAGACGATCTCAAAAACATTTTTAGGGTCGGGCCAAAAAAATTAAGGTCGGTCGGGATACCCTAAACAGACTTTTTAAAAAAATTATTATTATTATTATTATTATTATTATTATTATTATTATTATTATTATTATTATTATTATTATTATTATTATTATTATTATTATTATTATTATTATTAATTTATTTTTATTTTTTTTTGGGAGGGGGGGGGGGGAATGAGGGGTGCTTAATGCCCGCGTGAACCATGCAAGACCGGTACGTAAAGTTCAAGGTGTTCCCCCAATCTCTCGGTCGTTAGGGAGAGAAGCGTGGCGGACCTCACTTTTCTCTGGGACAGCTTAACGAGGGCAGTGCCCGTTTCCTCCTCCCTCGCTGTCTTTACCTTCCCCTGGTTGTAAACGGAGCCGGAGGGCTTTCAGCTCAATAATGTAAGTTCATCACACAGGCGCTAGTATCTGGACACGCGAGCGCCTATGCCTGTGACGCGTCTCCCAAAGGCATAGGCGCTCGCCTGTCCAGATACAAGCGCCTGTGATTCATAAGCTCTTCTGTGATCGTACTATTTAGTGTAACAGTTTGAAAACATGACCTCAGACTCGCTTGAAGATAAAAGAGGAGACGCTATGCTAAAAAAAATCATCTCAATAGTCCTTTTGAAAGTTAAAGGATCGAAAGAGAGAAAAGGTAAAAAAAAAAGTACGCTCAAATGTACGTAGGTATAATTTCTATGTCAATCGCTGTTGCGAGGAGTGGAGAGCAAACTTCTGCTTAGTAACTATAAACATGCACTACTTTCATTTTTTTACAAGCGTCTCGGTTCATTTGTTCCATTGAAATATGTGCGGAGCTTATGAAAGACTTGATCCTCGATAACAAAGAAAAAAAAACAGTCAAGATCTGTCCGTTTGCATTTTGTGTTTTCGCGACGAAGCCGTAGCTTGGGATTTTTTTTAGCTTCCATATCTCAGGTAATGTAAAGCTTTTATTTTCGTATAATAAAATTAAAATTAATAATTCCAAATGAGGAGATGATAGACTACAGTTTTTTTACAATTCTACAAACTTAAGCAATTGACAACAGAAGAAGAAAAAAAAAGAACCTAGAACTTTCCTAATAGTCTCCAACCTAGCAACTTACAGGGATTATGCCCAAGTCGCCATCATCAACTCTATGCCAAATCTTTAGATTAGACAATTTTCTTCCTGTTTTTAACCACAACATTCTTCGTCTTTCCGTCTTACAATATGGTTTTAAAACAGTTGTTTAACAGAGTGAGTCAAAAACATTAGCATTATTTATAAGATTATGCAAACTTCCAAAGCATTTCAGTTATTTAAAAAAAAAAGGGTCTAACAAAAAACCAAACAAAATAAAACAAAGTTGATATATAAAATAATGATATTATTTAAAATTAGATTAAAAAATTATTACACTTTCTTAATTTAATAAATAGTCCCTATATCAGTTAGGTTTTCAGAAAACCATACAAAACAGTTAAGCATTCAGAAAGTAATAAGTGCAAACCAGTTTTGTTTATCTGAAAATCAACCAAATCATTATGATTTTCAGAAAGTAAAGCCCAAAAGTTTGTATTTTGAGAATGAAAACAAAAAGTATATTATTGTTTTTGCCGAAAGTAGTCGTAGAAGTTGTTGTCTTTTCAGAAAATGATATGAAATATATTATTATTAAGAAATTATACGAAATATTTCAGTGTATTCTCGTCATAGTGTTCTAATAGTAATATATACATTTTGGTTCCTAGAAGATAGTGCGTTAACCACATTGGCCAGTGTAGGTTTCGGGGAAAAAAAAAAACAAAAAAAACATGTTTGTTTCAGAAAAAGAGACGTACGACAGAAGGGGGTGGACTAGTAGCTCAGTTGATAGGTAGCTGGTTTCCTATGCGGACGGTCGCGAGTTCGAATCCCCGCAGAGGCCAAACTTATATGACGAGACTTTTAGGTCACCGAGGGTTTTCTCCGGGTACTCCGGTTTCCTCCCTCCCTTCAATAATGGTATTGGATGCAGTCACTCTAACAAAAAAAATCAAAATAAAATCCGAGTTCCTTTTCGTCTTCTAATAGCGTCTTGCCTTTACACCACATGTTTGAGTGATGAATGTGTATTTTTTTTGTGATGTAGGAGTGCCTGTGACATTTGAGCATGTATGTTGGTTTCAGATCGCCGCGCTTTGAGTCTGATTTAGGAATAAAGTATGTAGAGCATCCAATTATTATTATTATTATTATTATTATTATTATTATTATTATTATTATTATGGGAAGGATATTTATTAACCACGTAAAGCAATTACAGGGTTTTTGGTGTGGCAGGGCGACAATACCACAATACCCATTTCACTTCCTTTTTTTTTTTCTTGCACAATACTATTATGTATACAACACAGCATCTTGGTTATAACCAGAGGTTTTTTTTCCTCGAATTTAAAAGTGAAATATGCTGACTCTTTACTTTACATTTTGTCTGATTTACGTGTTATTTGTCTTATTGTGTTTTACTGGTATGATGTTAAATTGGTATCGTTCTCTGTATTTATTTTTTTTTTTTTTGCCACATTTATTTTGTGATTGTAAATTCTTTAGTGTTTGTCAGTCCAGTTACTGAATATATTGTAAATGTAGCTGTAGTGTTATACAATGCCGTTCATGGTACGAATGCTATGTGTATCCCAACCTCCCCCCTTTTTGTTTATATACAGCCCCCAGTGCTATGAGCCTCTTGTCATTTTGTATATTTAAATTATGTTATGTGAAATAAAAGGACAAAGTTCCAAAAGGATCAAGGAACGGTATTAAAACCCATGAATTAAATTAGTACTGGACATAATTATTATTACAATGGCACTTTGCAGTAGAACCCAAAATTGCCCTGCATGGTGGAGAAAATGTAAAAACATGTTGTTTTTTTTTAAACTAATTTATACAACGTATGTTTGAAGTTACCATGCTGTTTAACAGTTAGAGACACTCTTAAAGCTTAAAACATCCAATAAGATTGTTGCTGTTATTGTTGTTGTTTTGTTGTTATTGTTGGTGTTGTTTTTGGTGTTGTTGTTGGTGGTGGTAGAGGTGATGATGATGATGTTACGACTAAGTGTCAGTCTGTCTTGCGCAAAATGTTTATATTATATTGTAATTTCATGATCATTATCTTAATATTTTTGTGGCAGATCGGGATTGAAAACTTTAGCGTGATGTGCCTTGCTTGTATAGCTTTTTGTTCGCACCTGAATTCGTGCTTACTTCCCTCAGTATTGCTTTCCTATTCTTGTTGCATTGAGGCCTGTGGCACGAATACCAAGCCAATAATTTGGGCCATACAAATAACAAGAGAACTATAATCATGGGGCGCCGTTTGCAAAATAAATGATTATTTTTATTGTATTTATAGAACATATATTTTATAAAAAGGCCACCTAAATAAAATATATTCTAAAATTATAAATTTAATAATGGGTTTAGAATATACATTCTACAACAGTACCATACATTTTATAGCTATAGGAAAACAAAGCAGTTTAATAACAGCAGACTACATTTTACGATATAGGCCTACAAGAGAAATAGTTCGCGATCACCACGCCGTTTGCAAAATTGGTAAACTTATAAAATGAAGTATGTAGACATAAAATGAGTTGTTATGACATAGAATGCTTTCTATAAACTGAGAAATTAAAGTGTAAAGATGATAAAAATGAATTATAAACTTATAAAATAATGTGTAGTTGTTTTTTTTTAAAATATAATATTCATGTATTTTCTAAATCTAGAATTAATGTTATAATTTAGAATATATTTTATAAAAGATTAATATTAACTGTTTGTTCTATAGGTACAATGAAAATAATTATTTAAATTAATATTGGCGCCTCATAATATGACTGCGCCTACTAGCCTACTGAGAATGGGTCGCTAGCCTTTCTGACCATGTTCTGTGGCATTATGATATTGAAAATTATGTTAAAAGCTAGCCTACATGTAGTTGTATCTTGCAATTTTCCTCATTTTTTTCCAGGCGTAATAAGTCTGTTGACTAAGAGAATGAGGATGAGCACTACCCCTAGTACAATTTAACGGTTTAACCCTTAAATCATGTAAAAAAAATAACCTCCGTTGGGGTGCCGGGGGTTTCAGTATAAATAGTATCCCCACTTTCTGGCAATTTAGTGCTTTAAATTCCAACTGTCACTGTCTTTCTCATTTGCTCTTTCTCATTCCTGCTCTGTTCCATCAATCTGCTATACTATCTTCTTCCTCGCTAGACCAGTCACCTACCTTTTTTCTTGAAAACTCTTCCAGGACAAGACTCCTTGTTTGTGTATTAGGTCTGTTGGATCAGCTTGGGAATATTGGACGCTTTCTGCCAGGTGGTCACTAGGGCTTCCTATGATGTTATTATTTAGCAATGTAGGCATTTTATATGTATGTTTTGTTGATAATTTATAATGATGATTGTATTCTATTTTGTTTTTGTAAACGGGGGTTCGATAAATTAGAGTGCAGCCTCAGTGTCCCCTGCGTGGGATGTCTTTATTGTAAAGTGACTGGCTGGTGGAGGGCATTCAGTTTTCCCACTAGGGTTGTTTCAGCAGATCTTTTATTTGGATTGGGGGTTGTCCGGTCCTGATTTGGCTCGGAAGAGTCCGCTGGACCTAAAGAACAATTCTGTAATGTAATGTAATGTAAAAAATAATCAGCTGGTGGACAGTTCAACGCAATCGTTTGTATAGTGGTAATAGAATTGAAGCATTCTGTATTGTTCGGTTAAAAGTGTTTATTGAGGTTGAATAGTAGAATAGTACGTTTTGAATATACTGTATAGTTTTAGGATTCTCTTTACACAAGTGGATATTTTTGGTGGGAGGGGTTTATTACAACTGGAACTCCCCACTTCCAACCCCAATTACTTAATCTCTTCATCACTCTCTCCACTTAGGGAATCACAATGGGACTTTACTTAGTGGAGAGTTTTAAGGGAGCTAACATTTTCGCCAAGCTCGCCTTCATCTTTCTTCTGCTGGCCGAAATCTGCGGGTGGATTGCCTACTGCACACCAGACTGGGGCAGGACGTACAGTGGAACCTCTAAGAGCTCCTTTAATGGATATGGAGTGTGGGTTCTGGCTGACAACAACCACGACAATCCCCAAGCTCCTTTAAGCGACAAGAATGCCCCTATACCCGGGAGGGTTGAATTGGATGGATGGCTGTTAGGTACAGTAAAGCAGTGTATCTATATTATTTATTTTAATTTGTTAAGGTATTAATTTTTCGTAGCTTACAATGTTTTCTGATAGTTAATTTTAGTTTGCTTTTATATTTATAGAAATACTTTTTAAATAGTCCGGGGAGATGGGAGGATAAGGGGTGGGGGGGAGGGGGGGATCAAAACGAGCCAAAGGTCCGCCTGTCGGCCCGTTGGAAACCATACCTCAAGAACCACTGAACGGATTTTGACCAAACTTCATGGAAACATTACTTAGGTTAGTGGCCTGGCTTGCCTCTCATGCCATCATATTTGCTCTACCGCAAAGGTCAAGGTCAAATGAGTTGTTTTGTTGCTCCACACGTTTTGCCTGATAAAGATGAGATAAAGTGCGTGGGACACATATTAAGAAAATTATTTACCTTCGCAACATTGACCTTTTGAAGAAAAAAAAACCCCGCATGTTTGAATTAAATGATAGGCTGAGTGGTAGTTAAAGCGGCTGCATGGTTAAAAATGATCAACACAGATCAAGTCGTTTTCTTAGATAAATCAAAAGAAGTGATTTGAACAGAAAAGTACAAAACCAGCCGATGGATCCCTTTGTGCGCACGATCAGTTGACTGTCGCGGAATGTTTGGCTACGAGTTCAAGAACCTATATTCTAGAAATCTTCAGCTGTTCGTGAGATACATTGCAACACGTGTTAAGCAAAGAATTTACAGTTAGTTTCTTCCCACAAATATAAATCTCTCGCACCCGCCCCTCGCCGTCTCCGCCCACCCACCCCCCTAACACCCACCCCACCAACACCACCACAACCCCGCCAACCGCTACCATTTTTTTTCTTTCCCCCCTTCGCTTGGAAAACTATTTTTTTTAAAAAATATGAACGTCTTCTTTGTTTTCCTTTTATTTTTTCTATCTATCCTAACCCCTTTTATTTTTTTTTTATCAATGTTTTATTGTTGTTTCCAGTCGTTCGCCATTGATATTTTTGATATATTGTTATTTTTATTTGGGTAGCACTCATTTAAGCCTTGTGCTTTTGTGCGCCCTGATGGTTTTGCCTTGTTTTATTATCTGGTTTGTTTGTTGAATAAATTTATGTTAAAACAAAGAAATTACTCCAACGACCTTGAGCTTTGCGATAAAAAAAATTCGATGGTATGGGAGACTGGCAACGAACCGTGGTAGATCTAATATTCTTATGAAGCTTAACAAAATCTGATCAGCGTGTCTGTTTGTTTTCTTCTTTTTCTTTTTTTTTAAACAGTTTTTTTTTAAGATATCGCGTGCAACGGACCGACACACCGACCAACATATGTCTCGTACTGATTCTCGATTAATTCCAACCCGAATACTAGAAGAAGAAGAAGAAGAAGAAGAAGAAGAAGAAGAAGAAGAAGAAGAAGAAGAAGAAGAAGAAGAAGAAGAAGAAGAAGAAGAAGAAGACAGTGCGACATAGGACGTAAAGATAATTATGATTAATTTTCTTGTTCTTGCTTGAGTGTTTCATCTTTAAGTTGTTTAAATTCCTCATTTGTTACAGAGTGGTACGGAGCGTTCCAAGCGTTCGCATCTTTTGGCTTCATCAGCCTGAACGTGGGTTTCTTGCTCGTCGTCTTGTTCACCTTCGTCGCCCCGTGCAAGTCCAACAGCGATCTGTCCTTCTGGAACGCCATCAACAACTTCTTTGGATGTCAGTGCTTGAGAAAGAGAGAGAGAGATGTTTTATTGAAAAAAGGACATTGGTCCATTTCAGCATATAAAATAGCAGCTGGTGATCGTTTACAATTCTCATCAATGTGAACAAAATAACATGGACAGGAGATCGATCAAATTCAAGAACGAAAGTAAAAACAAAGATGCTTCACGTGACAACATAATTGTACAAATAAACGACTCACATGGACATATGTAATAATCTTTACATTACTGCATGAAATGACAATGCCATTACTATGGAATGTAGGCCTACTCATCTCCCCTTCCCCCAATTCCCAAACACAAGAGAGAGAGAGAGAGAGAGAGAGAGAGAGAGAGAGAGAGAGAGAGAGAGAGAGAGAGAGAGAGAGAGAAGAGAGTATTTTTGTCCTAGACCAACGTAATTGTGGTGTTTTATTATTGCCCCTGAAAATAATAACAGATTGAAACCCCAAGCTGAACAAACCATAGCTGAAGAACAAGCAGGATTCAGGGCAGGGCAAAAGTACCACTGAACAGATTTTCAACCTCAGAATAATCTGCGAGAAATACCTACAGCACCAACAACATCTATATTATGTGTTTGTAGACTTCAAGAAAGCGTTTGACCGAGTCTGGCATGCAGCTCTGTTGGCAACCATGAGAGTATACAACATCAGCCCTACAATTATTGAAGTCATCAAAAGCCTGTATGACAAGGCTACCAGTGCAGACCTCCACAACAGCGCCATCGAGAACTGGTTCAGAACAACAATCGGTGTGCGTCAAAGATGCCTACTTTCTCCAACACTCTTTAACATCTTCCTAGAGCGCATCGTGTCACATGCTCTTTGAGATCACAAAGGCACAGTCAGCAAAGGGGATAAAGCAATCTCCAAACTCCGTTTTGAGGATGACATCAAAGTCCAAAGCCAATCCCGCAGCACAGTGCATAGCTTCAAATAGTTAGGAGCCATTGTATCAGACAATGGGTCCCGACAGGAAGTCTTCTCCTGGATCGCACTAACAACTGCTGCTCTGGCAAGGTTGAAGCCCATTTGGAAAGACATAACCATCAGTCTACATTCCAAGGTAAGACTGCTGCGCTCCCTTGTCATTTCCATCTTCCTGTATGCTTGCGAAACATGGACCCTCACAGCAGATCTACAACGAAGAATACAAAGCATGGAGCTGAGATGAGGTGCGGCAGAAGACTTCTGGGAATTCCTATACCAAGCACATCACCAACGACGAAGTCCGACAAACCATCATACAAGCCATTGAACAACACAATGACATCCTCACCCTGAAGAAACGGAAACTCCATACATGTCAAGCTCTTGGAGCTTCTGACCATAATTTTTGACCCGAGAGACCATAATTTTCTATCGAAAACCATAAGAAATGCGTAAAACGGTAAACACCCTCATACAAATTTTAAAAAAAAACAAAACAATAATTATAATTTTAGGAAACACATGCAAATTCACCTGCATTTTTTTTTAATAACAAACACTGTACCATACAAACAAGCAACTGAATAAGATTTTTAAAAAAAATTAAAAAAAAAACTTTCATAACTGTGCTTTATCCACTGCAGAAAATAAAAAACACCCATCTCCCTCCCCCCCCCCCCCCTTCAAAAAAACAACAACAAACAAACAAAAAAACAATCCAAATTACTTAATAGAAAAAAAGAAATACACTGCGTTGCACACAAGTATGTCACTGGTGTTCTTTGTTATAGTCATCAGTGCATTACTTCCCCTTCTCCAGCATCTGACACTGGAGCTGAATGAACGAAACCTTTCCTCCAAGACGGAAACAGTGTATAGAAATGCTATGGGCATGCGCAAGGCCCGTACTTCCTCAGAGATCACGATCGCGAGCGAGCGTGACTCAGAATTGTTCTCTAGGCTGTATTTCGGATTAAAATAAAATAAAAATTTCGGATAAAAAAAAAAAAGGTCGGGAAACAGAAAAAATACGTAAGATTTTCATCTTACCCCGTAAGGTGAAAAAAAACTTGAAAATACGTAAGAATTACGGAAAAAAACGTAAGACTTGACATGTATGAAACTCCTATGATATGACCACGTCACCAGATCATTAGGCATTGCAAAGACCATCCTGCAAGGCACGGTGCAAGGAGGCAGAAGAAGAGGGAGACAGAAAAACAACAGGTGGGATGACAACATTTGAGAATGGACTGGCTTGACTGAACGAAGCCATGAGGGTTGCTGAGGACAGAGAAAGATGGAGTACGCTGGTTAAACGACTATCTGTGGTGCCCCAACGATTTACGGGATAGGATAGGATTACTGCTAACAGCAATTTCTTTAAAATTACATATTCATATCAATATGCCGCGGATAAACTTGAGACTGATATGTAAAATTATATCTTTATTCTGCATGCTAACACCTCGTGTGAAGACATTTCTGAGATTTCAGAGAACGTATAATAGCCTACTTTAGATAACCTTTGCTTTGTAATCTGTCTTTATAAGCTGACTTACACAGGCATATGAAAGGTCTGGAAGATTTATTGACACAAGCATTTGAAAAGTGTGACTGACAAAGGCGCATAAAAAATGTATTGAAGATGAGAATGTTTGGTAGAGATTGATTTGAGTATGTTGAGTTAGAGCGCGCAGTTACACTGCTCGTTTGTCACCTTCGTCTCCATCTGAAACATTATTTTTCATGATAATCTTCCGAGATATGAATAACTGACTTGACAACATGTCCATTCACTTCTATATTTTTTGGCGTAATTATATAATTATGTATGCAGGCATCTGCTGGCTGGTGGCTGTCTGCATTTTCGGGTCGTCGTTCGATAAAAAGTTTGACGGGCCAAACCTCCTGCGGGATCTTCACTACTCTTTCGGTTTTGCCATCATCACTATCGTCTTCCAACTCATCGCCGCCATCGTCTTGCTTCTCACCCAGCGAGGAGGAGGCGCCGTCTCCGGGGGGTCTAAGTAAGCAGAGAAGGTGGCAATCTTATTACGTACTAATACACAGACACACACAGAGACACACACACACACACACACGCACATACATACATACACACACATACAGAGAGACACGCACACACAGACAAACACGCACATACATACTCTTGCACATACACACACAAACACACACAGACTCATGCACATAGGCACACACAAACACACACAGACTCATGCACATACCCACGCAAACACACACGCAGACACACACGCAGACACACACACACACACACACAGACAGGCACACCCACGAACACACACCCACACACACACATAATACACACACACACATGTACTCACACACATACACACATACGATGATGCTGATGGGGAGGCGGTTGTGAAGTCAATGGTGCTGATGATGGATGGATAGCGGCATTGGGTGTGGATGAATGGATGATGATGAGGATGATGATGGTCGTAATGCTACTGATGGTGAACATGCATTATCTTTTTATCTGTTTTCAGCAGCAGCTCCGAGAGACAGGATCCAGAATCCAATAAAAAGAAAAGAAGGGAGCACAAATAGAGCACATGCTCCTTGCCCGATTTCCGCCTTTTATTTATTTATTAAGTTTAGTTTACGTCTATTCACAATTTGTGATTTTAGAGTGTCGTTCACTCACTCATCCTCTCCCTTATTAAAAAAAAAAAAGTATGCACACGTATATAATATTATATACACACACCCACAAAATACGCTCTTGTCTTGCGCCTGTTTTCTATTTTATTAGCGACAAACGAACGCACAAAGAAACAGGAATGCGCGACTACAGAGTCCATACAGAGTGACAGAACCCGCTGAGGAATACGCCGCACAGTCTGATTTAGGTGTATGTTTCAGCAGGGTTAACCACGCTGTCTTCGCAGAACATGTACTTAGCACAATCATAGATACTCTAGAGTATCTATGGCACAATCGATGGCGTAGGCGCTCTACGTGTAATAAACCTACTGTTCTGTTTCAGTTTAGCTATATATACCGTCCATATGTATTATGTAGAATCTTTTTCATTGTACTATAATTATTTCATTGAACATTGTAATGAAAGTAGTTGAAAGACTGAAATTATGAAATTAAAAGCATTTTGCACGTTATTAAGTTTATAGACTAGCAGTGAGAAAAAAAGTAAAAATGTTTGTTTGTCTCTTTCTTTGTTTTAAGTTATAAAGTAAACGTTTGCTTATTTCTTTATTTATTTGTTTATTTATGTATTTATTCTCTGTGTAACGTACTTTTTTGCTTTTAAACTTATATTAATTTTATTCACCACATTTTATTCATTAAGTGAGTGTAAATATATAATACTTGCATGGTTTCAAAAATTAAATTCTGTGATAATTGTAGTCGAAGAAACTGTAAACAATAATGCAGATTGTATGTAATTTATTTTTCAATCAGCATTTTTAATTAATTAATTTATTTATTGTATTTATATAGGCTAGAGCTACACTTCTGATTAATCTATTCATTTATGTTTTCTTGTGTTTTCTTGTTGAAAGTTTATATTCCTTGTGGTAGGGTGGTTTTTTTTTTCAAATCTCAATGTCTTTTATTTATTTAAGAAATGTTTAATGCCTGTCACAATTCCTTGTAAGAAGTAATACAGATTTCTTTAATTGAATTGAGTTTCACAAAGATATATATTGCTAGTTTTAGCACAAGATCGTATTATTTGGAAAGTAGTCGATCATATCGATCAAAAATAGGCATTTGTATAATGCTGCCCTTGGTTCTTTGTTTTTTTTTCAGGTTTATTTTATTGGTTGCCTGCTACTTTTGATTTTGATTAATAAAGAAAAAGCGTATTGAAGTTTTGAATGATTATAATGATGGCATTATTTCTTGTCATGTCCTGAATGGCGGTCACTATTATACGTGCACCCTCTACCAACATACACACCCTGCTCTGGACACTCCCTATTTTGATTAATATTTATAATCTTCATTTTATGCTTAAATTATTGGTGAGATACGTGCTTGGATGATTGTTTTAATTTACATCCTCCCCCATCCCACTCCCCCCGCTCTCTCTCTCTCTCTCTCTCTCTCTCTCTCTCCCTCTCTCTCTCTCTCTCTTTCTTTCTTACTGTCTCTGTGTCTATCCCTCTGTGTGTCTGTCGGACTGTCTGTCTCTCCCTCCTTCCCTCTCTCCCTCCCTCTCTCTCTCTCTCCATCTCCCTCTCTCTGTAACTACTTCTTTTTTTTTTGTACCTTATTCAAAATTATTTAGAAGATGCTTACTTAATTAAATTTGTTCTTTCTTCTATCGTTTTTATGTTGCAAACAATTATATTTAACCTACGCACGCACCTACGCGAATGCATAGACACGCACACACACACGCACGCAATCATACACAGGAAAGCATTAAAATAAAACAAAATTAGGCGTTTCGTTTCGTTTCGTTTATTAGATTATAGTCCCCGGACACTTGCGCATATATGGGACCTGACTAAAAATGCAAGTTAAAATTGTTAAAACATGGCTTACATACATCATTCATACAACAACAGAACATAATTACTAAAACGCTTATATAGCAATAGGGACCTACAACGCTTATAAAGCATACAAATACATGGGAAGGTGGCAAAAGCCACAAAGATCCCTAATAAGCATAATTAAAACATTAAGAAAAAAGGTTAAAATTTCTCCATGTATGAATAAAATAATAAGAAGGAGGTCCTAAGACCATCGTGTTTATAATACATACGCAAGAAAAATTTGGAGGAGCTCATAGGGCCCACGCCATTAATTAAAGAATAAAACCAACACCATATAACTAATTAATCAACCAAATTAATACGCATGCAGCGTACGAAAAATTAGGCGAGAATGTTCCGAGAATGTTCCTAGTTTTATAGGCCTATTCAATCCTATATATCCTAATTCTTGAAAATTCTCAAAACGTTAAAAACAGAGTCTATTACACACTTCCGGTGTAACAATGGCGGACGACGAGAGTTCTTTGCCGGTGATCGCCGTTACAGCGGCTGTTGGTGCAGTCATTTTGCTCATTGCGCTATTGTGCAGCGCTCTTGGAAGAGGGGATAAAAAGTCTGATAAAGAAGGTAAGCTCAGCTGATTTTGTATTGTCAATTTACTTCTTGCTATTGATGGGGGTTTGCCATTTTAGGCGGTGACTTTACAGTCGTACTATCGTCTGCTAGGTTGACACGTCAGTTTCTAACGATGCTGCAGGAAATCGAAAATGAAACTTGATATTGGAATAGACTTACTGTGGTTTTTTTGCGAATATAATTATTTCCTTGGTGGTCCTTTTTGTTACCTGGCGTTATTGCCTAGCTATTATGAAAATTTGCTTAGTGGAATATTTCGAGTAATGATTATATAAATTTACATGATGTTCATTTATTTCATTATTTAATGTAATACATCAATAAAATAAATGTAAGAAAATACATAATTGATCAAGGTTAGGCTGTTGCGCTCCCTTGTCGTCTCAATTTTCCTATATGCTTGCGAAACAAGGATCCTCACAGCAGATCTACTTGTAACAAAGAATACAAAGCATGGAGATGAGTGCTACAGAGAACTTCTGGGCATTTCCTATACCCAGCCACAGAGTATAACACATCTCCAACAACGAAGTCCGACAGACCATCACACAAGCCATTGGACAACACGATGACATCCTCACAGTGGTGAAGAAATGGAAACTCTGATGGTATACGTCAGCAGAGCACCAGGCCTTGAAAAGACCATCCTGCAAGGCACAGTGCAAGGAGGCAGAAGAAGAAGGAGACAGAAAAAAGGTGGTAGGGCAACATTCGAGAATGGACTGGTTTGACACTGAGCGAAGCCATCAGGGTTGCTGAGGACAGAGAAAGAGTACGCTGGTTAAACGATCATCTGTGGTGCCCAAACGATCTTTAAGTTATTGGATAAAATAGGATAGGGTTAGGATCAGTGTGAATATATCATTTTTGTACGATACTTTTTTACATTCTAAATTTTCAGAAAGTCAGGATGACAATGCGAACCCGAAGTCAGAGAAACAAGAGAAGCAAGCTAAGAAGTCTAAGCTTGTCACAAAGGTTAATAAAAAAGCTGTCTTCACCACTTTCAACCACCAGTGGCTCGCTTGTACTCTCAAAGGCCACAGTGGCAGGGTAGTGTCTGTTGATTTCAGTCCTAACGGAAAATACCTTGTGTCAGCTTCAGATGGTAAGTACAGTGCTCAATAAACGAATAAATGCTTTCTTTGCTCTCTGTTTCCCTTCTCCAACTTTTCTGTCAGTCTGTGTCTCTTTTTCTGTTTGTCTCTCAGTATCCTTTTTTTCCTCCGGTTTTCACACTCTTTCTCACCTTTATTCTTCTAGAACTTCATCATCATCATTATAAAAACAATCATCATCAGGGCGTAATCACACCTTAAAATCACGTCTTATAATCAGGCGTGAGAAGTACATCTTAAACGTTATAATAAGTGCTGAAAACATGCCTCAAAAATCAATCCTATGGCGTGAGAAATAAGGCAAAAAGGCTTTTATTCATAGCGAGTGTCCGACGAACAGCTGCTTCTTACAAGAGTGATTACTGTTTCGGGAAGAATCGTAACTAAAATTAACGCGGTCATGTGACTGAAAAGTTAGCTCAATGTTCATTGGTTTACTTTCTGCACTATCAACCTATCACAAAGCTTCTAATTCGTCGTGCTATGCTTAGGAAGTGACGTCAAAGTTTGATGTGAGTGTGTGTGTGTGTGTTAATCGCTGGTATGAATGTGTGCAAGACGTGTGTGTTGACTTGTGAAAAATGTGCTTTTAGACTTTTGTCCATCTTTTCTTTCCCACTCCTTAAAGCGCTTAACAAGGAGTGAAAAAAATTCCTTAAATTGTAAAATGGAAGTGAGCCCACTCCTTAGATTCATTGCAAGTGGGGAGCCATCATCATCATCATCGTTATAATCATCATCATCATCATCATCATTATAATCAATAGCTGCTAGCACTATAGTCTTTACTAATACTAAATACTAATAAAGTAATAGTGCAGTAACCACCATCATAGGTAAGTGGTACTGGTAGAATGTTCACCTGTCACACCGATGACCCAGGATGGCTCCCAAATTAAGCAAGATAAAAGTGAAAATTTTTCGCTGCCCATCTTAGCAGCATGATGCTCTGGTGATTCAGTGTTGAAATAGGTCTCTACTTCAACTTTCAAGGGATGGTTATCCCAGGCTGTCTGCCAAATCCCCAATGGTGGGTGTAGACCTTAATCTTCAATGTTCGTTCACAGGTAGCCGTACACATAACACTCTGTAGTATATATGGGCGTCTTTTAATTTTGCTTTTGTCACATTCTGTGTTTGTTTTTTTTATTGTCTATTTTTGACTTACATGCTTAGCTATGTAAACCTGTATACTCACCCCGACAAAAAAAAAAAAATCAAGATTTTTGCAAATCTGTGCGAGAGGAGTCCTAAATAGTTCAAAAATGAAATCAGGAAAAAAAATGTCCGTCTGTCTGTCTGTCCACAGTCTGCCATCTATGGCTATCACAACCAAACTTGGTAAGGTCTCATGAGACCTTGAAAATGATCAATGATTGAATGATTTGACTTCAAGGTCAAGGTCACGGGGTCATCAAATGTTGGTTAAAAAAATTACCTTTATTAACAAAATTTCCCTTTTTTTTTGTAGGTTATTAATATTGAACTTATGATTATTTGATGCATGATAGCTATATAGATCTTTTAGATACATACTTTACAAATTTGGTCAACCTCACTCCAAGGTCAAGATTACTGGAGCTGTCCAAAATCAATTTGTATAGGTACTTTGAAGTGACCTTGACTTTAAACTATGACTAGTATGAGAGATATAAAGTCAAAACTTGTTTTATTTAGAGATGATAGATTGATCTTTCATATTTGTTTTTGCTTTGATTTTGAAGGTCAAGATCATTTTAGGTCTTGCAAAAACATACACACAAAAAAAGGTCATTGTACATGGCTGTTTATTTTACCCATAATGTGCACCAACATTGGGTTATTTGATCAGACATGCATGAGAGACCACACAAGTGTCAAGATCATCCCAAGGTCAAGGTAACTAAAGGTCAAGGTCATTCCAAGGTCACCAGGAATTTTTTGGGTATAATACAACCTTTGATTTACTTTATTTGATAGTACATGAGTGTATTTGGAGCCAGAGGTCAATGCCATCTCAAAGTCAAGAGCATAGAAAGGTTAAAACTTAAAATCAGCATTACTTGGCATTTTTAATGCCACCATTTCATTTTGTTTTTTTTGGGGGGTACTCATTTTTCATGTTAAATATTGTGAGTTTCATAAGGAGCTTTTGAGTCATACAGGTTTTGCCCTTCTAGTTCTAGTTACTTATTAAATTACACTTTATATTTTATATTTTTTTTGTGAAGTATTATTTTAAATATGATATATAATAAGTCCTAGTAAAACCAATTGAAATGTCAATGTTTTGTTTCCATCCTTTAGACCGAGTTCTTATGCTGTGGAGCACAAAAGAATTTCTTCAAAAGGAACATAAGTAAGTGATCTCAAACATTTCTTGAGAATTTGAGTGTATACAATTCTTTCACGATACAAGATTCATATATATAAAATGACTGGATCAAAATAATTTAATGTATAGTGGTGGTAGTAGTGGTGGCAAAGTTTTAAAGAGTCTTTGCAATTTTAATAGTACTAATTCAGTTGTCCTTGTAATGCAGTTTTTCAATAAAATTATGAATAATTATAACATCAGATAAAGATTGAGTATGAGAAAGAGTGTGTGTGCTTGAAAAATCCTTAAAAGTTCTTCTTCTACCTCTTCATCATTTTTAGGGTCATGTGAAATTATATCCCAATTTGGGTCTTGTCTACAGCTATTTTAAACTAAACAAAAACTGAAAAACAAATAACAGGTAAAGGAAAAACTTCTACTTATTAAATTATTTGCTCATTTTGAAACCTCCAGGAGAACCAATCTGGCTATCGTAACAGCATCAGGGTTTATACCCTGACTGGCATCGTTCCCACAGTTGTGGTTATTTACTTATTGTGATAACATTTGTAATACAGGGTCCAAGCTCACTGCAAAATGTTCCCATATAATACGATACACTTTCTATCATAAATAATAGATGCAAAATTTAAAGTGATAGGTAATTTACTATTGAGTATTGTTCATTTATTTAGTCATGTCTTCGCAAGATTATTTACAGTAACATATATGTTGCTTCACACTGGTATAACTGAAAGGGTTGTTTCAGGTTCATTAGAATCAACGTGGAACTAGATTCTGTGTCCAACGTTAAATTCAGCCCTGACTCAAGGTAATTAAACTGCTATATTTTATTTATTTTTTAAATAAAAAATAAACCTTTTTTTTTGTTTTGTTTTGTTTAAAATTTACCTTTAAAATATTTCCCCTAAATTACTTTTTTTTTCTTTATTTCTTAGATTGTAATTTTAGCTTTTCTCTTAAATTTAACGCTACATTCAAACAACTGCGGCTGGCCCTGACAAGGTTGAAGCCCATTTGGAAAGAAAAGACCATCAGTCTACATTCCAAGGTAAGGCTAAACGATCATCTGTGGTGCACCAACAACCTTCAAGTTATGGGATAGGATAGGATAAGATAGTTAGTATTATTTACTGGTTCCTTATCTTTGTTACTTTGAGTCTTTTTGGCTTTTGACATGTGTTTGAAAAATATAATGTATATGTTTTGTATGCGCATGGGTGTCTTTACATGTTATAGTTGGTGTGCAGGACTCGAAGGCAATATTTTGTACCTGTCCTGTCTGACAGGTTGTCAAATATATTACCTATCCCATAACATTTCCAGCCTGCCCAAACTTTCTTTACAATTTTGATGAAGATACACAAAAGTTAAGATATTGTGTACAGCCATAAAATTTTTGCCACACATTGGATTCACTACTCTTTCAGTGTCACTTGTGAGGTCGAAGCAGTCTGTTTTCAGTTTTAAGCTAAGCCAAGATCATTGACGCCGACTGTCTTGGCAGCTGAAAAATACTGTCCTGTTGAACATGTTAGGTAGAGATCCAACCTTTCCAGCAGCCGGTTCTACCTGTCCTTGAAAGTTGGACAGTCGATTGTGTTGAGCCCTGGTGTGTATACATGTAAACTATGATTATGAATAATACATTTCATGTTTTGTATGCCACAGGGCGCTGGTTGGAAGCCTAGAGAACAGCAACACTGTGCGAATCTTCAAGATTGGCAAAAAGGAAGATGGCACTGGCAATGTGGGCTTGCAGGGTACCATGGACTTCCCTAAGGTATAGAATCGAGATGATCAAAAATAATATTCAAGCCTCTTGGGACTAGGAATAGGTTGGAATATATAGAACTATCCAATCTTTCAAAGTAATAAAGCAGCTTGGGATGGGTGGATCGGTTTGAATGTATCTGATCTTTCAGTGTATACAGTCTTTTCAACCAAGCAAAGAATGTAACTGGGTATGATGGCTAGATTTAAAATAAGTTGCAGTTGAGAATGTGTTAACTTCATTTGATAAAATTCTTCACTATAATTGTTGTGTGCACTAATTGCAAAATTGCAAATTTTGTATGTAGCATTGTTCATACAGTGGACTCACATTTTCACAATTATAGCTGATGCAGTTTTTCTGCATGCCTGAGTGTAGGTGCTCAAAACTCAACTTGCTAAAGAGTTTTGTATCAAAAACAAATGGTTTACTACATTTTACTTAAGTTTTCATGTACCGATGTAGAAAATGCTAATGATAATCATTATACTATGTGCAGCCAGCTCCAGAAGACATCATCAATGTCGGTGTGTCCAGTAAAGGAACATTCATCATGGCAGGACTGAGTGGCACGCAGATCATCATCTACGATCTCAAAGGTAAGAATAATATTTGAATATCTAAAAGATTAAGTGAAGGGAGACAATTTGCATTTTACAATTTGAACCTCCTTGAATCTCCTTGAATTTTCTATGTCTTGTTCAAGGGCCCTTGAATCTCCTTGAAAAAATGCCAAATTGCCTCAGCTCCTTGAAAACTCCTTGAAATTTCAACCAGAGTATCTATCCATTGCTTGACCTAGAGATTTTATTGTCAAGTTTTCAAAAAAGGCCATTGAAAACTAAAAATTTATAAAACAAAAATTATAATATTATTTGTGTTGTCAACTGTTCGACGATCATAACTTTTGTCGTCTGCTAATGATAAGGGAAGTAACCACCACTGGAAATTGTTGATTTCCTTGCCGTCGCGCACGCGCATTTGTCGTTTCCGTACATTCTTCGTTCTAACGCGCGATGTACAGAAAGTACGAAAACAGTGAAAAGGACTGCGAAACCGCGCGTGTTTGTTTACTGAATGGGTAAAAATGTCTGGAGGTGGTTGTGTGTTGAATCCTTTGTGGTTATCGAAATCTGAATATGCAGGGTGGCTGCTTGAAAAGAAAGGCATGCGTGTTCCTGCAGCGTCTGCCAGAAAATTATCGACGTGAAAGTGATGTGTTAGACCAGCTGTTCAGCACACACATGAAAGCAAAAAAGGACTATCAAGATCTTTTGGCTGTTGTGAGGCAGTTGTTACTTTTGTTCCATGGGCAAGCAACTGTCAAGAGAAGATTCTCAATCAACTAAGAGACCAGCACTGATAATCTCTCCTAGCAGTCCTTGGTTGCTTGCCGACAAGTGCTGAACGGTATCAGGAAAATTGGTGGAATTGACAAGGTGGACATCACCAAGGAGCTGCTATTATCAGCATCTTCTGCAAGGAGAAAGTACCACGACTACCTTGATCAACAAAAGAAAGACCAGGAACAGGCACAAGCGGCAAAGAAGAGGAAGGCACATGAAGATTCTGTTGCTGATTTAAGAAAGAAAAAAGGAAGAATGGAGAAGGATGCTCAGCGCCTGACTTTAAAGGCAGACAAGCTTGCTGAACAAGAGGGTGCGCTGAGACTCTTGACTCAGTCAATTGCGCTGAGGAGCAAATCCAAGGAAATAAAGATCCAGTTGGAGAAGATTTCCTGTCAGATTGATGAAGAAATGGAAAAACTGAAATATTATAACTGAAAACTCATTCATCTGTATGAAGTGTATTATATATTAGCCGGTGGTGGTACCTCTTTCTGACTTTTTACAGTTCTCTAACTTTGGTCTAAGGACAACATGCTTCACAATTATTGTTTAAATGGGTATAGACTCCGTAATCTGCATCATCATTATAACTGCAACTTTATCGACATGCAATATTTATGCGTGTAGATTTCATAATCAATATCAACATCAGTATCACCATCAGATTCATGACTGCAAACAATTTATGGATATCACTGGGTAAGAGATTTTATCCTTTATTTTAACTACTTATCAATTCTTATGTGCGTTTACAATTTTTTTTAAACAACTTGAATTTTTGGAAAAACTCCTTGAAATCTCCTTGAAAACTCCATGAATTTTTTACAACAATTTGAGTATGAACCATGTTTTTTAAAAAAACGTGACGCGTTTATTTGGTTTCTCTGTTTGTCTCTGGGTTCAGAAAAGGGATTCTTCCTCTGTGTGGATTTCCGCAGATTTGGATGGCTCCCAGCCCTTCGTAAATCTGTTTCTGAAATTTTTAGGGGTATATGTAGTATATTCTCAGTCACCAGAATTTTGTGCTGAAATCACCAGATTTCCATGTTGTTGTTTTTTTGTTAGTTGTGTTTGTTCTCTTTATAAATGAATAAATTGTTGTTGTTGTTGTTGTTGTTGTTGTTGTTCTTCTTCTTCTTCTTCTTCTTCTTCTTCTTCTTCTTCTTCTTCTTCTTCTTCTTCTTCTTAAGGGAGAGCGAGAAAGAATTCATTAGGTTTCAGTTTCTAAGAAATCATCAAGTAAAGGGAGATAATTGCACACATTATTTCAACATTTAATTGTTTTTGTCTGTGCATCTTATAAATTTGAGTATTGTCTGAATCTTTAAAGACTTATTTTCCTTCCTCTTTTTTCTTTTTCTTCTTTTTCTTCTTCTTATGCTCCTTGGCCTTGGACCTGCATTTTAACTTATAATATTTTATGTCTTTGTCACAGGAGAGCAGCAAGAGGTGATCAACACACATCAGATGTCTAACAACTACTGTAGTGTCTCCCCTTGTGGGCGCTTTGTGGCTTCAGCAGGTAAGTTAGGATTTGTCTTTTGAATAATATTTGTCCGCTGCGCAGGAAAAATTCAGGTTGCCTACTTACTGGCAGCAAAAGTGCAGTAATTCTTCAACTCTGGATTAAGTTTACTTTCGCTTCACATAAAAATATAATGTTCTGCAATTAGACCAGTCATTTTGTATAAGGAGATGCAAAACTTGATTTTGAATATTCATGCGAGACCCAAATAAATTAACTAATGAAAAACACACATCAATGTAATATGTTATGTATACTTGAACAAGATAATAATTAAAACAATATTAGTACGTGAAAATCAACATGGTTAAACAAACCCATTCACATACACAATGTCTGTGTTTCCATAAAAGGGATTGTTCTTATATGGGTTAGTCTCCAAAAACCTGCCCTTGGGGGGTACTTCACTTTGAGAACAAATAAAATATATAAGAAACCAATTATCTGTGTCTGTTTTGTTGTTATTGTGTTGAGTATATATTAATGTTATATTATTTAAAAGGATTTCCATTTAAAACTAAAGTGATTCTCTTTAATTTGTGTTTTTCTGCTAAAATTTATGAAATTCTACAGCGCCATTTTGTGACATGCTGACGGTCAGAATTTTTTTTATCAGATTATTTGTTTATCTCGCTCAGTTTTATGGCTGAAAGTGGTACAAACTTTGAAAATGCCTATTAAGGTTTGCCGATACACGCTTCAGCGTCATGTTGAGGTGCCACTTGATAATCTTTTGCGTCACCAAAACTAGTTGGACGGACGCAACGCTTCGTTACTTCGCATATCACAGACACAGACAGCCTCCTCTCACTAAAGTTGTTCAAAATAATCGGGAATGAATGATTTCTATTTTTAGCACTGCACTATTTTTTTGTTATTAAAAGATAAGTAATCTTGATAGACCCCAATTATGAATAGAATTTGGTGTTCTTTGATTGCTGGTATCCTTCGTTACTAATACCTTGAGTTGCGTCCGTCCACCTTTAAAATAGAATAACTTAGGTTTAAAAATAAATGGAACTATATTTTAGGTATAAAAATAGTCACGGAAGTAGCGGATTAATTTTTGTTATAATTAGATGCTGTATTGATGCGCGGTATCGTCGAAATTTGAAAAAGTGTTTTCGTTGCTTTGAATCCACACGAAGTTGCGTCCGTCAATATTCGGATTACCAAAGTAAAAGAATCAAACTTTAATCTTTATTTTTACAATTATTATAATGTTTCCAGTTTTAAGAATATTATTGATGTGAATATTTATTATTTGTGATTGTCGGGAGAGGGTTAGTTTTAAAAAGTAGGTCGGACGCAACGAAGTAGCCACAGCCGATAGTTACTTAGTTGCGATCGGCCTTCGGAAAATGTATTTATTTTATGACTTCTCAGAAGCACTAAAATTCTTGTTAATGTATTTTTTAAAATGTTATCTTCTTGAAATAGATACTTTTTTATAAAATGATTTTAAAATTTACATAACTAGGAGTTTTGGACACCTTTTAGCAGTTCCTTTGGTTACTATGTTGCATCCGTCCATATGCTTCTACCTATACCTTTAAGGTGTTGGTACTCGGTAACTAAAAGAACAATTTTAAAAAAAATTATAAAGGGAGAAAGGACAAATATATACTTAAATATTGTGCATGTAACAACTTCCTCTTCAAAAGTTTTTTTTTTTACATCTATGTCACACTTTCAGCATGTTTCCAGAGAACGACCCATATATCGCACTTACAAGCTCAGAGAGATTCCAAAGGTGGTGGCCACTTGCTGAAGTCAGTATTCGAACCCACTTCATCCAAGACGCACAAACACAAGGCTTGCACACTGAACCATTGAGCTATTGAAGCTGCCTTACAAGTTGCCTTTCCGACTCTCACATACACATGCGTGATACACATGCTCACAAACATGCACATGCATGGATATTTTTAAAAAAAATTTATTATTAAGCTTTATTGTATTTTATTATGTGTTCCATGTTTTCTTCTCACAGGATTTACTCCAGACGTGAAAATCTGGGAGGTCTCTGGGGCATCATCAGAGATGAAGGTGATGCGAGCCATGGAGTTGAAGGGTCACTCCTCAGGGATTTACTGCTTCTCCTTCAACGGAGACTCCAGTAAGGCAGCAACCGTTTCCAAAGATGGCACATGGAAACTGTGGAACATTGACGGTATGTACGCTCAGCAGTTTCCTATTGTGTGGCTAGTCCCCTACTCAACCTTCAGTTTGGTTTACTTTGCTCCACAACAAGAAATACTCCTGCCTTCTGATTTCAGACAGAAAATCGCATAAGGTAGTTCTCTTATTCCAGAAGAATGCTTAAATGTTATGATATGCGTGCACAAAATACAATAAGGTCACTTTAAAATTAACACTTCATTCTGCATGCTGCTTTAGATATTGTCTTGTATTAGTAGTAGTATTTTATTTTTAAACCTATGCGTCGGAAAGATGTGTAATTCAGGAAATTATGGCTAATCATTTGCAAGGGCTGAACACATACAGTATTACCGTGCCCTCGTGTCACAGGGAAGAGAATAACAATTGTGGTCAAAGAAGAAAAGCACTAAAGCTTCACAGAGGGATTTTGTAAGTCAAACTTGTCAGTCATAGGAACATAATGTATGGAATGTGTGACCCAGTAAATGAATTGTATAGCATCGCCACTCATACAATTGTTGTGCATGTGTGTCTAAAACAGTCATTTACTATAGATCTTTTGCTGCTATCTGGCTGTTATTAAGGTTATGTAAGCAGTCAGCCCAAAGCTACACTGACTCTAATCTGAGTATCAGAGGCTGTTTGAGGCACATGCATACACACAGCGTATCCTTGATAGATCTCTGACACTCAGCTAGCATCAAGGTTGCCAGTTTATAGTGGAAACTGACCTATTGCTGAACATTCTATCCCAGTCTCATTTTATTTTATGTTATTTATTTTGATTCAATGTGTTGAGCTTATCCAAAGCGAACAGGATCAATGCATGGCCTCGTTACTTAGAATCATAGTTTTATTGGTCCAAGTGAGGGAAATACTGTTTGGTGGGAAACATTTATGCCTTATTTCATGCTTTATTAAATAAATAAATTAATAATAATAATAATATGATTTAGTTATTAATTTATTTATTGTTATATAAGAATTTATAAATATAATGCATATGCCCCTGACAGTGATTCAAATTGTTATCATTAAACTGTCACCGTCACCCTTTCAGTACGCTACAGCCAGGGTCAGGATGCCAAACTCTTATTCACTGGTCCTGTGAGTCTGGAAGGCCCCAACCTCATCGCGCTGTCCCCAGACGGGCGCACAGTGGCCATTTCTGGGGATTCATCCATTGTCTTCTGGGATGCTGTCAACCTCACTCAGATGGACACTTTAGAGAAAATACACGCTGGTGAGCTTGGAATGTTGGAATGGCTTAGCTTGCTTGTGTCATACACCAGAGCTTAGGGTGAATGTGTGTGTGTATACATTCAGTGAAGGATAATGTGCGTTTGTGTGCGAGCATATTTGTATGTATATTTTGTATGTGTGTGTGTAGTTTTATACTCGTGTGGTTCAGTTAAATTCCATGATTGATGTTGGTTTTTTTCTGCCTGTAACTAATTTTGATTGCATTATATAGTTGTCAGGGGTGGGAACTTTCTCCATTCTGGTGGACATCCCCCCTTTTAGAAAAAATCCCATCCGCTAAATCAAATAATGATTCCTTCAACCAAAAACGAATAAAAGGAAGCGCCCAAACTTTCCCATTTACGATTTCTTGCAAAAGTAGATGAGTTCTTTGAAGTTGCCTCCCTTGAAGTGGGCTCGCTTATTCTCTACAACCTGTTGACCAATGTTCAGGGGAAATAATTTTTTGAAGGCCAATGTCTTTTTAAAGAAGACTGCAGACAATAACAGTCAGAAGGAGTGAACGTTTCATTAATCCATGTTCTTTGTGCAGTTTCTTTTAAGGAGTATTTGGATTCATTTGAAGCAGCTTTGAGCCTTGGATTGTCAACTTGATTATTCGATCTTAGAATGTATTAAGATCTCTTCTTTTTTTTTTTTCTTAATAAATACTGGCACAGAACAATCAGGACAACAGCAGTGTTTATAATCGGCTGTATTTCTATACAAGTAAATTCAAACTTACTAAGTCTTCACTGTATCATGTGTGCATTAATTTCTCCACTCTATTTTTCTCAGAGCCCATCACAACCCTGGCGTTCGACAACAGCAGCCACTTCCTGATCACTGCAGGGGACAAGCACCTCCAGGTTATACACAATGTGCCCGGCTACCATGTGTCCATCGCTGACCTGCAGCAGAGAGAGAAGAAAGCCACCAGCACTGGCATGAGGGATCGAATCAGGGAACAGATAGAGGAAGCCAGGTTAGACCATTTCATGATTGTCATAATGCAATCCTGCTGTTAACATATGAATACAGTTCTGCTGTTGAAGTATCAATGAAGGGAGGCACTGTGGTCTAATGGTAGTGCTTTGGCTTGCGGATCTGAAAGTCCCGGGTTCGAGCCCTGGCCGGGCCATTGTGTTGTGTCCCTGGGAAAGACACTTTACTCCTGTTTTCCTACTCCTTCGGATGAGAGTATAAACCGAGGTCTAGTCTGTGTCGCATACATTCCATCATAACGGACTTTAAAGATCCTGGCTCTCATGTCCTAGACGGGTGAGTGCCGGTTGCAAGAACACACCCAGCATGCACCTAGGTCCTTCTCCCCCATCCCTGGCTGCCCAGGATTGTGCTCAGTTGTCCGGGCGTCAGACCAAGCGCCCAAAGGCTGCGGGTGGGCGTCTCGGGCTGCTTGAATTAGATCCTGTATCGGCCAGCGCCTTGAGCAGCTCTTGAGCTGGAAAAGCGCTATATAAGAACGATTAAATAAATAAATAAATAAATGAAGTAATTATCACCATCATTATCATCTTCAAATCTATTACCGATTTACAGCAGAAATGAAATACAAACAACAAGAGAATTCCATCCTTTACCTCACCAATATTAAGTGGATTCTCCGTAATACAGCATGTGTACATCATAAGATATAAGGTAAAAAATATATAAAAGTACTCTGAACAAAAATTGACTCTGCCTGCGTTGTCCAAATTTGGAGAAGTGTTTATGTAATAATAATAATAATAATAATAATAATAATAATAATAATAATAATAATAATACTTTTATATAACCTGATTTCCCATTAAACCGAGTTCAATACACTCAGTCAGTCAGTTGCTTTAGAGACACAGTTATTGGCTGCTGTGTTATTTTGTGAGTAGGTTTTGATGATCGTAGGAGATAAACCACAACAAGGAAATGAAATGTTTAAAAGTTTTCATTTATAAAAAGCCACACGGCACAGCAACACTATGTCTGATGAACAAGTAGATTTATTTTTCCCACTTTTGGTCTCTTGTGTAGATGCATTGTGAGTTTTATGTTCACCAGCACATTTAATTCTGTTTCACTTTCAGTTTTTGTTTTTAAAGTCCATTTTAGGCTTTCACAAACATATCGATCCATGAACATGTTTTTTTTTTAAAATTATTATTTATTATTACGCATTATTCAGTGCGGCCTTCAATAGCTTATGAACAATTTTCCTTTGATTTGTACAGTGTGGTCCCCATTGACTGCCACATGTTTTGTATCATGTCTTTTGCAGGGAAACACTACAAAAGATCTGTGGAGACAGCACAGGGGACAGTAACATGTAGGTGTTGGAAACCTTGTCAATCGGCGAGTGTGTATATGGACTGTGCGATTGTCATGATTTTTGATTCACATGCATAGCAATGTGAGTCTATGAGTCAACCCCTACCCCACCTACCTTTCCCTTACTCCCCCTCCTTTTCTCACCCTCCTCCCCCTAAAAAAAAAAATTAATAAATAAAGATTTTTAAAAATAATTTGTGAGATGAGTCCTAAATAGTCCAAAAATGACATTAAAGAAAAAAACACTTTTGTCCATCCGCCCATCTGACTGTGCGGTGTGTGCACCATCTGTCTGTGCAAAACTTGCAAGCGGATTGTTATCTCGGAACCTATTTCAAATATCACAACCAACCTGGGTAAGATGGTGTATATCAATGAGACCTCAAGGTCAAAGTCACAGGTTCAACAAATGTTTAAAAAAAAGAAAAAAAAAAGTACTTTTTATTTCTAAATTAATAATATTAAACTTATAATTCTTTGTTGCATGATAGATATTGGGTCAACCTCACTCCAAGGTTAAGGTCACTGGAGCTGTCCAAAGTCAGTTGGTATAGGTACTTTAAAGTGATCTTGACCCTAAACTATGAGAGATATAAAGCCAAACTTGTTGTATTTAGAGATGATAGATTGATCCTTCCTATGTGTTCCGTTTCTGCATTAAACTTGAAGGTCAAGGCCATTTTAGGCTTTGCAAAAAAAAAAAAAAAATGTCATCGTACAGTGGAACGGCTGTATATTTAACTTAAGGTATGCAACAACATTGGGTTATTTGTTCATATGTGCATGAAAGGTCATGTGAAGGTCAAAGTCATCCCAAGGTCAAGGTCGCTAAAGGTCAAGGTCATCCCAAGGTCACCGTTTTTTTGGATGTGGTATAATACAACTGTTGTACTTTTCTTGTTAATACCAGAGTGTATTTGGAGTCGGAGGTCCAGGTAATCTCAAGATCAAGAAAATATTAAGATCAAAGTCGTTATTACTTTAAATTTCAATGCCACCGTTTAATTAATTTTTTAGGCACTCATTTTCATGTTAAATATTGTGAGTTTCATAAGGCGCATAGGTGCATATGAGTCCTATGGGCTTTACCCTTCTAGTTGTATTTGTTTAGCAAACATTGTCCAACAGCAAATGAATATGGACTGTGTGTGATTGTCATGATTTTTGTGTTCGTTTAGCAACATTGTCCAACAGCAAATGAATATGGACTGTGTGTGATTGTCATGATTTTTGTGTTCGTTTAGCAACATTGTCCAACAGCGAATGAGTATGGACTGTGTTTGGTATAATGATTTGTGGTTATACTTCTGTTAAAAGGCAGTGGTTTGTGCTTGTGTTAGAATGGAATGATTACGATGCATCTGATGAATTTAATTGTTGTTTTGCATCATTAATAATAGTCGGTGAGTGTGTGTGGACTTCAAACTTGTCAAGATTGGTGTTTGTACGCCTGTTAGAATCAATTAAAACGATTTATGTTTTGGTTAAAATGAAATTATTTCATTAAGCAGTAAGTTCGTACCTTTTGGGCGGCTTGAGTTAGACCCTGTTCTCAGCCAGTGCCCTGAGTGACTCTTCTGGTTGGAAAAGCACCACAGGAGAACACTTCATTCACTTTTAAATTTAGTATGTGATGGTTTGAGTTTCTTTGAGCCTACAACATTTGTAAACCATGGTCAATGGTTTTGATTTTGTTTCTATCTTTTTTTCAAAAATGTTGTCCATTAGAATCGGTTAATGATTTAGGACTAGTGAAATGTGTAATTTGTTGCTTCTGAAAAACTGAAATTTTTTTTTGCATCTTGTTTGAAAAAGAAAAAAGGTTTGTCTTCCTGTTAGAATGGAATGGCGTGTGCTTCTAACAAGAATGTTGAACGATTAATGTTTCTGTGAGAGAGGAATTAAAGGGTGGTTGATGGTTTTGATTTTGTCTACATCCACTTCTCTGTTAGGGTGTCTGGGTTTTCTGTATAAATAGTATCCCCACATGTGGAAATTTAGTGCTTTAAATGACTACTGTTTATGTCATTCTCATTTGTTTTTTCTCGTTCCAAATTTGTTCTATCAGTCTGCTACAATGGAACCTCCGGTATACGACTGTCCAATATCTGAGAAAAAACGGTCTTATAATAGAGGTGGTCTTATACCGGAAACAAGGAGTGGGAGGGGGGGGTAGGGTCAGGCTCGGAGGGGTATGTAGTCATAATTTTCACACTCACCAGCATGTATTCTCTGACAAAGAAAACTGTAAAACAATTTTCATTTTTAGCTTTGTCTTTTATTCACAACTTCAAAAATAGAAAACAGTCGTGTCTTCAGACATTTTGAACAGGGAAAAACTTTCTCTCTGCCAAACTCACAACTTTCCTCTTGCGCGACGCCATTTTGACAAGCCAGTGTAGGCAAGTAATGTCCCTTTCTTGCGTTCCGGAAATAGCAGACAACAGCAGGCGTAAACTAACATGAGAGAAAAAAAGAAAGGTACAGACAATAAATTAACTGATATCTCTTTTAAATTGCCTAAGGCGGTCGTATAAAGGGCTTAAGACACGGTCGCTGGTCACATAAACAAGTTTGTCGCATACCAGAGGTCATTTATTATTGGAAGTGAATCTGTCAGAAGTTTTCAGGTCACATAACGGAGGGAGTTGTGTACCAGAGAGACGGATACCGGAGGTTCCACTGTATCTTCTTCTCTAGACCAGTAACCTACCTTTTTTCTTAAAAACTCCCAAAACTCATGGGGTCTGATGGGTCGGGTCATCTTGTGGATATTGGATGCTTTCTGCCAAATGATCATTGGGACTTTCTATGGTATTATTATTGAGCAATGTATATGTGTGTGTGTGGGAGGGTGCGGAGGGGGGTGTTTAATATTTTATAATGATGTTAATATTCATTTTTGTTTTTGTATACAGGGGTTCGATAAATTAGCGTACAGCCTCAGCCTCCGTTGCAAGGGATGCCTTTATTGTAAAGTGGCTGGCTGGTGGAGTGCCTTCAATGTTACCATTAGGGTGGTTTCAGCAGATCTTTTATACGGATCAGGGGTGAGCCCTCTTTCAACCAAGTTGTGGTCCTGATTAGGCTCTTTGCAGCCCACTGGATCATATAAACAATGGCTAACTAATTAACAGTCCACATTCACGTTCCACTATAAAACACCATTTTTGGCAGCTAAGCAGCAAGACTGTCGTGGTTTGCAGTGTCCATGATGTTATTTATTTATTTATTTTATGTGCTTGACATTGATCACACACCATCAGACTGTCATTGTTTGAAGTGTGTGATGGTTTTTATTTATTTATTTATTGATAGTAATACTCTTCGTCTATTATTTATTTATTTATTTGACAGTAAACACTCCATTTATCAAAACATTTTTTGGGCAGCAGATTGTTGTTTTGTTGTTGTTTGGAAAATAGCTTTCAAAGTACATTAGAGCGGTATTACAAGACTCAATTTTATTTATCGTCGTCATCATCATCGGCGAAAGGAGTGATATACAAAAAGATATATCTCTTTAATCACCTATTTCTAGTCTTGTTCTTCGCACAACTTGGACTCTAACAATAAGACTTATTGGAAGATTTTGGGTATTGGAGAAAAGACAATACTTTTGTTTGCTCAGTAGTTGACAACGAGGTGAAGGTGATATAATATACTTGATTGTTTGATATTTTTCAACCCTTCAAACGCATAATATCAAAGGACTTTTTAAATTGAGTTATCAAAGAGAGTTTAGTTAAGTAAGCAAATCAATATTTGATGTATGGAAGTTCTGTCTGTTAGCCCACATTTGTGTAATATGATAATATTAATAACCAGTGACTTTAGTTTAAAATAAATATTTTCGTCCAAATTTATTGGGTTTTTAAAAATTGGTTTACATTCAAAACCCAGCAGTTTTCTTCATAAAAGTAAATATTTCGTGCAAATTTATTTCGTTTTTGAAAATGGGTTTAAATTCAAAACCCAGCAGTTTTTATCATAGTTTATGGGTACTTTTCGCTCCTCAGGCATGCACCACAATTATTATTTAATAGTAATAATACTGAATGCTGCATATGCACTTTTTCTCCAAATCATAAATCAGCCTCAAAGTGCAGTGATGTGTACCAACATTCATGCTCGCATGTTTCACCCTCTCTCACAGAGACAGCAAACTCACATCTACAACTGTATCCTGTGGTGATTATTTACATTTATTATCATCACGTTTTTTTTTTTAAAGTGGCATTGATAGTTTTGGATGTTACAATGAAATATATACATGGAATAATGCAAACGGATTATTTTATTGTTGGAATTAACTTACATTATTCGAGCCTTGGACATTTTAATTGAATAAATAAACGGTGGTTTTTATTGTTAAATGTTGGAATGAACTTACACCGATGTTGCAGTCTTTTACACAGTGTTTGTGTGCTTCTTATATATTTCTATTTGGCTGCACATTAATTGGATTAGTTGTCTGTTGATTTTATTGCTGAAGTTTAATTGCTTAAAATAGTTGATAAGTGATTCAGCGTTCGTAATGGCATTAGGCTGAGTACGACAATGGTTATTGATTTTGTGAACAATGGCGTCTTCGGTGAAGGTTATGCAATACTGTACAAGTGAAGTGCGCAGTTGTGACAGTGGTGAAACTGATATTTGAGAGCGGTGGGATGGAAAGGCGCTAGGCTGTGCATGGAGTGACAATTCTTGAAAGTGGTGGTGGTGTGAGAACGTTACTGCTTTGTGCACTTGTGAATAAAGTTTTTATTTGTTGTTGAAATGATACTGAAGCCTGCCTCTATCTGTCCATACAAATTCTCTCTATTGCATGAAGTGCTATGCGTTGGAGTGTTTTTGTCTATCGTACTCACTCGTGTGTTATAGTGAGTTTTACCTATACTTTCGTTTTTGTCGCATACCAAATTCGTCTTACCTCCCTTGCTTTCCTTCTTTTAGCTTGTCTCCCTTACTCTTTATGATAATCTTATTAAATGGGTTTGTGACCCGTCAGAAATACCTTTTGTGGGTTAAAGTATATACCCAACCTATAGCCTAAACGCGTACGCCTTTTCTTTAGGACTCCACACGGGTCAGCGTATACTTAAATAATCAAAGTTCATTGTTTCCAGAGATTACGAAGTGCAATAGAAAACGCAACAGAGTCCAGTAATTTCACAAACGGGTATCCCTTCTGAAAATCACTACTTGTCTTGAAAGAAATTAACCCATTGTCTTTTGTAATTTCTGTCGGTGTTTGCTAATACCACTGTGACTGGATGAAGTTATATACCCAGAGTCGGCACACATTTGACCCATCTTGTAGTCCAGGTTTTACATATATTTTTAATGCGGTTATAAATTATGTTTGAGTGTATGGGGAAGAGATGGAGATAGTGTGTGTGCTTATGTGTGTGTACATGGATGCCTGGTTAAATGGGTGAGTATGAATGTGTGTGTATGGTCTCTATTATTATTATGGTAAAAAAAAAAAAAAAGCAGTCCAGTTTCTACGTCCTATCCTATCCTGTCCAGTAACCCGGAGGTCGTAGGGGCACCACAGATGATCGTTTAACCAGCATACTCCATCTTTCTCTGTCCTCAGCAGCCCTGATGGCTTCGCTCAGTGTCAAACCAGTCCATTCTCGAATGTTGTCCTCCCACCTCTTTTTCGGTCTCCCTCTTCTTATACCTCCTTGCACTGTGCCTTGCAGAATGGTCTTTGCAAGGCCGGATGATCTGGTGATGTGGCCATTCCATCGGAGTTTCCGTTTCTTCACCACTGTTAGCAGGTCATCGTGATGTCCAATGGCTTGTGTGATGGTCTGTCGGACTTCGTCATTGGTGATGTGTTGGGTATAGGAAATGCCCAGAAATCTTCTGTAGCACCTCATCTCCGTGCTTTGTATTCTTCGTTGTAGATCTGCTGTGAGGGTCCATGCTTCGCAAGCATATAGGAAGATGGAGATGACAAGGGAGCGCAGCAGTCTTACTTTGGAATGTAGACTGATGGTCCTGTCTTTCCAAATGGGCTTCAACCTTGTCAGGGCAGCAGTTGTTTGTGCGATCCTGGAGAGGACTTCCTGTCGGGACCCATTGTCTGACACAATGACTCCCAAATATTTGAAGCTATGCACTGTGTTGAGGGATTGGCCTTGGACTTTGATGTCCGTGTTGATGCCATTGGTGTTGTTGGTCATCATTTTGGTATTCTCTGCACTTATTTCCATTCCATAAGCTCTGGAGGTGGTGTCACGTCACTTAGGGGGAAAGTCCCCTTTTGTTGTCTGCGATCGCCAGGTCGCGTTTCACCACAGACGTTCATATTCGGGTCTCGCTAACTGTACAGTATTATATAGGCGGTTGTCGATCGTCAGGACCGTAAACATACTTTCATTGACATGTACCACAAAGGTCACTACGGATATGCTTAATAAATAATAAGCTAGGTTCACTTTAAATGTTCCATACTCTTATCTCTACTGTCATTTTGGCCTCTTACCTCCCTGCCTTCCTTCCCTCTGTCATCTTGGCTCCCCTTGTTTTATTAACTGTTACAAACACACACACACACACACACACACACACACACACACACACACACACTCTCTCTCTCTCTCTCTCTCTCTAAATATGAATATTGGCTGGTATGAAATTCCGTAATATCGGTTATGTCAGCAAGCAACATAGCTGCTGGTAAATTGCACTCGTGATACCATCAAGGCTGCTGTCAACTGTGATTACCATCACAACTGGGAGAAAACGATGCTCGCACTGAACACCCCATTATCACAGATATTGCAAGTGTACCTTTACAGGCACAGGCACCTCACAGGTCGTGCGCCTGCAAGTGCGATAGCCTGTGCTCTGTACTTTAGACATTGTGCGCTGAAAACAAAAAAGAATTTAAGTATGCTTAGATTCTTTGCTAAAAACAAGTTGTAGTTATTGTTTAAGTCTATAACATTTAAGTGGCAGTGAGCGCCTGGAGTAAGATCAACGACTATATATACTAAACCTATAGTCTTTGGTTAGATCTTGTGTCGGCCATGCAGCGCCTTTAGCTGAAGAAGCGCAATATAAGAACAATTAGTGTGTTTTTTTTTAATGCTATATAACGGACTTTAAAGATCCTGACGCTCATGTCCTAGACTGATGAGTGCCGGTGACAAGAACACACCCAATATGCACCTAGGTCCTTCTCCCCCATCCCTGGCTGCCCAAGATTGTGCTCAGTTGTCTGGAGCGTTATTACGATGCGCCCAAAGGCTGCAAATTGGCGCCTCGGGCGGCTTGAGTTAGATCCTGTATCGGCCAGCGCCTTGAGCAGCTCTTGAGTTGGAAAAGCGCTATATAAGAACGATTAAATAATAATAATAATAATAATAATAATAATAATAATAATAATAATAATAATAATAATAATAATAATAATAATAATTTATGCCTGCTCCGTGTTTTAATGGTAACGGGTTTGAATATCGGTTAGTCACCATCGTCATGCACTGTCCATCTTATAATTTACGGCTTCAATAAGCCCATGCAGTGGTTGTCTCAGTTCATACCCCTTGGGGTCATGAGCAATCTTGCCACTGTAGATTGTTCTAACCTATACAGGAAAAAGTGAAAGCCCCAGTTGAAAACCTGTCTTGACTTTGTAGGCATGACCGATTCACTGCGGCAACAGTACCCCCGTTGGGGTGCCGGGGGTTTCAGTATAAATAGTATCCCCACTTTCTGGAAATTTAGTGCTTTAAATTCCCACTGTCGCTGTATTTCTCATTTTGCTCTTTCTCATTCCTGCTCTGTTCTATCAATCTGCTATACTATCGTCTTCTTCGCTATACCAGTCATCTACCTTTTTTCTTGAAAACTCTTCCGGGACAAGACTCCTTGTTCGTGTATGAGGTCTGTTGGATCAGCTTGGGAATGTTGGACGCTTTCTGCCAGGTGGTCACTAGGGCTTCCTATGATGTTATTATTTAGCAATGTAGGCATTTTTGTGTTTTGTTGATAATTTATAATGATGTTTGTATTCTATTTTGTTTTTGTAAACGGGGGTTCGATTAGTTGGGGTAAAGCCTCAGCCGTCCCTTGCGTGGGATGTCTTTATTGTAAAGTGACTAGCTGGTGGAGGGCATTCAGTTTTCCCACTAGGATTGTTTCAGCAGATCTTTTATGCGGATTGGGGGTTGTCCGGTCCTGATTTGGCTCGGAAGAGTCCGCTGGACCTAAAGCAACAATTATGTAATGTTTCAGTTCATAAGTAGGTGGAGTCATATGTAGGTGGAGGGGTTGGTGATCGAGCCTTATCTCCCCTTGTCGTAGGTGGCGCAAGGCTGCCAGAATAAGTCACTAGCAGGATTTTTTTTTTAAAAAAAGTAGGAGAAGGAAGAGAAGAAGAAGAACGTTAGCAATGTAGGAAGGTGACAGAAGAACATGTAGAAATTTAGCAATGTTCGTGACGGTTCGGTCGGTCGCTTTTTGGGTTGCATTCTTAAAACCTGTTTAAAACTGTGCTGCTTATGATGAAGATGAACTTGCAATCGACGTCGAAAACGATCTTTGAAGCTGACGGTAAAATGTAAGGATGAACCTAGGCAATGATAGAAAGCAGCAATAACCCTTCCTAAGGGAAAACACATGGTGAGCTCCGAAAGCCTACTGACCACAAGCTTTGGATTCTGACTTCATTTATGACAATAAAACATTCAAAGCTCTTTCGCTCCGAGGATTCTTGTCAGTCCTGGATTCGATATCGATTTGGTTTTAAACTAGTACTTCATTTAACAGAACGCATAATTATGACCAGCAAACAATGTAGTGCAGAGAATGCTACAAGCCATCTGAATTAGGCCAGTCATGAGTTCAATCCCCTTTCTGTAATGACTGTTTGAATGGTGTTCCTCCTTCCTCACATCTTTTTCACACCTTTCGGATGAAAAACCACTTACAATAGACGACAAGCTAAAACTTGTGACTACGCATAGGTGTAAATAATTATGTGGTCCATATGATGGTGATACACAGTGTGCAGATTGGCAGCACGTGTGCTTCTTGGGAGGCTTGGGTTCAATCTTAAGTCCAGCACCTTGAACCGTTCTATAATCTTTTAAGCGCACTAAATAAGAACAATTATTGTATTCCATTTTACAACCTACCTTGCATTAGGTCGATAATTTGTATAGTTCGCCAGGCAAGGTGATGACAGAGGACATTTCTATAATCTTCAGTGTTTTATTGGGGACGACTCAACATTTTGCGAGTGCGCAGATTTATGCCATAAGGGCTGCTGAGGACAGAGAAAGATGGAGTATGCTGGTTAAACGATCATCTGTGGTGCCCCTACGACCTTCGGGTTACGGGACAGGATAGGATAGGATAGGATAGGCAGATTTATGGTGGTTTGTAGGTTAATAATAATAATAATAATAATAATAATAATAATAATAATAATAATAATAATACATGATGCTATATACGCGCCTTTCCCCAAATCAATCAGGCTCAAAGCGCGGCGATCTATACCAACATACACGCTCACCTGTCTCATCCACCCTCACACACACCAAATACACATCCATCACTCAAACAGGTGGTGTAAAGGCAGGGAGATCGCTATTAGAAGACGGAAGAAAATCGAATATTTATTTTTGAAATTTTTATATTGACTGCGTCCTGTACCAATATTGAAGTTAACGCCCGGATCGTTCTTTGGAAAGTATGTGGACACGGAATTTTGGCGACAAGCGGTGGATCAATTGGCATGAGCTTTCCAATCCAGACGCAAGTAAACAATGATGCCATATTTTAAAGTGACACAAACAAGGAACTCACAACACAGCATTGCGCCAGTATTACAGTGTCATACCATACCGTATCCTTCTTTTTTTTTTATAGGATAACTATGAAAGAGAATTCAGCGTCTGTGAAATAACTGAGAAAGTGTTCTTCACATCGAAGTCTGGCAAAGTCCCAGTACTGACACACTATAAGATGTGTTTCTCTCTCTCTCTCTCTCTCTCTCTCTCTCTCTCTCTCTCTCTCTCTCTCTCTCTCTCTCTCTCTCTCTCTTTCTCTCTCTCTCCTCTCTCTCTCTCTCTCTCTCTCTCCCTCTCTCTCTCTTTCTCTCTCTCTTTCTCTCTCTTTTCTTTTTCTAACGTACTTGACCTACACTGACACTGACACCACAGTATAATTATACTCTGCATGCGTTTTAGCGCTTTGAGCAGACTTATTAGTTTGGAATTGAGCTTTATGAAATAAAGTAGTAGTAGTAGTAGTAGTAGTAGTAGTAGTAGTAGTAGTAGTAGTAGATCTAGTAGTAGTAGCAGTAGTAGTAGCCTAGTAGCAGTAGTATAGCAGTAGTATAGCAGTAGTAGTAGTAGTAAGCTTATTAGCATTATTATTGTTGTGGTTATTATTATTATTATTATTATTATTATTATTATTATTATTATTATTATTATTATTATTATTATTAATACCAACTGCTTCCAAAAGCAACAACAATAATTCTTGTACAAGCTGCACTGACAATCCAAGTTTACAAACAATTATAAGGGGTTGAGTTTCCGTTCATCAACGAGACTGAATGAGTGGAAAAGGTATTGGTTGCTTGTATAAGGGACCTTCATCAAGTTCTCTCTCTCTCTCTCTCTCTCTCTCTCTCTCTCTCTCTCTCTCTCTCTCTCTCTCTCTCTCTCTCTCTCTCTCTCTCTCTCTCTCTCTCTCTCTCTTCTCTCAGACAAGGATTGTCTACCGTTGGGGATCAGTGTTGCGTGGAACACTCCTTCTGTCCTGGCACAAGTGGCTGTTTTATTTCAAGAAATGATGGGAAACACAGGAAGTTTGGTTGTGTTGTGTATCTTCGAAATAACAGTTAACGTGTGGGATATATAGTTTGTGTAGGTATAACTGTTCATTTTGATGCAAAACACGGCAGCTATAAAACTCGTTCATCCGTGTACTTTAGTGTTTCATTAGATTCCTGTTTCATGATTATCTGAGGGTTAATAAGCAAGACACTTGGACTCGGATATTAAACGATTTCAAAGGTGTTGACGTGATAAATGGTCTTAAAGGCTCATGCAATCCATAGGGACGTTCAACCTTGTTCTTCTTCTTCATTGAGTATCAGTGTATTTTCCTGAATATTTTTTTTAGTTGCGTGATTATTGCAGGTGTTTTGCTAGAAAAGCATCATGTTGTTAAAGCACTCGGCTGTAACGGCCTCTGATGCCTAATATTCTGATGTAGGTTAATCGTCCTCAGTTGTAACATTTAGCGTGATTTTGCTACTGCAGCAAGCAGCAGCAGCAGCAACAACAACAACAATAACAGCAACAGTAACAACAACAACAGTAAGTGCAACTTATAGCAGCGCATGGGACCTGTACGTGTATCTCCAATCAGTTCAGTGTTCCGTCAATTGTCAGTTACAAATGAAGCGAATTGTTCTTATATAGCGCACTTAACAGTTTAAAGAAATGCTTAAGGCTCTTACTGAAAACAGCACCCACAGGCGCCCCAATCTGGATGCGATAACATTTATAGAGCGCGATCTCTCTGTACTATTATTATAATTATTGTATTACTGATATAATAGAAGGACGCGCATTCAGATACGGGTGCCTGTGACAGGATCTAACTCAAGCCGCCCAAGCGTTATGAGCACAGCCAGGTAACCGGACAACTGAGCGACACTGATCGATCTAAACGTATGTGCGTTTTTTTTTATCATTTCCTGTCCGAGTTTCTTTAATGTGCCGCTGCGGCGACACGAAGGAGGCAAAACACCGTATTATGAGTCTTTACAGAAAGTGGACACTCGTGTAAGAAAAAGTATCTGCCTTTACCTTCGAGAAGCGAACCGCGGATTATCATCATCGTCGTCGTTGTCGTCATCATCATCATCATCATCATCATCATCATCATCATCATCATCAGTATCATCAGCATCATCATTATCATTATCATCGTCATTATCATCAGTCCTGCAGCAGAACAGGCCGTTGGAGAGACATTGAATGCCAACGAAGAGAGTTGTCGCCACTTCGATCTGTCTGCAGCTATCGTCCGTCAGTAGGCGCGGCATGTCCAGCGCCGTCCATGTTTTGATATCATCTGTCCAGCTCTTTCTTTGTCATTCTCTGCGCCTTCCTCCTTCCACTGTTCCTTGTAGAATAGTTTTTACAAGGGTGTCATGCCGCGTGGTCAAACCACGCCAACTTACTCCTATTCACAATGGCAAGGAGTGGTTCTTGAGGGCCAGAAAGCGACGTCTATAAATTTAGATAAACACTACATAAAGACTGTGAAGGTGAAGTGTTAAGAAGAAGAAGAAGAAGGAGAAGGAGAAGCAGGAGGAGAATGAAGGCAAGAGGAAGAGAGACTAGATGGAAGTAGTAGCTCAAGTATTTCCTACTAATATAATTTATCAAAACCCAACGCACCTCCACTGACACAAGAGTTCGTAAGGGGAAGTTATAACTAAATAATAATGACTGTGCCAAATGTTAGCGTAACTTGGAAAGTGCGGCGCGCAGCAAAATCGCGGATACGACAAAATATTATTTTTGTCTATATAATGTAGTTAATAATTAATGGAATTGTTATTATATAGCGCACTAATTTGCTCAAAGAGCATCTCAAGGAGCTTGGACCTATACGAGAGCCGTAAAAAGAATCGACTTACATGATGTCGGCTAATTTTAAGTAGATTTTTTAAAGATGCATGTAAACAATTATACTATATACTTCATTTTTTGAAAATGGTATACAGAGCTGAATAACAATACTTCCATTTTTTGTCCCCTTTTTTCCAATCCTATCAGCCCAGTCATGGTATCCAGCAAAATTGAACATTTGTTCCATTTATGATTAAACTATGAATAAGATATTTAATTGCATCTATAATATGGCATCCTTCTTTATTATAATTTGAATCCAAAGTTTATAAAACTGATTTAGAGTCAACACAAAATAATATATTGGAAACGTCAGTGTGTAAACTAATGGTTTTATTCAAAGCCATAATATAGCAATAAGTTCTGCAGTAAATATTGAATGCCCTTTTCCTAAAATACAAATCTTGTTAACTTTTAAAGTTGGTATAACATAACCTGCTCCTTTTTCACCTGATTCTAAAACAGAACCATCAGTATAAATTTGTAAGTAAGAGTAATATTTTTCATAGATACGTTCTTGCTTCTCCTGCTAATAAAATACCGTTTTCCTGTTTTCTTAATTCAGAATATAGGCCTAGTCTATGTCAAAATTTGCACGTTGAAGTTCTCAATTAGGTATAGGCATTTGTGAAATCATGTTTGAGTCTAATTTACAATTTAATTTAGATTCGTTCATGAGCTCATTTGTATACGTTGATATAGTCTGTACATAATTAATACTCTGTGCTCTTTTGTGAAAATGTAAATCAGAGCATATTTTTAACTCTGAATTTGTGAAATTGTCAACTGCAGATGCCCTCACTATAAGTTTTGTTTGGGTTTTGTGAAAAATATTTTAACGTGAATTAACATCATATAATATTTTTTTTAAGTCAGGGAATGAAGTGGTGTGGTTGCGGCGAAAATACTTGTACCTTGATACTTTTTGCACAGTATGTGAAAAGCCCCAACGAAAAAGGCGAAGGAGGGGTATCATTTTACTAAATTCGTCGTTGCAATTGACGTGGTGTGTAATTTTAAGGTTGATTTAGTCAGTTAATTTAGTGAGGGATTTGTGTGTGTTTTTTTTTCTCTCTCATGGAAACAGTAACGTGAAATGTTTGCAGACTCACTCACGGTCCGAGTCGAACAAAATTTATTGTTACGAGTATGCCATACATGTATTTATGGGATGTGCAGTGACCTGAGGAATTTAGCATCGCAGTGTATCAATGGAACGGAGTGATTTTTTTTAGTAGTTGAATGTTATGGATTGCAAACAAGAAATATGAAATGTTCGCTGCTGCACATTCTGTGTCCTCTTGTAACGCCGACTCCGGCTGTCCGCATCAGGTGAGTCAAATATTATTGTTATTATAAAGCGTTAATTTTGGTGTTGATATTTGCGTTTGTGTGCTTTGTGGATCATTGTTGTTGTCGTTGGTGTTGTTGATAATGTAGTTGATCTCGGCAGTGATGGTGGCATGACGTCCTGGTTGTAATTTGTCTTGTTGTTGTTGTTGTTGTTGTTGTTTCTTCTTTCTCTCCTACTCCTTTTCCTCCTCCTTCTCCTCCTCCTCCTTCTTATTCTTCTTCCATTTTAACTCCCATTCTCTTCTCCTTCTATTTCATCTTCTTCTACTACTCCTTCTTCTCCTCATCTCCTCATCCTTCTTCTTCTAATCCTCCTCCTCATCCGCCTTCTTCTTCTTCTTCTTCTTCTTCTTCTTCTTCTTCTTCTTCTTCTTCTTCTTCCAGTTTAACTCCCCTTGTGTGTTTTATTATTGTACTGGAGGGCTGTTCTGAACCTGTCCCAGTTTAACTCCCCTGGTCAAGGGTGTAGTGGTTAATGGCAAATTTGGGATTTAACTCCCTGTTGGTTGATAGTTATGTTTAGGAAGTGTGGGGGGGAGGCTGTTCTAGACCTGTCCCAGTTTAACTCCCCTTTTGTGTTTTGAGTGTCTTTGGGGACTGACCTGGGCTTGTTTCAGTTTAACTTTACAGTATTGTGCTTAATACTTATGCTTTAAAAGGGGGAGGCTGTTCTGGACTTGTCCCAGTTATACTCCCTTGTAATCGGGGATGAGAGGAGTTGAGGTGAGGTGGGGGTTGTTCTGGATCTGTCCCAGTTTGACTCCCCTGTAGTGGTTAATAGTTATGTTTAAGTGTAGTGTTCTCGACCTGTTCCAGTTTAACTTCACTTTTGTGTTTTATAAGTGCTTGGTTGAACTCCCCTGTGTTCTTCTGTATTTTAGTGTAAGTGTTTACACGGCTGTAAATATGTATACTGTTTTCCTTTCCTGGGTCTATCCGGGCATATAAATAGCTGTGAATAAGTTTTTGCTATTCTATTTTTGTCTTTTTTGTCATTTTGTACATAGTTGTAAATAGTTTTTACTTTTACTGTTCCGTCTTTTGGTGTATCGTAACAAAAGCGATGTTTGATCGAGTGCATGTATTTTATGTATTGACTATGTAAAGTGCGGTGAGTCTGGTCGTAGGCTGGAGTACCCGCTATATAAAAAACCCGTTATTATTATTATTATTATTATTATTATTATTATTATTATTATTATTATTATTATTATTATTATTATTATTATTATTATTATTGTTATTATTATTATTTTATGAGTGTGTTCGGGGAGGGGCGGTTCTGGACCTTTTCCAGTTAAACTCCCCTTTGATTTTTTTATGAGTGTGAAAGAGCGGGGCAGGAGGGGAGGGGGCTGTTCTGGACCTTTTCCAGTTAAACTCCCCTTTGATTTTTTTTATGAGTGTGAAAGGGCGAGGCAGGGGGGGAGGGGAGGGGGCTGTTCTGGACCTGTCGCAATTTATCCCCTGTGAAGGGCGTAGTGGTTAATAGTTAAGTTGGGGTTTAACTGCATGTAATTGATAGTTTTGTTTAAGGGGATGTTTTGGACCTGTACCAGTCTAACTCCCCGTTTGTGTTTTGCATGTTGTGGGGGGGGGGGGGGGGGCTGTTCTGGACCTGTCTCAGTTTAAATCTCCTTTTGTGTATTTTGTTTGGGGCTTTAAGTGTGCTCGGAGGCTGACCTGGACCTGTCCAAGTTTAACTCTCCTGTCGTGGGTTTAATAATTGTGTTTAAAATGGTGGGGTCATGGGGGTGCGTTTCTGGACCTGTCCCAGTGTAACTCCCCGTTCGTGTTGTAGAAGTGGCTGTTCTGGACCTGTTCCAGTTTAGTGATTTATAAATATGTTTGTTTAGGGGCTGTTCTGGACATTTCATGTATTGACTCTCCTCCTGCAAACCTATAACCATTGCTACCTAGATTGGGAGTAGTGGGGGGGGGAGGGGGGCAGTCTGGATCTGATCCAATCTGACTCCCCACCTGTTCCAGTGTGACTCCCCAGGAGTTGTTTCGGTACAATTAAAATTGTCCCAGAGTAACTCCCGTAGAGTTCATCTGGGACTGTGTCAAATGTACTGTCCATTGAAAAGGGGGCTGTTTTGGCACTGGCCCAGTTTAACTCCTTGTAGTTTTTCTAGTACAAAATTGTCCAATGCCAAAGTAACTCCCTGGGAGCTATTCTGGCACATATATAGTCCGTCCACTTAATGACCTTGATCATTCATATGCAATCTTCATTCTCCGATTAACTCCCGGGAGTTGATTTGAAACAGAAGGGGGGGGGGGGGGTGGGGGTCATTCTAGGCCATGACTAGACTAACTCCCATGGAGTTTATCTGGGCCTGGACTGAAACTACTCCCAGGAGTAAAACTGGTAATGGAAGGGGGAGGGGAAGGGGCTGTTTCGGCACGTTACATCGGGGTGTGTTTAATTACGGTAAAATAAATTCGCCAGCATGTGGGTCCCCCATGTGCATTCACCGCGATTCCGTTTCGATAGTTGCGTGGGGCCGGGGAAACGCACTCATTGGCGCAACATCCGGGCCTGTTGCGTGGCAGCCAAGCTCGCACGGCCTGATGTGAGCGACAATTAAATTATTCCATTGTCCAGCGGCGCATTGCGTACAGTACTTGATGTACTGTTTATCTTCTCTCAAATTCTCTCTCTCCTTGTCACCCCTCATCCGCACCCTTATCACTCACACTCTTTATCTGTGGAGGCATGGTGGCCTAATGGTAGAGCTTTGGCTTGCGGATCTGAAGGTCCCGGGTTTGAGCCCAGGCCGGGGCATTGTGTTGTGTCCTTGGGAAAGACACTTTACTCCCGTTTCCTACTCCTTCGGATGAGAGTATAAACCGAGGCCTAGTCTGTGTCGCATACATTCCATCATAACGGACTTTAAAGATCCTGACGCTGTCCTAGACGGGTGAGTGCCGGTGACAAGAACACACCCAGCATGCACCTAAGTCCTTCTCCCCCATCCCTGGCTGCCCAGGATTGTGCTCAGTTGTACGGGCGTCAGACTATGCGCTCAAAGGCTGCGGGTGGGCGTCTCGGGCGGCTTGAGTTAGATCCTGTATCGGCCAGCGCCTTGAGCAGCTCTTGAGCTTGTAAAGCGCTATATAAGAACGATTAAATAAAATAAATAAATAAATAAATTATCTCACTCATCCCCTCTCCCACCACTTAAGCCCTTCCTTCTCCCTTCAAAGGCCCGTCCATTCTTCTGTTTCTTTTTTTTTCTATCCTTTCTTTTTAATCGTCATCTTCCACCACCACCCCCAACCCACCCCAATTCCAACCTTCTCCTTACCTGTCTTTCTGTCTCTCACGGTCTCTCTCTCTCTCGCTTTTTTTTTCTTTCTGTCTGCCTCTCTCTCTCTCTCTCTCTCTCTCTCTCTCTCTCTCTCTCTCTCTCTCTCTCTCTCTCTCTCTCTCTCTCTCCTCTCCTCAACCTCTCTCAACTTATTTAGGGCCTCTTTCTGCTGGTCCAACAACCGATGTATAAAGCATTGCAACACATGTGAGCGAGGGAGTGACTGGAGTATGACCCCTGTGACCCACACTGCAGAAGTGTAGGTTTCAACATGGAATTATCCCGGCCCAAATGTCAAACAGTGCATGTATTCAGAGTATTTGAGCCTGCCGAGACACACGCCAACATGCGTGTGTGCTTACATATAATGAGACGTCATTTTATTCTTACTGCACCACACTGTATTTGCTCAGGGAAAGGCCAACACAGCGAATGATTTCAGATACTCTGTATTATGCAGTTTTGCAGTATCGGAGAGTGCAGCTGATGCCAGCAAGCCTGTTGCATAGGCAAAGCATGAATAGTTTGGTCGCTTGCACACCGCAACACCGTGACGAAACTGTGTGGTCGGTTGTATCGCAAGACCATTCACAACTTTCCGGCACCTCTCATAAAAACTCGTGGGTATCGCCATTATAAATTAAAACGAGGTTAGCATGAAACCAAGTTCCGGTCTGGTTTGTTTTGCTTTTATCAAAGCTTGATGCGTGACTTTTAAATATGGCAAATTGCCGAAAACGACGATTGTTAGAGCCAGAAAACGAGTGGGATAAGTATAAAAACGGTGGAGGAAGTACATGCTCAGTGAAAGGATGCAAAAAACAATCGTAGAGGCCTGTATTTGTGGCGACTTCGGAGGTGCGTCGATCATCGACAGAAAGTGAAACAGGACCTGAAGACTCTTGTAGTTTTCCATAGCTTCGCCGTCGCAACCTTCACAAAACACGAAGTAGTTGACTATCTTAGGCGAGCGTTGTGGCCAAGTGGGCTAAGGCGGGACTAATTTGCATTGTCCACAAGCCAAGAACCTGACAGGTGTGGGTTCGAGCCAGCATCTGGGCGTTATGTTTTTCCGAATATTTTTCAAAAATTCACAAATAATGTTAGGTAGGTAGGGTTTAGGCGCGCCACTGGCGATAGAAAGGGATAATAAACTGCAGCAAAAAAAAAATGTGAGTGTACGATACAGGTGGCCAGTGACACATGTTATTATTCTTGAATATTTGGAAATAACTCACTAAAACACGCGGAGAAAAAACCCGGAAGTATGTTTCATTGAGGGGATTCCCGTTGGTGCATAGGATAGCAGAAAAGTGTGAATAGATTCAACGTATTGCCGTGTCGAACACTAACCCTAATTAGGGTCTTCGGCTTTTACTTCCGAGAAGGCTTTCGTCAAGGGAGGCAAAAAGGTTAAATCCAGTCTCCTAGGAAGTCGTATAATATAATTATAATTAATATAAGAACTGTTAAATAAATAAATGGTTGCCCAGTCGTCAAGTCTTACGTTTACCTTTTTATCTCATCTATCAGTGAGATGTACTCTAATAATAATAATAATAATAATAATAATAATAATAATAATAATAATAGCTTAATAATAATAATAATACAGGATGCTATCACGCGCTTTTTCTTCAATGGAACTCAAAGAGCGGCGATCTGAAGAGATCGCTATTACAGAAAATAGAAGAAAAATCCGTTTCTTTTTTAAATTTGATAGACTGCATCCAATGCCCTTTATGGAAGGAAGGGAGGAAACCGGAGTACGCGGAGAAAACCCTCGGTGTCCCGAAAAATCTTATATCTAACATTTGCTAAAGGACACTTACATTTTTATAACTGCAAGCTCGTGCCATGCGTAGCAAAAAACACTCAACAAATTTCAAATGGATTCTTTCTTTATTTTGTTTGGAGGGAAGGAAAAAGAAATTTAACAAGTGCTGGAACCTAACGGGTGCACAGTTCCTTGGTTGTTGTTGTTGCTGTTTTTATTATTATTATTATTATTATTATTATTATTATTATTATTATTATTATTATTATTATTATTATTATTATTATTATTATTATTATTATTATTATTATTATTATTTTGCGCTTTTTCAGTTCAAAAGCTGCTCTGGGCGTTGGCCGATACAGGACCGAACTCAAATTGATGTAACTGACACTCGCACGCCTAGGACATGAGCGTCAAGATCTTTAAAGTTTGGAGATCATATCCTATCCTATCCCGTAACTCGGAGGTCGTAGGGGCACGATAAATGATCATTTAACCAGCGTACACCATCTTTCTCTGTCATCAGCAACCCTGATGGCTTCGCTCAGTGTCAAACCAGTCCATACTCGAATGTTGTCCTCCCACCTCTTTTTCGGTCTCCCTCTTCTTCTACCTCCTTGCACCGTGCCTTGTTGGATTGTCTTTGCAAGGCCTGATGATCCGGTGACGTGGCCATACCATCGGAGTTTCCATTTCTTCACCACTGTTAGCAGGTCATCGTGTTGTAGAATGGCTTGTGTGATGGTCTGTCGGACTTCGTCGTTGGTAATAAATACGTGCTGGGTATAGGAAATGCCCAAGAGTCTTCTGTAGCACCTCATCTCCATGCTTTGTATTCTTCGTTGTAGATCTGCTGTGAGGGTCCATGCTTCGCAAGCGTATACGGAGATGGAGATGACAAGGAGGCGCAGCAGTCTTACCTTGGAATGTAGACTGATGGTCCTGTATTTCCAAATGGGCTTCAACCTTGCCAGGGCAGCAGTTGTTTGTGCGATCCTGGAGAGGACTTCCTGTCGGGACCCATTGTCTGACACAATGGCTCCTAAATACTTGAAGCTATGCACTGTGTTGAGGGATTGGCCTTGAAGTTTGAGGTCCGTGTTGATGCCATTGGTGTTGATGGTCATCATTTTGGTCTTCTCTGCACGTATTTCCATTCCATAGGCTCTGGAGGTGGTGTCAAGCCTCTGTACCAGCTGTTCAAGTTCTTGTTCCTCTCCAGCCAATCTATCAATATCATCCGCAAAACGAAGGTTGGAGATTGCTGACTGTGCCTTCGTGATCTGCAAGGGCATCTGACATAATCCCCCTCCTCTTCCTCCTTCTGCTATTTTTCCTTCCGCTTCATTATTGTCCGTGTGTGTGAGTGTGTGTGTGCGTGCGTTCGTGCGCGCGCTAATCATAATGACAAACAAGTTGGTTTTTTTTGTTTTGTTTTTTCATAAACATTCTTAGTACAATTACAATTTATTTTAAAAGCCTTTATTTGTTCCAAACTCCTTTCTTTTCCCATTTCTCTTTGAAACAAAGATGTACATAATTTCAATGTATGCGTCACAAATCAAAGCATGAATTACATTTTACATAACAGTTTATCATTGTTTATAGAGTCCAGCGGACTGCAAAGAGTCGAATCAAGATCACAAAATCAGGACCATAACTGGGAAGAGGACTCACTCCTGATCCGAATAAAAGATCTACTGAAACTGTCACAAGCAGACCATTTTACCCCGCACTATTTGAGCTTTTGCTTGTTTAGCAGTAGTAAAACTTAAAAGGTTACTGTAGTCTATAGCAGACGATTAAGGTATAGCTGACGCGAGCCGTTTAGTGACATCATCGCGGCCTACGATCGAGTTTTGAACTTTATAGCCACTTAGATTGTTTCATCCAATCGGGACACAGGGAGAGCGTTTAGAACCAGTTCTGGCTGATTCAGTCCTAGCCAAGTATAAATCAGTTGTGTGAAAAGCTCTGAGCAGTACACAGTTACACCAAAGCAGAGAAATATCTCCACTGATAGAATAGGGAAGCAGTGCTTGTTGAATTTTTGAAATCAATCAAGTAGCCACGGGCCTGACATTTTCGAACAGGTAAATGAACATACTTCTGTTTCATCGTGATGTATTTATATTATTGTTGAAATTATGTTTGTGGAATTTGCTATGCATAGATTTGAATTGTTAGTCCGATTTTGCCTTACCACGTGGAGAAGCCGAACACGTGTCAAGCATGACCGGCCGACGCCATGTTGTATACCTGACGGAACCACTGTTGTTTAACCTATATGTATGCTTGCAGACCAGTGGCTATACCAGTGAATGTTTATAATATTATTAATTCTTTATGTGTATAGTTAGCCACGATTTATATTTATGTATGTATAGGAAAAATTAGAGTGGAGATTCCAGTGGACCACGGACCTAGCAGAATGTTCGTCGCTTATGTATAGAGATGTGGAGCTATCACTGAGGGCTACTTTGGCTTTCAGTGAGATGCTCTGCACAGACCTATTATTCAGGGTTGTGCAGAATTTCGTCTCATATGTTACAGACGAGCAGGCAGGATATCATGAGCCCAACTCCACAGAAAAGCAGAACCTAATCTACGATTCGAGTTGGCTGCCGAGGCATCTACAGCATCGTGCGCAGATAGCCTCAAACGTCGTACCAAAAGTGAAAGACTACACGATGACCCAACGTGTACCAGAAGCTACCTCAACGCAGTGCTTCACCCACGCATCAATTCAGTTAAGTGCCCAGGAAACAGTGCACTAAAACTGTAGCAAAAGGACCACAGTAGTCCACTCTTCATGAACGCTAGTAGCCATTGCCCTATGAAGAAATAATAGCTGCCTAGACTATCAATGAGCGAACCATTCGCATTGACAATTGAACTTTTAAGTTAGATTCGTACTTCGAAGATCGTGTATAGAGTAGAAGAAATAAATGTGTGATGTTGACTGTTATCAAGTGGCTGGACTACATATGATTCATAGCCGTGTGAAAGCTAGTGTGACAGTAATCTTTTACCATTTTTCTATCTATCTCTGTACCCCAGCCTTAACACAGACCGAGCTAAACAAATAAATGTATTAAAGTAATTCACCGGGTGACTCACTAGCGGTTCCCATAGAATAAGGCGTGAGGGTTACAGCATTCAACAGAAACAACTCTAACGGTAACACTGCAGGCCCTCCACCAACTGTCCACGTACAATAAAGGCAACCTAAGCAGGAGACGCTAATTTGTCGAACCCCATTTTTTAACTGTACATAAGTTTATACAATGAGAACGTTTTCGAAACTTTTCTTCACAGAAATGTCACGGAAGCACCAAATTATCATTTGATACCAAAATGTCCCACTTTTTTACTCGTTCTGTACACATTTTAATAATTGATGATATGCTCAATCCACGCTCCTCTTCTCTGGATTAGTTGCAACACGCACATTTAAGTTTGTGATGACATAGCCACACATTTCAAGTGAGATTCTCCAAATTTTCTGACGGATGTTGGTCTTCAGGGCCCAATGGTCTGTGGGTTGTTGTAGTACACTCTCTCCTTCATGTTCCTTCATAGGAAGTAGTATGCGGTAGGCAGGTCATGAGATTTCTTGCGCCCTGAGATAAGCCCATCTCCAGGAAAGAATTGTTTGAGGAAATCCAGTGAAAAAATTGATTATGTTTGGTAAGAAATAATAATTTGGACATTTTTGTGAATAAATTTTTCGAAAACGTTCTCATTTAAAAAAAACAACAACTTATTTACGATTAAAAAGTGGTAACATTTTAATTTCAACTAATTTCCTTCCCTAGATTTAAATAAAATGTGAGCAATATAAAATGCTATGTCATCATCTTATGAAGTATTATTTATTAATGTTAACTTTCTTATATAGCGCACTTTTTCAGCTCATCAGCTGCTCAAGGCGCTGGCCGATCCAGGATCTATAACTCCTGCCGTCTGAGGCGCCCAGTGTCATTCTAGGGCATGCTCTTTATATTAGCGTGTGATTCTGTTTCATGCTATTCTAAACAGAAATAGTGTGGAACATACGCAATAATCGCCATTGAGATTATAACAGTGGGGAGGGGGGGGTGATGGGGAGATAGGTGACAAAAGAAGGGAAGAAAAAAAGTGTGATGAAGATGATAATTATGCAAATGAATGTCACACTAGGGTATTGTATAAGATGTAAAAATAAAAGATGACTTTCTGGCAATATACTTAATTTACATACAGAATTTCCCTAAAGAAAGAAATGTTAAGTCAACGTTGGAAATTCATATTCGATCTCTCGTAATACAGATATTTGACGTTTCCTGTAAAATACGCCACAGGACCAAACCTGCCCCAACCTTCCCAAACCAGCACAAACCAGCTAAAACCAACACAAACCCGCACAAATCGTGCTTGGTTCACCGAGACTTTTTTTTTAAAATGACCCTTGCTCAGAGGAGGAGGAACAACGAAGCTTAACGTCCTATTGCATCAGCAAGGTATGGTGCAAGGAGGCAGAAGAAGAGGGAGACGAGAAAAGAGGTGGGAGGACAACATTCAAGAATGGACTGGCTTGACACAGCGAAACCGGTTGCTGAGTACAGAAAGATGGAGTACGCTGGTTAAACGATTATCTGTGGTACCTCAACGACCTTCGATTTAAGGGCTTGAATAGGATAGGATCTTTATCCCATGTGTTTAACACAAACTTGTTGTCTCCACCATTCAAAGAAAGGTGGGTTTTGTTTGTTTTTTTTTACTTCAGTCAGAGAAGTTAACTGTACTTCAGAGGCACTGCGTCAAAGATTCGGGAGGGTAAGAAAAAGCGAGTTTCATGGATGTTTGGCTCTGATAGGGCAGTATACAAAAATAAAGGAACTTGGCCCAAACCTAAGACACATCACACACAGACTGCGCCAGGGAGACAACAGTCAGTCCAGCACAGTCTGAGTCTATCTATGTTTGCATGTTTTAATTTGTTTGGTGTCCCATCATGCTTCGTGTAGTAATCCGAATAGCGCAAAAGCACACTTGAAGCTTTGCTACTAAGCCTTCCAATGCATTATGATTACAATCCACTCAAATCTAGAGTATGACCATAATTATGTGGGTAACATACTCGTTTATGTAGTGTAACAGGGTATGTTTAAACAAAATGTGTACCGTCTAGCTACTGTCTCTTCAAGAGCAAAGAATAGAATTAAAACGGCATACGAAGAGGGAGGAGATGAAATGAAGATAACATTAAAAAGGCACGGACGCACGGAAAACTATAAAAACTTGTTTGTAACTTTTTTTTTAAAAAGTACCAACAACACCCAGTGTTCCCAGGCGGTCACCCATCCAAGTATTAACCGGGCCCGACGTTGCTTAACTTCGGTGATCGGACGAGAACCGGTGTTTTCAACGTGGTATGGTCGTTGGTGATTAAGTTGAGAGAATCAATGAATATAAAGTCCATGGGGCCTGCTGTTCGCTTTGTTGTGTCGTTACACTTGCTGGTTGGTGTGATCATTGATGCTGATGATTTCTACATGTGTATTTTTCCGACCCTTTTTATTATTTTATGTTTTATTACCCTAGTGATATTTTTTCTTTGCTGAACATGTAACACAAAGTACAGAAACCTTTCTTGGGAAAACTTGTGGTCCTGAAAAGGACCGAAAGAGGGTGTTGTAGGTAGGTGTGGCTGCTGCTGTTGTTTTTTTTAAGCACGCTCTCCGCGGATACGGCGAGCAAGCTGGATATCCTTAGGCATGATGGTCACACGCTTAGGTTGGATGGCACACAGGTTGGTATCCTCAAAAAGGCCGATCAAGTACATGTAAGCTTCGCTGGCCTCTTGGAGAGCCATAACGGCGGAGCTCTGGAAGCGGAGATCGGTCTTGAAATCTTGAGCGATTTCACGAACCAAGTGCTGGAATGGCAGTTTGCGGATCAGCAATTCGGTGCTCTTCTGGTAACGACGGATTTCACGGAGAGCGATAGTGCCAGGCCTGGAACGATGGGGCTTTTTTACTCCACCTGTGGCTGATGCACTCTTGCGAGCGGCTTTGGTAGCCAGCTGCTTACGAGGAGCCTTTCCTCCCGTAGAACCAGAAGACTTCTGGGCATTTCCTATACCCAGCACATCACCAACGACGAAGTCCGACAGACCATCACACAAGCCATTGGACAACACGATGACCTGCTCACAGTGGTGAAAAAACGGAAACTCCGATGGTATGGCCACGTCACCAGATCATCAGGTCTTGCAAAGACCAACCTGCAAGGCACAGTGCAAGGAGGTAGAAGAAGAGGTAGACCGAAAAAGAGGTGGAAGGACAACATTCGAGAATGGACTGATTTGACACTGAACGAAACAATCAGGGTTGCTGAGGACAGGGAAAGATGGAGTACGCTGGTTAAACGATCATCTGTGGTGCCCCTAAGACCTCCGAGTTATGGGATAGGATAGAATAGGATATGATACGGTACTAGCTAAAGTTGACACGTATGGACGCTCGTTGACTTCCTAGAAAGTTATATGTAATGTTACGTCATTTAGACGACAGTGGGAACACTACTTGGGCATCTAATGTACGCAAGTGTCTTTTTTAGTACGGATATGGATTTGTGTAGCTGAATCAAGGTGTGTAAGATATAAAAAGATTTTTGAGAGATTTTAAAAACATACACACACACATACAAACACACCCAACCGTGTAGAAACGCCGTTGTGATGACTTTCATGAAACTCTACATACGTTACTTTGACATTTTTACAAATTTGTTCATTTTTAAAGCTAACCCTAACCATTTCCCTAACCAAAACCAAAACCCAAACCCTAACCCTTAACCTAACCCTAAGCCTAACACAGCCCTAAGCCTAACACAGCCCCTAACCCTAACGGAACACTGTTTTGACTTCAAAAATAACGCGGTCCGTCAAAAGAAAGTACGTAGAGGTTCAAGTGTATGTCAGCATAAAGGCGTTTCTACCTAGCCACGCGCGCGCGCGCACGCACACACACACACACACACACACACACACACACACGCACACACACACACACAGTACATGACGTTACAGTATAGTAATATATGACCGACTGGAAACTATCCTGTAATTGAAAAGGTCAATCCTTTTTAGATACGTGTCCTTTCACAATAAATATTTGGGCAATAAATTCTGCTTTGCTTTCACCTCCGACACAATCAAACAATAATTTCCACTCTTTGCCCCGCGGAACTTGTAATGCAAGCTCTCTGCAAACAGCTGAAGACCGAAATAGGCACAGCACAATGGGAAATCAACACAACCTGAAAGGCAATAATGCAACAAGGAAAATAGACAGATAAAGCGAAAACAAATGGCGTTTAAAGCTAAAATCTGCTTGCAAAAATGATACAATAATTATATTGAAGCACATTATTAGCTGGTTGATTCTTCTTCTTCTTCTTCTTCTTCTTCTTCTTCTTCTTCTTCTTCTTCTTCTTCTTCTTCTTCTTCTTTATTTTTTAAAAATCTTTTCACATTCCAATGAGTTTAGACTTTAAATTAATTGAAATTACATCATAACAATTACTACTCTAAACCCGTTGTTCTCTGAATTCTAACCTACCGAATTTTTTTTTTAAGTTCCTACTTTATATATATATATATATATATATATATATATATATATATATATATATATATATATATATATATATATATATATATATATATATATATATATATATATATAGTAGTCCAGTTGTCGGTCAGTCGGTCGGTCCGTCGCCCCGAATTTGTATTTTTTTAATAATTCAAAACAATTTTTTTTGTTTTATCTCAAGATAAACTGAACCCAAATGTATCCCTATCCTATCCTATCACTTAACTCGAAAGTCGTCAGGGCACCACAGATGATCGTTCAACCAGCGTACTCCATCTTTCTGTCCTTAGCAACCCTCATGGCTTCGCTCAGTGTCAAGCCAGTCCATTCTCGAATGTTGTCCTCCCACCTCTTTTTCTGTCTCCCTCTTCTTCTGCCTCCTTGCACCGTGCCTTGCAGGGTTGGCTTTGCGAATCCTGATGCTCTGGTGACGTGGCCATACCATCGGAATTTCCGTTTCTTCACCACTGTGAGCATGTTATCGTGTTGTCCAATGGTGTGTGTGATGGTCTGTCGGACTTCGTCGTTGGTGATGTACTGGGTATAGGAAATGCCAAGAAGTCTTCTGTAGCACCTCATCTCCATGCTTTGCATTCTTCGTTGTAGGTCTGCTGTGAGGGTTCATGTTTCGCAAGCGTATAGGAAGATGGAGATGACAAGGTAGCGCAGCAGTACCTTGGAGTGTCGCAGTTGTTTGTGTGATCCTGGACAGGACTTCCTTTCGGGACCCATTGTCTGATACATTGGCTCCTAAATATTTGAAGATATTCACTGTGTTGAGAGCTTGGCCTTCGAATTTGATGTCCGTATTGATGCCATTTCTGTTATTGTTCATCATTTTGGTCTTCTCTGTACTTATTTCCATTCCAAAGGCACTGGAGGTGGTATCAACCCTGTGTACCAACTGTTCAAGTTATTGTTTCTCTCCAGCCAATCCATCAATGTCATTTGCAAAACGGAGGTTGGAGATTGCTCTACCCTCTATGCTCATTGTGCCTCGGTCAAACGCCTTCTTGAAGTCTACAAACACATGATAGAGATGTTGTTGGTGCTGTAAGTATTTCCCACAGATTATTCCGAGGTTCAAAATCTGCTCAGTGGTACTTCGGTGTGCCATGAATCCTGCTTGTTCTTCAGCTATGATTTGTTCTGCTTGAGGTTTCAACCTGTTGAGTATTATTTTCAGAAGGACCTTGCTGGGATGGCCGATGAAGCTGAAGGCGCGGTAATTTTCACATTCCTGAAGGTTAGCCTTTTTGGGAAGAGTGATGACAAGAGACTGGGTCCATGGTGTATGCCACTCCCCACTCTGCCAAATGCTGCTACAGACAATGTTGAGGGTGTCAATCATCGCTTCTCTTCCTGCTTGGTGCAATTCTGCGCTATGTTGTCCACTGCCGCTGATTTCCCCTTCTTCAGCGATTGCACTGGCTCCTCAACTTCTTCTCGGAGAATTGGGAGGATTTCTTCTTCTCTGGACATGCTAGGACGGATGGGTTTGGTGTGTGGTTGTAAAGGTTAAAGCAGTACTCTGTCCATCTATCAAAGACTTCTTGTTCCTCTCTAAGGCATATGCCATACTTGCTTTGGGTCGCTTGGTCTCCACACAAAAATAAAGACGACGGACTGGCACAGTCCCATCGGGGAGCATTACAACCAGATTGTCTACATTTGGCGGCAGGGATAGCTCAGTGGTCAGAGCGCACGACTTGTGTGAGTGCGTCTTGGGCGACGTGGGTTCGAATCCTGACTTCAGCAAACTATTTTGTGATTGCTGGATATTACGGGCCAGCGCCTTGAGAAGCTCTCTGAGCTTGTAAGTGCGCTATATAAGAGAAATCTCTCTTTTTTTTTTACATCATAATCAAAAAACGCTTTATAGCTCATACGTAAACGTTGGCAGGACACGCACCTTTCCAGGAGGAGACATCGGAAGTGACCACAACCTCGTGGTGATGTCTTTCCCGATCCACTTGAAGAGAGTACACAGCAAAGTCCACCAGACTGAAGTTCGACCTGGACAAACTGCAAGACCCGGAGATAGCAGAAATATCCAATCCACAATTGGAGAGAGATTTGCACCACTGCTCATTTTTGGATCTGGTGAAGTAGATGTCATCACCATGACCACCTACTTCAATTCAGCTGTGACAGATGCTGCAACTGGGATCCTTGGCAAGCACCGCCCAAAGAAGAAACCATGGAGCACAACTGAACTTTTGGACCTGTGTGATAAACGAAGAGAGATAAAAAAAAAGAAAGAAAAAAAAAAGAGAGCTGATGCCTACCGAAATATCAACAATGACATCCGAAAAGGCATGCGCACAGCAAAGGATAACTGGACAGAAGATCAATGCCAGGAATAGAAAACAGTCTGAACATGAACATCAGCATGAGATCCTACCATAATGTGAAGCGGCTGACAAGTGTTAAACAGCCCAAGGTCTCCACGACCCAAAGCAAGTCTGGCATACGCCTTACAGAAGAACAAGAAGTCAGTCTGGCAACCGAAATGTGTAAGTTTTACTTTGCGGATACTTTAACTGCTGCTATGCATGTTAGGTCATTCGTATTTGTAGGCTTACTTTCTCAAAGGCCATGGTCATTTTGCGTTACCATTGTGTACACACGTTTTGCTTTGAATCTTAAAATTGGCTGAAAAGGTTTTGATATTGTTTTGCTTGCAGATAGAGTTCAGATAGTCTATCGCCTGTCATTACGAGGTTTCCTTCTGCTTCGACAGGATTAAGCCCAGTCACAACACCACCAACAAAAATAACACTTTTGTGTGGGTGTGTCTGGAAATAAAATTTAATAACTTGATATCTTGTTATTGATTGCGAAGTGTGTCGAAATAAATGTGTATTATAAACGTTGCCGAAGCAGTGCTGCAAATTAAATACATAAAATTGATGCAGAGAACCAGCTCTTAACTTTTAAATTATATACCTTTATAACCGTATTTATTCGCGAGAGGTGTCGAAGTAAGTGTTTTAAAAAGGTTTATCGATTCGTGTCAGACGGTGCTGATTTCAGCTTTGTATGCTCCCGTTGTTAGCAAACTACTGACCCAGTCTTTTTTTTTTTTTACATTGAATGAAAGACTGTTATAACAACAAAAACGGAAGCAGAAGCGATCGTTGTCATCATCATCATCAACAACATCAACAAAGACAGGAACATCATCATCATCATCATCATCATCATCATCATCATCATCATCATCATCATCATCATCATCATCATCATCATTCTCGTCGTCGTCGCTGTCGTTGTCGTCCTCCTTCATTATCATCAACAACAAGTAAGGATTATCATCATCATCATCATCATCATCATCATCATCATCAACAACAACAACAACAACAACAACAACAACAACAACAAGGACAGGAACATTATCACCATCATCATCATCATAATCATCATCATTGTCGTCGTGGCTGTCGTCCTCGTCCTCCTTCATTGTCATCAACAACAAGTAAGGATCATCATCATCATCATTATCATCATCAACAACATCATCAAGGACAGGAACATCATCACCAGCATCATCATAATCATCATCATTCTCGTCGTCGTCCTCCTTCATTATCATCAACAACAAGTAAGGATCATCATTATCATCATCATCATCATCATCATCATCATCATCATTATTATCATCAGAAGTGAACCCGAACACAGAGCGCTGGACTAACCGCTTAGCCAATGCTGCCCCACGTGAGCAAGGTGGCGCAGATTGAACTCCTTGACTACGATTAGTTTGGACAATTGACATTTGGACATTGAAACTGGTGTAAATAGCAGCCAGTTATTGTTTCGCACGACAATGTTCCAACGCACAGCTAGATCTGTCTCGTCTGTCTACAACTTTAAATGTCATTCCAATAAGAGAGAGCGGAAGGGGGGAAGAGAAAGGGTGAGAGAGGTGACGGAGAGAGGGAGAGAGAGGGAGAAAGGTGTGGTAAGAGAGAGGGAGGTGTAACAGACGTGTATGTTCGAACGCACTGTAAATTGTTTGTGTGTGTGTGTGGGTGTGTGTGTGTGTGTGTGTGTGTGTGTGTGTATCGGGGGTCTGGAGAGAGAGAGAGAAAGATAGAGAGAGAGAGAGAGAGTTTTTGCCGCGTTAATTGCTTTATGTTGGCCTTGGTCCTATTGTGTCTGTTAGCATAGCACGTGCATGAATGCATTCAACCTTACATTACATTACATGATTATTGCTTTAGGTCCAGCGGACTCTTCCGAGCCAAATCAGGACCGGACAACTCCTGATCCGCATAAAAGATCTGTTGAAACAACCCTGCTGGTAAAACTGAAAGCTCTCCACCAGCCAGTCACTTTACAATAAAGACATCCCACGCAGGGGACGCTGAGGCTGTACTCTAATTTATCGAACCCCCGTTTACAAAAACAAAATAGAATACAAACATCATTCTAAAATATCAACAAAATACATACATATAAAATGCCTACATTTCTAAATAATAACATCATAGGAAGCCTTAGTGACCACCTGGCAGAAAGCATCCAATATTCCCAAGCTGATCAAACAGACCTCACACACAAATAAGGAGTCTTGTCCCGGAAGAGTTTTCAAGAAAAAAAAAGGTAGGTGACTGGTCTAGCGAAGAAGAAGATAGTATAGCACATTGATAGAACAGAGCAGGAATGAGAAAGAGCAAATGAGAAAGACAGCGACAGTGGGAATTTAAAGCACTACATTTCCAGAAAGTGGGGATACTATTTATACTGAAACCCCCGGCACCCCAACGGGGGTAATGCATTCAACCACCCGAGAGAGATGAGAGAAAGACTAAGTACAGAACTAGAGATCAAGAGAGGACGAGATTGGGGGTGGGGTGTAGGAAGACCAAATTAATGGAGATAGAAAAGTGAACGTGGAAAGATATTGAGAGAGAGAGAGAGAGAGAGAGAGAGAGAGAGAGAGAGAGAGAGAGAGCGGGGAAAGGATGGGGGTGTGGGGGGAGGGGGGGGGCGGCATGAGGAAGGAGAGACAGAAGGACAGACAGACTTAGGCAGACATATTAGGCCTACTGAAGTATTGCGAGAGAAAATCAAAACTCAAATGACGATCCTAAAGACGTCGTGAAAAACTGACTCAAGCAATAACTGAACGTGAGATACGTTTAAACTAAACGAAGACAATGGATATTTCTTGAAGAAGAATTATTAAGACATCTAAGATTATTGAAAGAAGGTCAGTCTTTTTTTTTCCAAAATAGATTACCTTTTTAAATGCTTGGTCGTCAAAAATGGAAGTTAGAGATGATTAATTATGATGACGATGACCATGACGATGATGATGACGATGAAGATGATGATGGTGGGGATGATGATGGGGAGGAGGAGGATGGTGAGGATGGTGCTGGTGGGGATGAAGATGAAGATGATCGTACTGTTATGTTGCTCTTTACCTTAAACGCATTTAAGGGCTGATTTTAATCTGAGCGCCATTTCAATTTTACAGCAGCATCGCTCTTTGTTGCTTTTAACCTTTTGTTCAAAAGGCTACGTTAAATTTGTCATAAATCAAGAGAGAGATTATGTTTCCTGTCTCTTTAACCTCTCTCTTTTTTTAATCTTCCACACACACACACACACACCCACACAAACATACAAACACACTCACACATACACTCTCTCACTCTTTCTTTCACACACACACACACACAAACTAACAAACAATGTTCTTTTCTCCACACAAACACACAGCCACACACATACACAGTTACTCTCTTTACTGGCGCGCTACGATTATCTCTATGGCAACGGTCCCTCAAAGACCCCTCCGGGGAGGATGAATAATCCGATTGGCCAATGAAATTCAGACTCTTAGTGATACAATGTATTTCGTAAATGGACATAAGAGTGCTGAAGTTGCTGATGATAATGTCTGACACACTTTTGTATAGCATATGCTTGATAGAAGAAATCAATCAATTTATTTAAAGTCTGTTAACAAATTATGTGATTTTAGACTATAAAACAAAGAAATAAAATAATAATATAAATAATAAGGTGGAAAAAAGAAATACAAATAAATAAATAAATAAATCATAAATAATAATGATTTAAAAAAAACCAAATTGAAGGAAAAGAATACAGCAGCTTCAACAAACCCATAAGAACTTATACTGATTAAACAATGTGTAACAAGAGCCCCGTTTCCACTGCCTTTGAGATTTTGCTTGTTTAGTCAGTGTAGTCTTAGAAGGTTACTGTTAGTCTGTAGCATACGACAGAAGTGATCATGCGTAACACAGTTGTAGCTTGATGCAAGCACAGTTGGTGACATCATCGCAGCCTACGATGGAGTTTCGAATTTTACAGCCACTTAGATTTTTCATCCAATGAGAACACGGCTAGGTTAGATAGAACCGGTTCTGGGTGATTCAAGCAAAGATATAGAACGTCAGTCTTCGTTAAAACGCTGAGCAGTACACAGTACACTCAAGCAGAAATCTCTCTCCTGAGAAGATTAGACAGCAGTACTTGTTGAACATTCAAATTCAATCAAGTAGCCATGGCCTGACATTGTCAAACAGGTAAATGAACATACTTCTGTTTCATCGTGATGTATTTATATTATTGTTGAAATTATGTTTGTGGAATTTTCTAGGCATAGAATTGAATTGTTAGTCCAACTTTGCCTGACCACGTGGAGAATAAGACCACGAAGCAAGCACGACCAGTTTTGAAGGTCGCCGACAACTCTAAAACTGCCATCGTGGACAGAGATAAGCTGATCCAGCTCCAGGAAGCTGATGTTACTTTAAACAAGTACAGAAACCGCAAAGACCACGTGACCAAAGGCAGTGGCGCGGTCTATTTCGAGGAGAAGGCCAAGGTCCTGTACAGAATCTTCCAGCACCCGAGGGTCAACGGAGGGAAACCACTACGTCAAGTCTTGGTACCGTTACCCCTAAGGCGAAAAGTGATGGAAGTAGCTCACGACTCATCATGGGAGGTCATCTGGGAATCAAGAAGACGTCGGACAGAATCCAGGCGGTGTTCTACTGGCCAGGACTTCATGCCGATCATGTGACGTTTGCCATTTTATTATTATTATTATTATTATTATTATTATTATTATTATTATTATTATTATTATTATTATTATTATTATTATTATTATTATTATTATTATTATTATTATTGTCAACATAGGGGGTTGAGCAAACTCCAATCTCCATTTTGCGGATGACATTGAGGGCTTGGCTGGAGAGGAACAAGAACTTGAACAGCTGGTACAAAACAGAGGCTTGACACCACCTCCAGAGCCAATGGGATGGAAATAAGTGCAGAGAAGACCAAAATGATGACCAAGAACACCAATGGCATCAATACGGACATCAAAGTCCAAAGCCAATCCCTCAACACAGTGCATATCTTCAAATATTTAGGAGCCGTTGTATCATACAATGGGTCCCGACAGGAAGTCCTCTCCAGGATCGCACAAACAACTGCTGCCCTGACAAGGTTGAAGCCCATTTGGAAAGACAGGATCATCAGTCTACATTCCAATCTAAGGCTGCTGCGCACCCTTGTCATCTCCATCTTCCTATACGCTTGCGAAAACATGGACCCTCACAGCAGATCTACAGCGAAGAATACAAAGCATGGAGATGAGATGATACAGAAGACTTCTGGGCATTTCTTATACCCAGCACATCACCAACGACGAAGTCCGACAGACCATCACACAAGCCATTGGACAACATAATGACATGCTCACAGTGGTGATGAAACGGAAACTTCGATGCAAAGCCCGTCCTGCAGGGTACGGTGCAAGGAGGCAGAAGAAGATATAGACAGACAAAAAGATGGGAGGACAACATACGAGAATGGACTAGCTTGACACTAAGCGAAGCCATGAGGGTTGCTGAGGACAGAGAAGGATGGAGTGCGCTGGTTAAACGATCATCTGTGGTGCCCAAACGACCTTCGAGTTACGGGATAGATTATTATTATTATTATTATTATTAATATTATTATTATTATTAAAATCAAGGGACTGATTTTCCAATGCATGAGAAGGGTAGCCTCTTTGCGCAGTGGATTAGTCGCCGGTTTCCTATGCCGAAGGTCGCTGGGTCAATTCCCGAAAGGGGCGAACGTTTGTGACTTAGGTGTGAGACTATTGAGGTCACCGAGGGTTTTCTCCGGGCACTCCGGTTTCCTCCCTCCCCACAATAATGGTACTGGACGCAGTCAATTTAAAAATGTCAAAAAATAAAAATCGATTTTCTTTCCGTTTTCCAATAGCGATCTCCATGCCTTTACACCACCTGTTCGAGTGATGGATGTGTATTTGTTTGTGTGAGTGTGTGGATGAGACAGGTGAGCGTGTTTGTTGATATAGATCGCCGCGCTTTGAGCCTGATTTGGGGAAAGGCGCGTATATAGCATCCAGTATTAGTAGTAGTAGTAGTAGTAGTAGTAGTAGTAGTAGTAGTAGTAGTAGTAGTAGTAGTAGTAGTAGTACAATAAAACCTCCGTTTTACGACCTTTAAATTGCCATTAAAACGAGGTCTAAAATTGGAGGGGTCTTAAAAAGGAGGTAGGACATTTTCGAAAAAGACATTTAGAAAATTAATTAAGTAAAATAAATACATGTACAAAAAGTACACATACCATTAAGTATAGGGAACATCTACCATCTTTCAGAAATGTGACATGGTGTCGGCAAGATCTGACAGGCCCCTGCTCAGGGCAAATCTGGTCAGCTCCTTAGAGTATTTCAAGCTGCTTTAATTAATGCATCGTCTGCTTTTAAAAGTTGTAAACGAAACTGTTTTCTTCAAGCGCACAAATATAGTATTGCTTTGGAATCTAAATTTTTCAGACGCTAGGTCGTAAAATTTAATTATTTGAAGGTCGCAAGTCGTGTTTTAGAGGTAGTCGTTTAAGAGAGGTCGTTTATATAGTACAAAGCATCGGTGATTTTTTTTTCCGGTCGTATGTTGGAGGAAGTCGTTTAAGAGAGCGGTTCAAAACGGAGGTATTATTATTATTATTATTATTATTATTATTATTATTATTATTATTATTATTATTATTATTATTATTATTATTATTATGTATCAGTTTATAGTCCCCTCTCTTCCCGGTAAGGATTTTCAGAGAGGAGACTATTATTATTATTATTATTATTATTATTATTATTATTATTATTATTATTATTATTATTATTATTATTATTAATGACATTCACAGGAAAAACATCTTCATGCGAAAAAATTATCCACAATTTGGCTGGTTCGCAACGGAAACGGGAAGGAAGCTACCTTGTTGAAAGATCATTCATTGCCCAAAATAGTTATAAAATCCAGGACTGCAGTCTTGGAAGTGTTGAACAAGATTGTGTAACTTAGGTACGAGACTACCGAGGGTTTTCTCCGGATACTCCGATTTCCTTCCTCCCTTTTTCCATAATGATATCGGTTGCAGTCTATCTAAACTTTCAACAACAACAACAACAACAAATCGATTTCCTTAATTCCATCTTCTATTAGCGACCTCTCTACCTTTCTAAGGCCTATGTTTGAGTGCTAGATGTTTGTCTGTGGTATATGTGACAGTGTGTGGAACATGTGAGCCCTGTGTGTTGGTACAGATCGCCGCGCTTTGTACCCGATTGATATTTTTGGGTTGAAAGTGCGTATGTAGCATCCAGTACTGTAGTGTCGTTAGATTACAGATGTATCATACGGACATAAAATTAGTTATACAATCTATTTGGTAAATGAACATAGAGTGCTGGAGTTGATGATGATTCGAGCTGACAGTTTGTACTGTAAAGCATCTGCTGAACTGACTGTTTTTACTTGCAGGCGGATGGTTTTAGTCGGGCAAGGTTTGTGAGAGTGGAGGCTAGAAGGCTGGTGGGGGGAAGTAGAGGGGGATAAGGGTGGGAGTGCGCATGATTATGTGGATATTCATACCATAATAAAATGCATAAAGACAAACATCGCTTGAGACAATGCATGACTTAGCTTTATGGGTTGATGACAATTTGACGAACGGTGCTGAAAAGCCTCTGCTAAATCGACAATATTTTCTTTGCGAGGGCGCAGGCGTGTACAGAGATAGAGACAGAGGCAGAGAGAAAGACAGACAGAATGACACTCACAAGCAAAGACAGAGACAGAGTGACACAAGCAAAGACAGAGAAAAAGACAGACACAAGCAGAGTGACACAAGCTTAGATAGAGACAGGCAGACAGAGACATAGTGACACAAGCAGAGGCAGAGAGAAAGACAGAGACAGAGTGACACAAGCAGAGACAGACAGGCAGAAAGAAAGACAGAGGCATAGTGACACAAGCACGGACAGACAGGCAGACAGACAGAGATAGAGTTACACAAGCAGAGACAGACAGGCAGACAGAGACAAAGTGACACAAGCAGACAGACAGAAAACAGACAGAGACAGAGTAACACGAGCAGAGACAGACGTAAAAACAGACAGAGACAGAGTGACACAAGCAGAGGCAAAGACAGGCAGACAGAGTGACACGAGCAGAGACAGAGGCAGAGAGAAAGACAGAGACAGATTGACACAAGCAGAGACAGCCAGGCAGACAGAAAGACAGACAGAGACAGAGTGACACAAGCAGAGACAGAGTAGATAGAATGGACAGACAGAGACAGTGACACAAGCAGAGACAGAAGCAGAGAGAAAGGCAGACAGAGACAGAGTGACACAAGCAGAGACAGAGACAGTCAGACAGAGACAGAGTGACAGATACAGCGAAAGACAGAGACAGAGTAACACAAGCAGAGACAGACAGACAGACAGACGGACAGAGACAGAGTGACACAAGCAGAGACAGACAGGCAGACAGAAAGACGGACAGAGACAGAGTGACACAAGCAGAGGCAGAGAGAAAAACAGAGACAGTGACACAAACAACGGCAGAGTGAAACAGAGACAGAGTGACACTAGCAGAGACAGGCAGACAGACAGAGTGACACAAGCAGTGACAGACAGGCAGACAGAGACAGTGACGCAGGCAGAGGCAGAGAGAAATACAGAGATAATGACACAAGCAGAGACAGACAGGCAGGCAGGCAGAAAAAGACAAACAGAGACAGAGTGACACAAGGAGAGACAGAGGCACAGAGAAAGATAGACAGTGACACAGGCAGAGACAGAGGCAGAGAAAAAGACAGAGTGACACAAGCGGAGACAGGCAGACAGAAAGACAGACAGAGACAGAGTGAACCAGACAGATACAGAAAGACAGAGACAGTGACACAAGCAGCTACAGCGGCAGAGGCAGAGAGAAAGACAGACAGAGACAGAGTGACACAAGCAGAGAGAAAGACAGAGACAGAGTGACACAAGCAGAGACAGCGGCAGGCAGATAGAGACAGAGTGACACAAACAGAGACAGAGTGACATAAGCAGAGACAGAGGCAGAGAGAAAAAAGACAGAGACAGAGTGACACAAACAGAGACAGTCAGAGAGAAAGACAGACAGAGACAGAGTGACTCAAGCAGAGACAGGCAGACAGAGACAGAGTGACACAAGCAGAGACAGAGGCAGAGAGAAAGACAGACTAAGAGTGACACAAGCAGAAACAGAGGCAGAGAGAAAGACAGAGACAGAATGACACAAGCAGAGACAGACAGACAGACAGACATAGACAGAGTGACACAAGCAAAGACAGAGAGAAAGACAAAGACAGAGTGACACAAGCATAGACAGAAACAGGCAGACAGACAGAGTGACACAAGCAGAGACAGAGAGAAAGACAGATTGACACAAGCAGAGACAGAGAGAAAGACAGATTGACACAAGCAGAGACAGAGAGAAAGACAGAGTGACACAAGCAGAAACAGAGAGAAAGACAGACAGAGACAAAGTGACAGAAGCAGAGACAAAGACAGGCAGACACAAAGAGTGACACAAGCATGCATGCACGCGCGGATTAATAAACATATTAACACACAATGATATCATTGGAGCGTCGTCAGTATCCCACTTGCAACAGGTTGGCCGAGCATGCAGTCGCACACACTTTAAAGATCCTGACGGTCACGTCTTAGACGGGGATGAGTGCCATCTACATAAATACAACCAACAAGGATTGCAGGTTCTATATTCTTCCTCGTTCGTGGTCCCCTAGGATTGTGCTCAGTTGCCAGGTGGCTCTGTAGTCAAAAGGTGGAAAACTGAACTGAACTTAATGAACGTTGAAGTGTAACGTCTACACCCACCATTGACTACACGGCAGACGTTAATGACCATCTCAAAGAAGAGCACGAAGGGACCTAACTCAACACTAAACTATCCAAAGCAATGATGCTGTTAAGATGGACGACGAAAAATGACCCGCACTTTTATCTCTCCCAAACACGGGAATGGAATCAAACCTGGATCATCGGTGTGACAGGCGATCGCTCTAGTGCCAATGAGCTACGACTTATTCCATAATTTCACCAACTCTTTGGCAAAATGTTTTGAAAGGTGTTGTTTTTGTGTGTGGAAATAACTTAGGAACGAAATCCTGATTCTTGATACATGCAACGCTCTACCAGCTGAACTGTTCCAGCTCCTTTCATCCCCTCTCTTTTCCTGCTTTTGCCACCCTCTCCACTACCATCACCTATGCAGGTAGAGAGTCCCTCTATCCAAGGTCTAAGTGTTCGCTAGCGCTGCAGCGAGTGTCTCAAGTACAAGCCAGACAGTGCTAGAATCTGATGGAGACACCGCGCGACAGTGCCAGGCGATGACAAGTAAGCCTTGTAGCCAGCTCGCTCACCTGTTCAGTGCTATCCGTTTTGTCCAGGCTAGAAACTTGCCATCATTTCCTCCATGTAGACTCTCACCCAAAGATATGTGTGAGTAGACTTACCAAAGGTCTTGGGTGTGGCGTACATTCTTACCATTTATACTCTCTTTAAATGATAGTTGTGTTGAAATTGTGATCATTTGCCCGTAGACTCGTCCACTCTTCTTGAGTGACCTCTGCTTCATAGACGCTCACCAAGAAAAAAGGACATATATTTAATGAAATTAAGAAAATTTCCCAGCAGGCTTTTAGAAAGGAACCTATGTGCGTATATAATGTTTCCAAATGTGCGTAGACTGTCATCAAAGGACATATGCGTAAACCTTTAACGTAGGATCTCTGTGAGTAAACTCTCACTAAAGGATGTCTGTGCGTATAGACTTTCACTATCGGTCATGAGTAATGAAACTGTGATAAATTTTAGTAGACTCTCATCAAAGAACATACTTGCATACACTCTGGCCTAAGGACCTCAGCTGTGCGTACTCTCACCAAAGGACATGAATGATAAAATTAAGATAATTTCCCCAGTAGACCTCTAACCAAGGGATGTGAGTGCGTAGACTTTTACCACAGAACATGTGTGCGTAGACTGTCACCAAAGGTTATACTTAGACTCTCACCGAGTTCCTCCTGTACGTCCATCCCAGTTTTAATCGTTTTAACATTGTACAAAATCTAATGATTTACATACAATTAAACATAAATTTGTGTCAAATATTTTTGACCTGCTGTACGTAGAGTCTCACCAAAGGACTTCTGTGCATGGACTTTTGACACCAAAGTATATGAGTAACCATTAGTTTAATGCTTGCAAACTGTTTCTTTGCCTTCTTTGCCCATTGAAGGAGTTATCTTCTCTCCCCTCTTTCTCCACCCCCCCCTCTCCCCCCAAAAAAAAAATGGAATTTTGTTCACCATATATATAAGTTAACATTTTCCACATGTTATCTTATCAAAGCTTTTAGACGATATTTTTATTCGTGTTCTACGAGATGTCTTTGGATTCAAGTTGAAAGTCGTAATATTTATTTTAAAACTCTCTCTTTAGGTTCAAAAGGAAGGTACAGTCTAAAGTGTTCCTGTAACTTTTCGATCTTTGGATAGAATAATTATAAAACTTTCAGCATTTTTTGACGCTCTATAGGTAGAAACAGCATTCAGCTTTTTATCAAATTAATTATATGGATATAAATACTCATTGTCATCAGATGAATTCTAAACTTATAAAATGAAGAGCGTAAACATAAAATGAATTCTGTAGACAAAGAAAGGTGTTTCTAAACTTATTAAATACAGTGTGTATTAAATGAATTATGTAGACAAAGAATGGTTTGTCTAAACTTATTAAATACAGTGCGTAGACATAAAATGAATTCTAAATGTATAAAATAACCTGTGTAGACATAGAATAGTGTTTCTTTATATAATACAAACGGCGTGATGATTGCGTACTATTTTTCCTGTATAGATAATAAAATGTATGATATATATACAAGAAATGACTTTTCTCAGTGTTAGGTCCTCGAACTTGGAATTCTCTTCCTCTCTATCTTCGCAGCTCTCCGAACATAGACACTGTCAAGAACCAAATGTAATACTCATCTCTTCCTTAAAACTGTTTGATCTTGCCTCCCATCATCATCATCATCATCATTCCTTCTTTTCTGATTCAGGTTACCGCCGTCACACCGCACGCCCCCATCCCTCTCACTCCTTAGCTGCTCTCTTCCCGCCTCCCTCCCTCGTCTTTTATAGTTTACTTGTAAATATTCTTTTTCTAGTTTGTCTTCTTTGCTTCATTTATTAGTGTCTCGTTTTTTGTTTCAGTTCTTTTCGTATGTGTTTCGATGTTAACGTTAAGTATAAATGCATGAGAACTGCGCTATATAAATACCATTAGTAGTAGTAGTAGTAGTAGTAGTAGTAGCAGCAGCAGCAGCAGTAGTAGTAGTAGTAGTAGTAGTAGTAGTAGTAGTAGTAGTAGTAGTAGTAGTAGTAGTAGTAGTAGTAGTAAATGTAGTTTGTTATTTTAAAACTTTTTGTGTATAATTATAAAAAGTTTGTTATTGCTATAGAATGTATTTTCTAAATATATTATTAATTCCATAATTGCTGAATATATGTTATAAAGGTGGCATAATTCTATATATTCTTCTATTACTGTACTATCCAGCAGTGTAAACGTTTGAATAAATGACCTCATAATCACTTTAAATGAAACAATGGAAGAAACTAATGAAATAAACGAAGGAAGAAATTGGCGATGTTTCACGTGCACATTTGCCAACAGACATTGCCGTGTATAAAAGAAAGGCACTAACTTGCCTTAACAGTATTAGTTGAAACAAGGTACTACCTACCACATGGTTTATTGTAATTATTCATACAAGGAACAACAAGTTTAAAATTGGTGAAACAAATGAGAACTCTCCAATCCTATTTATTAATTTTTTTCCCCAGAGTAAATATGAACTGTCCAGTCTAATCCCAAGTCTGCTTGTAAAGTGCATCCATCTATATATTTCACAAAGGCGAGTTCAAAGAGTACAATTCTGAAAGCATACGTGTCGTTAACACAGGGTGCAGCTGAAGCCAGTATAAGGACTTTGTGTATTCGCGGTATATGGATGCTTAATATCGTGACAGAATGGATTGGAGTTTAAATATACAACAGCTGAACGTCCTCCGAGATTTGGGAATCCCGAAATGCTGGAATATAAAAGGTTCGTTGGCTGTAATGTTGTAGCTATCAAACGCTTTTTTTAACAGTGCGTCGAAATGCTGAGTGAGTTTTGGGTGTTCTTGTGTTGATGCTTCCTCTTTTGAACCGGACTTTTATTACTTTTTGTCAGCCTCTGTGTTACTCGGCTATATTTTTTTTATTACGTCATTCAACGGGACTGCCATTGCACCTCTTCAGCTATGGTCATATTTTTGTATGGTGAAAAATCTGTGACTGAGACGCCATATTATCTCACGATTCTTTTTGTATTAACAGCTTCAGCTGCAGTGCGCAAAACAAAATTCTTGACTGTTTGCTAGTGTCATGCGTTACTACCTTTAGGAAGGATTTTATAAAGTGGCTTATGAAAATATAACCGTTTCCTGAAGGAGTATTTCCTGACACAGTGTGATTGATCTCGTATTCGTCTACTGGCTTTGGTACTGCAGTTTCTTTTTGCCGTTGCTTATTGTGGGCAAAGACCTTGAGAAAGATGTTTGAAAAGAAATGATTGACCCACACACCGACTGATCAGACCTTTTCATGAGACAGTGTTGTTAAGGCACAAAAAGACAAGGTGTTATTAGATCTTGCTGTGTGGTAGACTCAGCAGCAGTGCACGTCAGCAGCAGTGCACAAACGTACTTCATGACTGTTGCTATTGGCGACGACCTTGACAAATAGATGCTTGGGAATTAATAAACTTACTGAGCCATCCGACAATTAAAGCTATTTCCAGAAAACAACAGTTTGTTTAATAAAGTAAGAGAAAGACCAATTTAAAATTACCTGTCGTTGTGGTGATCCCGGCCATTTTACAATGCAAACCTTACTTTTGATCTTTCCTGTAGCAACGACCTTGACAAAGATGCTGTGAATTAACTATTAGTGAACCACTCTGACTAACAACACGTTTTCTTGAGGATCCTTTCGTGAAATCACATTTTATTTGATAAACACCAAACACAACGTTGGTTCTTTGTGAATTTTTGTGGGTGGCTTCAACTGATGTAGTGTAAAAAGCGAACATTTTGACCGTTACTGTTGGCAACGAATTTAAGAACGATGCTGGGAAGTAATTCAGGAGTGGGCGTGGCCTTGTCACGTGGTAGCGGTTCCTTGAAAGTATGGAGCATGTTGATGGTAAGTTTAAAAGGTTTGGTCATTTGTTTGATTAATTTGCATTGAGGATAATCCAGTTTTTTAGTGGTGTTTGTGTGTGTGTGTGTTTATTTTGTGTTATATGTGTGTCCGTTTGTCTGTCTGTCGTTCTCTCTCTCTCTGTGTTTGTGTGTGTGCGTGCGTGCGTGTGTGTGTGTGTGTTTATTTTGTGTTGTATGTGTGTCCGTCTGTCTGTCGTTCTTTCTGTGTTTGTGTGTGTGCGTGCGTGTGTGTGTGTAAGTATGTTGGCTTATGTATGTATGCATCTCTCTCTTTCTCTCTCCCTCTTTGTCTTTCTTTTGCTCTCTCTTCCTATCCCTGTCTGTCTCTTTCCCTTTATTTCGCTTCTTTGTCCCTCTCTGTCTCTTTGTCTCATTTTCTCTGTCTCTCGGTCTGTTTCTCGCATTCTCTCTCTTTCTCTTCCTCTGTTTCTATATGTTTGTATATCCCTCTCTCTCTCTTTCTCTCTCTCTCTCTCTCTCTCTCTCTCTCTCTCTCTCTCTCTCTCTCTCTCTCTCTCTCTCTCTCTCTCTTTCTCTTTCTCTATCTCTTTCTGTCCGTCTGTCTGTGACAGTCTCTCCTTTTCTTTCGCTCTCTCTCTCTTTCGCTCTCTCTCCTTCGCTCTTTGACTCACTGTCTTCCTCTGTCTCTCTTCCTCTATCTGTCTCAGTTCCTCTCTCGGTCTGTCTCTCTCGTTCAGCCTGTCTCTATATGGATGTATGTATGTCTCTGTGAGTCTGTCTGTCTGTCTCGTTTCTCTCTCTCTCTCTTTTTTCTCCTGTTACCATGTTTGGTCTCATACTCTCAGTTTCTTTTTTCTTGAATGGTTTTGTCCTTAATCTAATCTGCCGTGTCATCTCAACAACAACAACCAAACTTCCATTCTATCGTTGCCTCGAGTTACTTAAGTGTCGCGCTGAGTGATTTCAGCGTCTCTAGACACCCGTCACATTGGTCGAACGTCCAGACATGCGTTATTATCGCCTGGCGATAAAGCGTGCTCCCATGCTTCAGAGCACTGCTTTCTCTACGCTTTAAGCTCTATAGTCACCGCAATTTTACTGCAGTCTCATGAAAATAAAAAAATGTAAGTTCGTCTCCTTATCTAACGAATTAGGTAAAACTGTATTAGTTTTTAGGTCAACTGTTTTTACGAACCGTTTGACAATGTTTTTGAACCGTTTGTTGACGCCGGATAGTGTCCTCACTTGGTTTCATGCAATTAAAATCCAACACAATTGGGTTTTTGACAAAGAGCAATGTTGTAGAGCAACATTCTGTATATATTTACAGTGAAATTGCGCTTTTTCCGTCACTATAGCTTGAAGCGTGTAGGAAGCAGTGCTCTGAAGCATGAGAGCATGCTTATCGCCTGTTGAGGCGAAGTAAAACATGCTTCTAGCAGCCTTCGACCAATGAAGGGTGAAGAAGAGAAGAAGAAGAAGAAGAAGAAGAAGAAGAAGAAGAAGAAGAAGAAGAAGAAGAAAGGATGTTATATATATATTTACATATATATATATATATATATATATATATATATATATATATATATATATATATATATATATATATATATATATATATATATATATATATATATATATATATATATATATATATATAGAATTATGTTTTATTTATTTATTTATTATTTATTTATTTACTATTTATATTTATATAACATCCTTTCTCTTCTTCTTCTTCTTCTTCTTCTTATTCTTATTATTATTATTATTATTATTATTATTATTATTATTATTATTATTATTATTATTATTATTATTATTATTTTAAAAGGATCATTTTTAATTCAAACACGTTCTTTTCTCTCTGATCCGTCACCTTTGAAAGTCTTTTCGTTACGGACAGAAACACCTGTTGGAGCGATTAGTTTTCCAGTTTTTTTAGCAGTAATGAGAATATTCTACAAAGACCTTACCCCACTACCATCATACCCAGTCTACTCCGCAGTGTGTGAGGATCCATCGAATAACCCATGCAATTTGTGATTTTGTCGCTTCGCAGAAACACATCTGATCTGCCGGAAATGCGTAACAATCTCTCTCTCTCTCTCTCTCTCTCTCTCTCTCTCTCTCTCTCTCTCTCTCTCTCTCTCTCTCTCTCTCTCTCGTTTCCTGTAAACACTCCTTTCTGAAATGATTGAACATTAAAGTAAAACGTCTATACCCACCATTGGCGATATGGCAGATGGGGATTACCATGTCAGTGAAGAGCCAAAATCAACACAAATAGGATTTGCACTTTCTGCCAAACAAATTATACCTTAGCCTATCAGCCGGAAATGCGTGCGTAGTGATATCAGTGGAACTATTTCTCAGACTCTCTTTGTGTAGTGTTTCGTAAACACACCTTAATATGCAACCTTCGTGCACTATCAAATGCCACGTAAATATGAGTAAGCGAGACATCGTTCAATCTTTTTGTGAATTCCCCACAACCCACGTCAGCTGTTTTAAAGTTTCATGCGCATCATAATATTGATTCGCTCCTGAGAGCAAACGGGGCAAAATCTAGCTGTTCCTTCTATAGCTCTGAGCAACTTCAAGAAGTGGATATATATGTTCCAACAGGTCTATGTTATCCCAGGCTTTTGTTCCCCAAGGTATTTGGATCCCCGCGCTTTCGCTGAGAATGCAGCCCGAATTTTACCCGCATGAGGGACAAATATATATTTTTAAATGTTTGTGATAGAGGGACTTGGTGGAATATAATAGATTTTGTGAACATAGATCTTGGGGGAATACAGAACTGAGAGAACAAAGACCTGGGAAAACATAAGCTTGAAAAGCCAAGAGGGAACATAGACATGCGAGGGTGGGGAAGCTGAAGGGGCAATGCATCTGAAATTGAAGAAACTTAGTCGTGGGGTTCTTTTGGACTTGGAAAGTGACTTATGCAAAATATAACATGGCAGGATCCAACCCTCTCCAGGCTGTTGGCCACAGCCGAAATCCACGAGTACAGTGTGGCTCGCCTAGCCCCAGAGCACGTGGTCGTTAAACCTGTAATAACGTGAGGTTCCTCCATCCTGGCCGGTGACTTCTGTGTAGAAGACTTTCGCCCAGTGATGCCGTGCTGACATCACCCTTGTTAGTCGCCTCTTACGACATAAATATTTAGGACCATTGTATCAGACAATGGGTTCCGACAGAAAGTCCTCTCCAGGATCGCACAAACAACTGCGGTCCTGACAAGGTTGAAGACAGGACTATCGGTCTACATTCCAAGGTAAGGCTGCTGCGCTCCTTTGTCATCTCCATATTCCTATACGCTTGCGAAACATGGACCCTCACAGCAGATCTACAACGACGAATACAAAGTATGGAGATGAGGTGCTGCAGAAGACTTCTTGGCATTTCTTATACCCAGCACATCACCAACAACAACGTCCGACAGACTATCACATTGAACCACACGATGACATGCCCACAGTGGTGAAGAAACTGAAATTCCGATGGTATGGCCACGTCACCAGAGCATCAGGCCTTGCAAAGACCATCCTTAAAGGCACGATGCAAGGAGGCAGAAGAAGAGGGAGACAGTAAGAGGTTGGAGGACAACTATCGAGAATGGATTGGCTTGACACTGAACGAAGCCATGAGGATTGCTGAGGACTGAAAAAGATGGAGTACGCTGTTTAAACGATCATCTGTGGTGCCCCAACGACTTCCGAGTTACGGGATAGGATAGGATAGGAGAGATGGGGGAAACATACGGGAACACCGGGCCGACTGAAAGCGAATCCGGTTGTACCATAAAGGACACAGTTCCTTATAAATTCTGAACAAATGTCCATCTACAGATAGTTTAGATCCGTAACCGCTTTCGTCATGCCTTCCACTGATACCACCTCTGCCCTCCCAAATACTCTTCTGAGTCACCACAACCCCTACCACCACCACTGACCTCGCCTTTCCTTTCGTGCTTTCTCAATGGAGAACTTTAGATCGACCAGGGAAACTTTGTTCGTAGTGATCCCTCTCGTTTCCGGTTATGCAATCGGGAAAGCCTTACGAACGTTTCTTCGTGCCTGCGGTTCTGAAGCGGCAGCGCCTTCAGTTGCAGACGAAATTTTGTTCGTCCTTATGCAGGGGAGGTAAATGACATCGTATTTCTCTAATTTGCGGAGGTTTTTGGTTCCTCGAAAACGCACGAGTTTGTAATTGGTTCATCACTGACTAAAACAGACACTTTTTCCCCAACGAAAGTTTAGTTGAAGTTTAGGATAGAGCGTTGGTTATTTTTTCTTCTCCTTTATTTTTTAAAATACAAATTAGAGAGTTTCTATCGCCCCAACTTGTGTTCATTGCCTACACTAGCCTACTAACTAGCCCGTTTATGCCTACGAACCTCGTAGGACATGGCTCATCTAAACCAAGGGCTGTTCATGCAGATTCATAAGAATACACAAGAAAAGTGATTTTTAAATCTTTACCATGCCCATAGGATACACTTGAAACCTAGACAAAATGCAAAACGTATGTTGAAAACCTGAATCTGAACCACAAACTCCTCCGCCATTTTACATTTGAAAACAAAATAACCCAAGAACAGTACCCTTTATTCGGAGTGAAGTACATCTATATGAATGAATCAACAACATCAACATATCGTGAGAATATACAATCAAAGCATTTATTCAATCTTACGTTTATAGCAATTGACCCGATGTATGCAAACTATACCAGAAACTTAAATGAGAATCAAGATTCGTCAAAATGATGAAAATTGCGCATTTTCACTCAACGACATTTTCTGAACAGCTGGTACAGACCTCCAGAGCCTACGGAATGGAAATAAGTGTAGAGAAGACCAAAATGATGACAACAACATTAAGGGCATCAACATGGACATCAAAGTCCAAGACCAATTCCTCTACACAGTGCATAGCTTCAAATATTTTGGAGCCATTGTATCAGACAATGGATGGTCCCGACAGGAAGACCTCGCCAGGATTGCATAAACAACTGCTGCACTGACAAGGTTAAAGGTCATTTGGAAAGACAGGACCATCAGTCTACATTCCAAGGTAAGGCTGCTTCGCTCCCTTGTCATCTCCATCATCCTATACGCTTGCGAAACATGGGCCCTCACAGCAGATCTACAACGACGAATACAGAGCATGGAGATGAGGTTCTACAGAAGACTTCGGGGCAGTTCTTATACCCAGCACATCACCAACGATGCAGTCCGACAGACCATCATACAAGCCATTGGATAGGATAAGACGTTTTCTGCGTTATGCACATGAGGAAGTCGTGACCTTCCGGAAGCGCAACAGTTATGACTTAGACTGTGGGTTTTCCTACGAAAAAGAACTACGAAACAAGTTTCTGTGCTTTCTAAAGCTCTCTAATCTCTAAGAACGGCTTTTCTTAAAAGAATCTTTAAGAGTCGGGTACATATCTGTAACCCTGTGCCTCTCCTTCCTCCCATCCCTATGTGAATGTAGGGCACACAACTATCTCTTTTTGCTCCCTGTTTGTGTAACCTTATGTTAGTACTTTGTGTAACCTTTCATCTGCCTTCTTTTATGTGCCCCAACACTTGTACAGATGCTCAGTACATCCTCATATATTTTTAGTTCTCGCAGTCTTGTACTTACGTTTCCTCGTCGGATACATCATACCCACTTCCCCCTCTCACTCCCCCTCCATAAAACTCAGTTTGACCTTTCACTCTTTGAATTTCACATATTATATCTTGTATTGTAAGCATACATGTGCTAACATGTCTGTCCATTTCCTATCTTTTTCTGTTCTAGGAACTTCTCTCTCTCTCTCTCTCTCTCTCTCTCTCTCTCTCTCTCTCTCTCTCTCTCTCTCTCTCTCTCTCTCTCTCTCACCTTCCTTTTATCTGTCTGTGCCTAAGTGGTCTGCTCCGTTAATATTATTCCTGCTAGCAAGAACGAACGGCAGGTGATCGCTGTAATTTGTCGAAGGAACGCACGCCATACAGCCTGATGCTTGCTTGGGAAAGAACGAAACCTACCATCGTGTAAAGCATCTGTGAGGGGGAAGAAAAACGTTTTTGTTTTCTTTGTATAAGCTACCCGCTTGTGGTGTAGCTAATTAAAAAGTACCCTAATTAATACCACTCCATCGGATGAGAATCTAAACCGAGGTGTAGTCTGTGTACGTACTCTAACGCACGGGACTTCAAAGATCCTGACGTTCATGTCTTAGAAGGGTGAGTGCGGTTACACAAATACACCCAGCACACGCACTAGGTCCATTCTCCCCATCCCCGGTCGCTCAGGAGTGGGCTCAGTCCTCTAATCGTCAGACTATGCGCCCATAGGCTGCAAGTGAGCGCCTTGAGTTAGATCCTGTATCGGCCAGCGCCTTGAGCTGCTCTTGGGCTGAAAAGCCGCTATAAAAGAACGAGAAATAAAATAAAATAAAATAATTTTATTTACCAAGCGCTTTATCAAATAGGACATGTAGGATCTAAGCGCAAAAGTCACACATACACCCATCCATAATTATATAAAAGCAAGTATTATCTTATTATTTTCAGTGCGGTACCATCCCTTTTGCCAAGAGTTGCCTAAATAAAGCAGACTTCTTACGAGTATACATGAAATGCTGTCTACGTTGATTGCTGTGTTTTGATGTTTTTGTGATAGGTAAAATTGCTTTAGACACCATGTCGTTCTGATACTTTCCTCAGTTATTGTCGGCGTAGTGATGATGATGATGATGATGATGATGATGATGATGATGATGATGATGATGATGATGTGTGTGTGTGTGCTTCTCTCTCTCTCTCTCTCTCTCTCTCTCTCTCTCTCTCTCTCTCTCTCTCTCTGTTGGTGTCTGCGATGAACACAGTTCTCGATGATGATGATGATGATGATGATGATGATGATGATGATGATGATGATGATGATGATGATGATGATGATGATGATGATGATGATGACGACGACGACGAAAAAGACGAGGAGGAGGAGGAAATTTTGTATTACGCAGTTCTTTTCGAATAACAAGATCATGCTAATTCACGATTTGATTCTGTTAAATAAAACTTTTAGTATCAACATTTCAGTATAACACAGTGTGCATTCTAATAGCACAATCATTTTTCTTCTCCTCCTCCTCCTTCTTCTTCATCTTTTTTTTTCTTTCTTTCTTTCTTTTCTTCTCTTCCTCCTCCTCTTCCTCCTTCTTGTTCTTGTTGTTGTTCTTGTTGTTGTTGTTGTTGTTGTTGTTGTTGTTGTTGTTGTTGTTGTTGTTGTTCTTCTTCTTCTTCTTCTTCTTCTTCTTCTTTTGTACCTTCTTCTTCTATACCTTATCTTCGTAATCATCTTTTGCTTTCTGGTCAGAGGAATAAGATTTTTTTTAATGCACAGATCGGACTAATGTCGAAAACAAAATGTCGGAATTCCGACTGCAACATCTCGTCCTAAAGCGGAAAATGCTCAGCTCGTCCTAAAGTCGAATCTACTCTCTTCTTCTTCTTCTTCTTCTTCTTCTTCTTTTTTCCACACTGTTTTAGCCTGTGCCTGTTTTCATTGTATGCAGACTTGTTAATTATAATGTCTTCTTCTTCTTCTTCTTCTTCTTCTTCTTCTTCTTCTTCTTCTTCTTCTTCTTCTTCTTCTTCTTCTCCTTCTTTTTTCCACACTGTTTTAGCATGTGCCTGTTTTCATTTTATGCAGACTTGTTAATTATAATGTGTTTCGAATAAATAATTGGAACGTTTCACACTGCAGGTGAACTAGAACTTCTCTGCTTAAAATAGACCTTGTTCTTTTAAAGGGTCCGGGTCTCTCAAGGATTTTTTTTTTCCAGACAATGAATTTATCTTTGAATCTGCATTGTTATCATATTAAATGATAATATAGTGGGTACTCGTTGCTCAAACTGACGTTACGCTTTTGAAATTGGTCTAATCTTCCTTCTTATGTCTACAAACAAATGTGCCTACTATACACGATTTGCTGCGGTACTATTTCTAACATCAACCTTGATGCTATTTATAGACACAAAAACAAAAGAATTCATCGATGGTTTTTATTAGAACGGTACTTTTGAAAGAGGATACATTTTGGGGTTTAATATATATATTTTTTCCTTTTTTCAGGGGAGCCTCACTCCATGTGAAATTGAAATAGCATGCTGTGTGAACATGACATGTGTGAAAGTCCCTCTTACATCAAATGACAGTACCCCGCTGCTCTTAAACATGTAGACATAATGGGTTTATAACGGCGCACTTTACGATGCGTTAAAGTATAAAAATTACTCTATTATTTTGTGGCAGCTGTGCAAACTGGCAGCTTTCGATCTCTCTCTCTCTCTCTCTCTCTCTCTCTCTCTCTCTCTCTCTCTCTCTCTCTTTCTCTCTTTCTCTCTCTCTCTCTCTCTCTCTCTCTCTCTCTCTCTCTGTTTGGCACACACAAACACATACACACTCACACCCATTCACACGCGCGCGCACATACCATTACTCACCAAGTATACAGGCGTTAGTTAAATTAACACCTTCTGCCGTGAATAGGAGCTGAAACAAAACAGTCAAACGCAGTCTCAATGAACACACACGTAACATAATGCATTCAAAGATTAGGTATTATAAGCACATTCAATGGCACAATGTATGAGGTATACAACAACATATGACAGTATTTAACGGCAACCTATGTACCTAAGTAATACTAAATCACACATATAATGCACTTTCACGTACGTACATACATACATTACATTACATTACATTACATTACATTACATTACATAATGCATACATACATAGATATATACATACATTAAATACATACATACATACTCGTAAATACACACCAAATGTTGATTAGCACAATAGAAGACAACTCATTTCTTTTACTTCCGCAATGAAAAAGGTGTCAAACACAACGAAAATTGTTGTTGTTGTTGTTGTTGTTGTTGTTCTGCTTCTTCTTCTTCTTCTTCAGCATCTTCTTCTTTTTCTTCTTCTTCTTCTTCTTCTGTTGATTGCGAAACGTGTCCTTTTAAGCAATTGTAGAAAAATGTCATAACAACGCAATATTGTTTTTTTCTTTATCTTCTTCTCCTCCGCTTCCTCCATCTTCAGTCTTATCCTTCTCCTTCTTCCCTGTATCCTCTTCTTTTTATCTTCACCGTTTATTCTTATCTTCTCTTGACACTTCCTTTTCTATCAGTATTTCGGTCAGTTGATACAATTTTACAATTTGCACTCTTGTGTGTGTATGTGTGTGTGTGTGTGTGTGTGTGTGTGTGTGCAGGTGTGTGTTTGCTTGTGTGTGTGTGTACAACTAAGTAACGTATATATGTTTAATTACATCAAGTAATTATGTAAACGATTGCTCTACCTCAGCGTCCAGATGTAAAGTAAACTGATGAAGCCAAATTGCTTTATCTTCCTTGCACAGTTGTATTCTAACGTCTGCACTTTCTATAATGAAGATGAGCTGTACAGTTTTTAAAATCCAACCTGGTTACCTAAATGCCACTAGCGGTGGCTTGATTCACATTGGAATATCTATCACAAAACTGAAGTGGATGCTGCATGTAGCATAACCATTGATTCTAATTTCTGCACCTTCAGAGGGGTATAGTCAAGTCAAAAAATTTCTTTTCTTTTTCCTTTCTTTTCTTTTCTTTTCTTTTTTTTTTGGAGGGGAGGGGGTTGGGGGCACCAAAAGACATTGAAATTATACACATGCACTTACGCGCACATTTTGACAATTTATTCTGAATTTTGAATTATTATTAATCAATACAAGAACACGCACACACGCACATATATACACATACAAACGCACGCACACGCATACATACAAACACACAGAACTGGTTATAATTTGAGAATAATATCTACAACCTTAAAAAAATGATATCAGATGGATTGTTTTACAAACTAAACCTGGTCAACCAAATGATAAGGGTGGCGCTTATTGCACACAAGGATACAGGGGATATTTTGAATTTTTAGCGTTTAATTTCTTTATTAATTGCATTCTTCCTAGTTATTTTTGTAATTTAATTTTGTGTAAGAATTTAATCAGACAACAATTATTTGGGGTTTTTTTCAACGTAAAAAGGTAGGTAAGGTTTAAGGTAAAGGTAGTCACATAGCCTTGTGGCCGTAGGGGAGCTTGATGTTGGAGATCACACTTATCTTGGGCCAGCGTAATGAGGGTGATGCCCATCTCTCTCCCTCGCTGTTTTACCTTCCCCACCCTTAAAAGAGTAGGTACTCAGTCACAGTTGAGTCAACTGGGGGCGTTGTTATTTGTCGCTTCACGTTTTGCGGTCACCCATCCAAGTGCTAACCGCTCTGGACAGTGCTTAACTTGCGACACAGTAGCGAGTGCTCCAACCACTGCGCTATCCGACACACACGTAAAAATTGATACACAATATTAGTACTACAAATTTCTTACATTAGATCAGTAGACGAGATTCGCCACCTTTTGAATGAACTTTGAGTTTTCACCTCTATACCAACGTTGGCGATATTGAAGTAGGGATAATCATCCCAGGGAAAAGGGACTAGGGTTCTAAATAAACACTGAACCACACGAGCAATCATTCTGCTGAGATGGACATTGGAACAAAATTGCTACTTTATCTTGGCCACCAAACGCTGGATTCAAACTTGTGGCAATGGTTTGCCAGGTGAACTCTCCTCCACTCAGCTCCGGACCACGGTAGCTCCAGCCTTTTAACAACAGGAAAAGAACAAGAGCATGTAGATTAAAATCTTATAGATAGATAGATAGATAGATAGATAGATAGATAGATAGATAGATTAGATTAGATTAGATTAGATTAGATTAGATTAGATTAGATTAGATTAGATTAGATTAGATTAGATTAGATTAGATTAGATTAGATTAGATTAGATTAGATAGATAGATAGATAGATAGATAGATAGATAGATAGATAGATAGATAGATTTTACAAGTCTTTAATAATGTAAGAGTAGTAGTATTACCCATATACTACAGATTAGAATAACTCCACTGCAACTGGCCTGAGAACTTCCAGGCTGCAAGACAATGGATTCACGCGGGACGTCTGAAGGTGTCAGTTGATCTTGATGAAGCTAGCTTACGGGTGTCGATCTCCCACTAATAGGCTCTGCAAATAATAACGTACCACAGCCTAAGCGATCAGGACGGGCCCGTGCTGTCATGCCTACTCCTGAAATGCCTATATAATTTGACCTCGCTTCATCTGGTTCTCAGAAAGGTGTGCGTCACTATCAGAATGTTTAAGTGATCAAGACTTGGTAGGTCGTGCAATGCAAACTCCTGGATTGAGCAGATTTATTTTTTAATTTTGCTGCTTCTGGTCCTCAACACCTTTGTGTCTTTATCAGAAGTTTAAAGGGATCAAGACGTGTTAGGTTGTGCAATGTCTGTTCCTGGGTCGACAGTCTATACACTCCATGGTAAGGCTGTTGCGCTCCCTTGTCGTCTCCATCTTCCGACACGCTTGCGGAACATGGACCCTCACAGCAGAACTACAACGAAGAATACAAAGCATAGAGATGAGGTGCTACAGAAGACTTTTGGGCATTTCCTATACCCAGCACATCACCAAGGACGAAGTCCGACAGATCATTACACAAGCCATTTGACAGCATGATGACATGCTCACAGTGGTGAAGAAACGGAAACTCCGATGGTATGGCCACATCACCAGAGCATCAGGCCTTGCAAAGACCATCTCAAAAGCACAGTGCAAGGAGGCAGAAGAAGAGGGAAACAGAAAATGAGGTGGGAAGACAACATTCGAGAATGAACTGGCTTGACACTTAGTGAAGCGAATAGGGTTGCTGAGGACAGAGAAAGATGGAGTACGCTGGTTAAACGATCATCTGATAGGATAGGAAAGGATAGGATCGGATCGTAAACGCTTTGACCTTGTCGCCACCTGTGGTAACAGGACCTTTCTTACATATTTTCAGATTTCTAAGTGAAGACTGGTCTAAGACCAGTATCCGCACTTCGATCGCCCCGCATGTGGTCATCAGAGATCGGATGCATGAAAATGTCGAAATAAACAAATTGTCCAGACAAAATCATTGGTCACCGTTCAAAGCACGTTGTAGTTAACGATTGTTTTGCTCCAAGTTTTAGTCCTTGTCTTGGTTTAATTATGTGTTTTATTATTGGAAAAAAACACGGCAAAGTAAAATATTTTATTGTGTTCAGGAATGGCAACAAGCAAGCGTATAATAAGCCAGCCATGTTTAAGTATTTAAGCATAATATATGACAGGCAACATATATAATAAATTCATTTAGGTGATAATAAAAGATCCAGTTGTATAAAGAATACAAACCAAAGCATCAGGCCTTGCAAAGACCATCTCTAAAGCACGATGCAAGGGGGCAGAAGAAGAGGGAAACACACAAAAAAAGGTGGGAAGACTGTCGCGTTATATATATATTTTATATTAATATATATATTGATGTTAAAGGGTGAATGAATATATTAAAAGAATTTTATATGAATAGAATCAATTTCCTCTTTTTACTATGCCTAAAATCGATAAGAAACAAGAAAATAATGTTGAGAAATAGAAAATAAAGAATAAAAGAAATTACTGGCTATTCATTCGTCCTGTTTGCTTTTTTACAACTAAAAAAGAATACCACTGGTTGATGGTTGATGATATTTATTTCATATGATGTGATACAAAAACCCGTGAAATCATGGTTCTAAAGAATTTCACTGTTGATTAAAATTGTCACTTATCTGACGTGGATTCCCTGATGGAGAAGAAGAATTGTCTCTTTTGTTTAACTTAATTCTGTCCTCACGTTTGACCAAAAGGATTATCGTCCAGCTGGCTTCACATGGACGTCAGGGATATGACGAGCTCCATGTCATCAGAAGAATAAGCGTTGAGGGTGGAAGTAGGTTAAACGATCATATCAGGAATCCGACAGTCGAAAATATTATGAAGAAGGAAGCAAAAACAAAAATCCTTTCCCTGCGCACAGACAAATTAACAGGGACTAAATACACAATCTGTATCCTGTTGAATGACCAGCGAGGAACGCCGTTGACGTTGTCTGAATAAGAACCCTGCATATTCACGGGTTATTGTATCTTATTCTCAAAACATAATAATGTTCTTTCCTCGCTGTTCATCCACACTGTTCCAATGTTTAAGAATGCACCAACATTCTTTATGAACTAAGCTAAACATGTTAAATTAACTATCACCATATAAACTTCACGCGCTGAAGAATTTATATGAAATGAGAACAACATGTTAAAATAACTATTATCATACAATTTGCATACATTGAAGAATAATAACGAATCACCTTGATGAAGGACGATGAATGATTCGCATGGCGCAATGGACACAAGCACAAGACTACCCATTCCCCAGCTTCACACATCGAATCGTAACTTACCAGCTCAGGATTCGTTTGTGATGTCTACGACACGTGTTGTTTAGGGTGAGACGAGCTTTTCGAACCAACTTTATGACCTCAGTCATCCGAAATAGTGGTCTGGCGTAAACATACGTTCCTTGCCCTCCAAGATGGTCGCTCGAATGGTTTTTCTTAACGATATTTCCCACATCCAGCCAATCGAAAGGATAGTACACAAATTGTCTATGGTAACAATAATCTAAAATTGAACTACACTAAATAAAACAATGTCGCATACTGCGTCATTCCGAAAACAATATTATTATCGTCACTGTCTATGACGTACTGTCTATGACACATTGTCTGGACTTATAGCAGATTATCGAGGATGCGTAGAGTAGGCGCTTGTATCGCGACAATATCCCCCCGCTTAAGTGAAAAATCAAGAATGCAATTTTTCCTTACACTTACATCGAGCGGCTGAGATAATCTGCCCCGATATTGTCTTTGCCTGGAATGACACGTACAGAGAAGTTGTACTGTTGGAGTTGTATGGCCCATCTCATCAGCCGTCCGTTTTCTGTCCTTGCTTTTTGCAGATATTGTAGAGGCTGGTGATCTGTTTCAATAACAAACTTTGTTCCAAACAGGTATTGTTCAAACTTCCGTATTCCCCATACTATTGCCATGCACTCCTTCTCGATCGTGGCATACCGGCCTTCAGTTTCACTCAGCTTCTTGCTGGCGTACGCGATTGGTTGTAAACCATCACCATGGTCTTGCATCAGGATAGCGCCAATGCCTCTGTCTGATGCGTCCGTCCTCAGGACGTACTGTTTCTCTGGATCAGGGAGACAGATGACTGGCTTCTTGCACAACTCTCGCTTGAGTGACGTGAATGCTTCTTCGCATTTGTCGTCCCACTGAACTCGTTCAGGATGCCCTTTCTTCGTCTTTTCAGTCAGCGGCAGTGCGAGCGTAGCGAAGTTCGGCACGAACTTCCGATAATATCCTGCTAGACCCAAGAAAGCGCGCAAGTCTTTCTTCGTCTTCGGTGGTTGCGCGTTTCTGATCTTTTCAACCTTGTCCTCTTCTGGTTGAATTGTACCTTGACCAACTATGTGTCCTAGAAATGACAGGCTCTCAAATCCAAAATAACATTTGGAAGGTTTTGCTGTCAGATTGCACTCATGTAATCTATCCAACGTTGCTTTGAGGACTTGCACGTGCTCCTCCCACGTTTCAGTTGCTACCATGACGTCATCAATGAAATTGCTCATTGTGTCTTGCTTTTCCGTCGGTTTGTCCAATGAATGAATATCTGTCGGTCCTTTGGCATTTTCCATCTGAATCACGGGTATGCTATCATTTGTCTCAGTAGTACCTTTCTGTTCATGTTCGTCGATCATCACGACGGCGACGATATGAGTTTCCACTTGCTTTTCTCTTTCAACGTACAGTTTCAGTGCATTAGCATGGTAGATTTTCTCATTGTCTCCTACTGCAATCTTGTAGTCACATTCATTGATGCGGTCAGTGACAACATACGGACCTTTCCATAGCATCTGCAGTTTGTTGGCTTTATCAGAAACAAGCATGAGAACTTTATCTCCAACGTTGAATTTTCGTGCTTTTGCTTTCATGTTGAAATGTTTCGCGTGTTTAGCGCTCGCTTTTCCAAGATTTTCTCTGGCGATTTTACAGGTTTCTTCAATTCTGTTCCGGAGGTCGATCACATACTGAAATGTGGTCCTAGTTTCTTCCGTCTGTTCTTCCTGTGTCCAGAGCTCTTTCAGAATCTGTAACGGTCCTCGTACAGTTCGTCCATAAAGAAGCTCAAAGGGAGAGAATTGTAGTGATTCTTGCGGTACTTCTCTGATAGCAAACAGAAGTGCAGGAATAAACCTGTCCCATTCTTTTGGTTGTTCTTGACAAAGATGTTTCAGCATACTTTTGATGGTACCATTGAAACGTTCCACCAACCCGTTGCATTGTGCGTGTCTTGGTGTGGTCCTCAGGCCTTTCACACTCAATAGCCTGTTCACTTCGTCAGCTAGGGATCCTACAAATTGAGATCCGTTGTCTGTCAGAATCTCTCTCGGAATACCTAAGCGAGTCCACATTTCCCACAATGATTCGGCCACATCTTCGGCTTTGATGGATTTTAATGGTTTGGCTTCGACGTAGCGTGTAGCATAGTCCACCATGGTGATTATATAGCGGTGCCCCCTGTCGGACGCTGGTAAGATAGGTCCGATGATATCCACCGCCACACGATCAAAAGGTGTGTGGATTATTGGCATCTTGCCCAAAGGCAGTTTCCGAACTTGACCCTTCGGTGACGTCCTCTGGCATATGTCACATGACGCGCAATAGCGTCTGATGTCTCCGCAGATTCCGGGCCATACGAAATCGTTCCAGATTCTCTTCCTGGTTTTGGTTACACCCAGGTGTCCTGACATCGGCGTGTCATGGGCCAATCGTAACACTTCGTTGCGATATTTCTTTGGGACAACAATTTGTTTGGTCTCTTTACCGTTTTGGAGAAAAGAACGGTACAAAATTCCCTTTCTCCAGCTGTAGGTGGCTTTAGAAGTTGCTTTGCGCCCTCCTTTCCCATGCTTGGTCTCATTGTCAGCTAGCTTTCTTGCTTTCTCCAGGGTTGGATCCTCCTTCTGAGCTTGTCCCAACTCCACTGGAGTGACATCCCCGAGCAGAGAATTGGATGTTTTCAATGTTCTATCTGTTTTCCCCACAGAAGCTCTAGTTTGCATTGCTGCGCATACTTCTCGAATTGCGTAAACTGGAACAGGCGTCAGGTTCCCATCCTCAGACTTACGGTAGTTCCCTACAAGAACTTGCTCTACCGGCTGCTTCATAACGGCCACAACAGTCTTCCCTTCAAAGAATGGTGTGTTCATGTGTACCGTCGCAATTGGTAGTGATAACTTCGCAGGCGACGAGGCCATTACTATCTCAATGGTCTCTCCTGACAAACATCGCTCGGGTACGAGACTGGAATCGACGATGGTGATCGACGCTCCAGTGTCGCGCAATGCCGTCGCTTGCTTTCCTTCTACTTCTACTTGGCACTCCGGCGAGAACGGTATCGCCGTACATAATGAACAGAGCTTGCCGTGACTCTGTACATCCTCCGGCCTCATACTTCCAGCTATTGCGGCGGCTGCTTTATTTTCTTTCCCTCCTTTTGGGCATTGTCTCGCCACATGACCTTGCTGGTTACAAGTATAGCAGGTTACTTCAGGCCTCCTTGTCCTGACGTTGTGGAGCTGCTTCTGCGTTACCTCCACCTTCTTTTTATCTCCTTCCTCATCTTCTTTCCTTCTACTATGCTTGAGTCTATCTCCGAATCTATTCCTGGGTCTTTCATGATCAGACATAGTGGCTTGCTTTGCTGATTCGTAGGTTAAAGCAAATCTTATTGCATCGCCCATCGTTTCCGGCTCCTTTTCTCTGACAAAACGCGCTTGATCAAACGGTATCCCACTAAGAAACTTTTCTTGCAGTATCAAATCACGCAGATCGTCATATGTGTTGTCTTTCCCTGCAAGTTCCTGCCATCTGGATAACCAGAGATCTAACTTGGTAGCGTACTCTTGTGTTGATTCTCCTTGCTGTCTTCTGGCCTCTCGAAATTTTTTTCGATATTCTTCAGCCGTCAGCTGGAATCGGAACAATAATGATCGCCGCAATGTTCCGTAGTCGCCGGCATCAGCATCACTCAACATAGAGTAGACTTCCCTCGCTTTCCCTTTTAGCAAGGTGCCTAGGCGAGGAGCCCATTGATTAATTGGCCATTCTTGAATCTTAGCCGTTCTCTCAAATGTGCGTAGATAATCTTCCAGATCATCTTTGTCTTCCAGAAAAGGTAGTTTTATCTTCAGTTTTTCCTGATAAAACTGCGATGAACGAGAATCCGACGGATCGGCAGCATTGTCGTTGGTGTTGTCACTGTTCACGTGACGAATTCGTTCGAGTTCTAATTCATATTCCAATGTTGCTTTATGTTTCCTTTCATCGATTTCAGCTTGACGCTTCCTTTCTTCAGCCTCAGCTTGTCGCTTCCTTTCTTCAGCTTCAACTTCAGCTTGTCGCTTTCTTTCTTCAGCTTCAGCTTGACGCTTTCTTTCTTCAGCTTCAACTTCAGCTTGTCGCTTTCTTTCTTCAGCTTCAACTTCAGCTTGTCGCTTTCTTTCTTCAGCTTCAGCTTGACGCTTTCTTTCTTCAGCTTCAGCTTGAGCTAAACGCGTTTTCTCTTCCTTGACGTAATTGACAAGATCTGGACCCGACAACCCCAACGCTTCTCCTTCGGCCTTAAACTTTAGGAAAGGATCGTTGGCTTCCATTGCTTTCGCTTGAGCACGAGTCGTCATTTACGAATTCCAAAAATGTAATACGACAGGAAAGAATAAATTAGCGTTCGAAAAGTTCCGATTTCGTCACGCCGATTACGTCACGTCAATGACGTTATTTTCCCGAGGAGGAAAAAAATACAAAATGGCAACTCTTTGAAATATCTTCGAACAACCCCAATGGATTCGTTATAACTATACGCTTTTACTGCAAATTCTGTTATTTGCTATTCGCGTATTAACAGCATAAAACCAAGAACTTGAAAAGAAGAGTTTTGTGTATCCGGCAATGGCACCCTCTTGTTAACACCAGTTCTACTTCGAACTCAAAGATTCTAATTCATTCTTGTAATGTAATTAGAATTGTGATAACGTGTCACTGTCTAGGCTCGAATCCAGTAGCTAAACTTATCAAATTCACAAAAGTTATCCCGCTACCTTTACCTTGATTCGCCTAATAAGATCAACTGTACGTGGCCTTATTTGATTGCCACACAGATACAATCCACCCTGGATGATACACCCGTGTCTCAGGGATTTACTGTGTGTATATTTATAAATTAAAAAATACACTCTAGTATAACTCGCGGTCCGTTCCTTTGTGGCGGATGAGTTTACTAGACCCTTCTGCTAATACTCTCTCACTACGAGTATTCTTCTAATTTTCTATGTCGCTCTTACTTCGGCGAACAGAAATGTTAGGCTACAAAACTGACTTAATGATCCTGTGTGATTATTCCGTTTATCACTGATCTATTAAGCGCGACGCTACTGTCTGTCTACTGTTCGGTCCGTTGAACATAGAACATTTACCTTACCTTCAAAGGTGACTAGTAGGTCAACAAGTTATTTAGTCTTTATACTAAATTATAACTTGTTATCTCTCTCTCTAATATTGACACAGGTCCTCGTGTCTCCGGATTCGGTATAACAACAAATGCTATAGGATTCCAATATTAGCTTCAAACACTCAATCGGTTAAGACTGAGATAATAAAATAGACCGCCGTTCTGCCTATTCTTTTACAGCATGTAATACCCGAAATTACTGCTGAACATTTGATTGACAACACGTACTGGGAGTCGTTTGCATAAGGTTATAAATATGCAACCTAATTATATCTGTAAATATAACTGGTAAATTATGATCGACGTGGGAAGCTGATATTACATTGGTTGGTAGGGTAGTCCATAAGTCCGCCCATTTGTAAGAGCGGCTCCCTCCAACCTCCCGCGTTGAACAAATGAATGATACAATGATAATTTACATGTACAATGTAGTAAATATCATCACCACCAGTGGTAACACGACTTAAAAAGTGATTGTGACTCCAACTATCCCGGACGAGCCCCCATTGTCGCGTTATATATATATTTTATATTAATATATATATTGATGTTAAAGGGTGAATGAATATATTAAAAGAATTTTATATGAATAGAATCAATTTCCTCTTTTTACTATGCCTAAAATCGATAAGAAACAAGAAAATAATGTTGAGAAATAGAAAATAAAGAATAAAAGAAATTACTGGCTATTCATTCGTCCTGTTTGCTTTTTTACAACTAAAAAAGAATACCACTGGTTGATGGTTGATGATATTTATTTCATATGATGTGATACAAAAACCCGTGAAATCATGGTTCTAAAGAATTTCACTGTTGATTAAAATTGTCACTTATCTGACGTGGATTCCCTGATGGAGAAGAAGAATTGTCTCTTTTGTTTAACTTAATTCTGTCCTCACGTTTGACCAAAAGGATTATCGTCCAGCTGGCTTCACATGGACGTCAGGGATATGACGAGCTCCATGTCATCAGAAGAATAAGCGTTGAGGGTGGAAGTAGGTTAAACGATCATATCAGGAATCCGACAGTCGAAAATATTATGAAGAAGGAAGCAAAAACAAAAATCCTTTCCCTGCGCACAGACAAATTAACAGGGACTAAATACACAATCTGTATCCTGTTGAATGACCAGCGAGGAACGCCGTTGACGTTGTCTGAATAAGAACCCTGCATATTCACGGGTTATTGTATCTTATTCTCAAAACATAATAATGTTCTTTCCTCGCTGTTCATCCACACTGTTCCAATGTTTAAGAATGCACCAACATTCTTTATGAACTAAGCTAAACATGTTAAATTAACTATCACCATATAAACTTCACGCGCTGAAGAATTTATATGAAATGAGAACAACATGTTAAAATAACTATTATCATACAATTTGCATACATTGAAGAATAATAACGAATCACCTTGATGAAGGACGATGAATGATTCGCATGGCGCAATGGACACAAGCACAAGACTACCCATTCCCCAGCTTCACACATCGAATCGTAACTTACCAGCTCAGGATTCGTTTGTGATGTCTACGACACGTGTTGTTTAGGGTGAGACGAGCTTTTCGAACCAACTTTATGACCTCAGTCATCCGAAATAGTGGTCTGGCGTAAACATACGTTCCTTGCCCTCCAAGATGGTCGCTCGAATGGTTTTTCTTAACGATATTTCCCACATCCAGCCAATCGAAAGGATAGTACACAAATTGTCTATGGTAACAATAATCTAAAATTGAACTACACTAAATAAAACAATGTCGCATACTGCGTCATTCCGAAAACAATATTATTATCGTCACTGTCTATGACGTACTGTCTATGACACATTGTCTGGACTTATAGCAGATTATCGAGGATGCGTAGAGTAGGCGCTTGTATCGCGACAAAGACAACATTCGAGAATGGACTGGCTTGACACTTAATGAAGCCAAGAGGGTTGCTGAGGACAGAGAAAGAAGGAAAACCCTGGCTAAACGATCATCTGTGGTACCCCAACGACTTTCAAGTTACGGGATAGGATAGGATAGGATCGGATCGTCAACGCTTTGACCTTGTCGCCGCCTGTGGAAGCAGGACCTTTCTTATTTATTTTCATATTTCTAAGTGAATACAGGTCTAGGACCAGTATCCACACTTCGATCGCTCCGCATGTGGTCATCATAGATCGGATTCATGGAATTGTTGAAATAAACAAATTGTCCAGGACAATATTATAATAATAATAATAATAATAATAATAATAATAATAATAATAATAATAATAATAATAATAATAATAATAATAATAATAATAATAATAATAATAAATTACATTTATACAGCGCATTTTTCATTAGAATAACAACTCAATGCGCTTACACGGATCATTCGTACGCATCATCACAACATTCGCACTACATCATGTCCAGCATCATTCAGAAAATATTATTAATGTTCTTACTATTTACACAGAAAACGCCTTGCGGAACAAGTGCGTTTTAAGCAGCTCTTGAAGGAAACAAGATCTGTACCATGTCTTAAACCGGCAGGCAGCGTATTCCAAACCCTGGGTGCTTGAAAACTTAAAGACCGCTCGCCAATTGTTTTAAGCCGACGTTTGGGCGTTTTCAAAAAATTTCATCTGATAAGTGCAAAGAACGAGTTGTAGTGTAGGTATTGAGTACCTCAGACAGATATGGTGGAAGTGACTGGTCAAAGTGGCGGAAAGCTAGGACAGCAATTTTGTATTCAATGCGGAACTTAACAGGGAGCCAGTGAAGCTCTTTTAAAAGAGGTGTGACATGAACACGCTTTCGTTTTTTAAGAACAAGCCGAGCAGCACAGTTCTGTACACGCTGCAGTCGGCTAACTTCATCAATGGGGAGACCAGCTAGAACTGAATTACAATAATCAAGCCTAGATGTCACAAAAGCGCTGACCAAATGTGTGCATGCATCCCTCGAAAGAAACTGCCTCAAGGACGCAATACGCCGAAGCTCAAGAAAGGACAAACGACAGATGGTATTGATGTGGTCATGCGTGGACAAAGAACTATCTAGCTTGACACCCAAATAGCGAACAATATTACTAAATGGGATGGTGCTGCCGCCAATGTTTGCAGAATCGCTGCCGACCAGCCTAAGACGGGAAGGTGCGCCAACAGGTATAAACTCGGTCTTGTCATGGTTAAGCATCAACCTGTTGCTATTCATCCAAGCCTGGACACTGTCAATACATGTTTCTACTTCAGACACAACAGAAGGGAAATCATCATCCTGATTACTCTTTGACAGTTCTGTATTATCTGCGTGTTTGTGGAACACGCAGTTGCATGCTGTGATTACATTAGATAGTGGTTGGGAGTACAACAAAAACAAAACAGGACCGAGCACAGAGCCCTGGGGGACTCCGCATAACAGGGGACTAGGAGTAGAGGTATTGCAATCAATGACAACAGACTGGTAACGATCAGTGAGAAACGAGGAAAACCAATCAAGAACAGTCCCTCGTAAATCAAATGTAGTGCGCAATCTCTCTAGAAGCATGTGGTGATCCAGTATGTCAAATGCAGCTCTCAGATCTAACAATGCCACAAGATAAACACGCTTCTCGTCAGCCTGTCCAAGTAAACAATCAAGGACACTGAGAACAGCAGTCTCACAACTATGATTCTTCCTGTATGCTGACTGTTAGGTTTCTAAAAGACTGTTTTGAGATAGATGATCTTGTAACTGTTTTAATACAATCTTCTCCAGGATCTTGGAAATAAATGGTACATTAGATACAGATCTATATTTGTTTAGTACATCGCTGTCAAGTCCAGTTTTTTTCAATAACGGTGTCACAACTGCTTGTCTAAACTGCTTTGGGACAGTACCTGTAGTAAGAGAAGCATTTGCAATAGCAGAAATTAAAGGCACAAGATCAGCAAAGTTATGTTTCACAAGAGGGTTTGGCAATAGGTCAAGCATACAAGGCTTTGTAGGAGACTGCACAATCAAGGCATGATATGATTATCACTCTCTGAAACAGGCTGAAAGGATGACAACGCAGGTCCCTCATACACTTTAAAAGATGGAGCGTCACATGGGTCACCGTTCAAAGCACGTTGTAGTTAACGATTGTTTTGCTCCATGTTTTAGTCCTTGTCTTGGTTTAAACATGTGGTTTATTATTGTGGTTTATTATTGGAACAAACATGACAAAGAAAATTAGTTTATTGTGTACAGGAATGGCAACAAGCCAGCGTATATAAGCCGGCCCCGTTTTTGTATTTAAACATAATATATGACAGACAAAATATATAATAAATTCATTTAGGTGATAATAAAACAGATCCAGTTATGTACAGTAAAGAGGTAAACCAAAACCAATCAATATTGTGTAATTTAGGTGGAAGAATAAGTTGATTTTGCTGTACAAAAGTGACAAAAATATTGAAAGGGATATAAAGAGAAAGCGTAATAGAGAAATGGAAGAAGGTAAAGGGGAAGGGGAGAGAGAGAGAGAGAGAGAGAGAGAGAGAGAGAGAGAGAGAGAGAGAGAGAGAGAGAGAGAGAGAGAGAGAGAGAGAGAGAGAGAGAGAGAGAGAGAGAGAACAATAATTCTGTTGGTCTGGACGCCGTGGCGCTTGTGTCGTGGAGCGGTAAATTTAAATTTTAACAGAACGAAAACGATTTGTCTGTTTAATAAACTGTTGAGTGATTCGGAAGAGTAGTAGATTATCTTGTTAAAAAAAAAGATTGATTTTCGTGAAGTAAGTTTGATAGCATTATTTGTTCTTGCGCGAGGGTGGAGACAGACTTTGCTCTGACGCTATTAATGTTATAGAGAGGGCAGTGAAAGAGAAAATGTTCCACAGTTTCTTATGGCCAGCCACGTCTCTGGCTCGAAGGGCTCGAGAGATTATCAGTTAGGTATCGAGTGAAAATGTCATGATTAAGATAGCTCGTATTTCTTCGAAGTCGACAGTGGATTATTTCTTCCTTTGTGTTTCCCTCCAGAAAATACTGGAGAATGCAGACATCAACTCTTCGAAGGTAAGCTTAAAGCTTGAAGGCTGGAGTTGGTGTTGTGTCTTGTATGCTCTCTGGTAAGGATTTCCATAAGATAGTAGTTGTTGTGAAGAAAGATTTATGGTACATTTTAGTTTTGTGATGAGGAACGTGTCTTTCAAGCGGTCCATGTCGCTGGTAATGGTCAATATTTGCAACTAATGTTGGAAGAAAATGATTATTTACTCTTTTGTGATACATTATTAGTTTATGTCGTTCTCGACGGGTTTTCAGGGAACAGAAACCAGACACTGTGCATAATATTTCGTGGCTAGTGCCTCTTACTAACCCGGTTGCTGTACGTAACCATTCGAGGTGCACATTTTCTAGAACGTTTGCTTGAGCCTGTGTACAATTGTTATCTATATATATATATATAAATTGCTTAGCCGGAAGTCCTTCTTCGCCTCTACTGTAAAGTTTGTCCGGTATGGACGCTGATCTGGGCAGGTGCTGGGCGCTGCGGATCGGCCTGCTGGGCGCTCAAAACCCGCGAAGTCGTTATAGCCGACATTTCCTTACCGAACGTTTAACCGTTTCTGAGATAAATAAATAAACAAAATGTCCACAAACTGCAATAGCCTCATTCCGCGCGCTTCCGATTCAACCCGTGTCAAGAATACCGTAATACCGCAAATTTTGTTTTATTTCCATTCAAAACACTTTTGCACTCATGTCACCAATCTTACAAAATTTTGTGTTTATTTAATTACATTTGATTAATTAAAACTCGAATCGAGGTTTCAGCATGTTTTCCCATATAGACCAAAAAATTGATTGTATTTATACGAAGCATTGGTAGCTCACTTAGTAAGACATTCGCCTACCGTGCAGGCGACTCAAGTTCAAATCTCCCGCGGGCCATTTTTTTATGTTATTTTTTTTACACTACAATATGGATATTTTTCTTTTTAATTTAGGCTTTTTACTTTTAACTTATTTATTTATTTATTATTATTATTATTATTATTATTATTATTATTATTATTATTATTATTATTATTATTATTATTATTATTATTATTTATAAACTATTAATAATAATAATAATAATAATTATTATTATTATTATTATTATTATTATTATTATTATATTTTATATCAAATTTTATTTTAAAACCTTGGTGTTTTTTATGATTTCTATTTGTATTATTCTATATTCAATATTATTATTATTATTATTATTATTATTATTATTATTATTATTATTATTATTATTATTATTATTATTACCAAGGTTCGGGATGGGGTGGTACGTGTAGGTAATAGGGGGCTACGGGTAGGTTAAAAGGGGCATGGGTAGGCATAACGGGGATACTGGTATATATAAGGGGGTATGGTGATGGTCGATTCCTTTCATCCATACCAGCGAAACGATCAACGTGGAAGTATCAAGGAGGGTACAGGTAGGTTACAAGGTGGGTACGGAAGGTATCAAGGGGGTATGGGGAGGTATCAAGTGGGTTCGGGGAGGTATCAAGTGGGTATGGTGAGGCATCGGGGGGGGGGGGGGCGGGGATATATCAGGGGGGGGGTATGGTGAGGTATCAAGGGGGATATGGGGAGGTATCATCGTCCAAATGAAACTCGCAGACAACAGTTGTCTCTCTGTCTACATTTTAAACAGCAACCTGTGTATCCTGGCTTGCCAGGGTTTGATTGATTTATTGTTGCTTTAGGTCCAGCGGACTCTTCCGAGCCAAATCAGGACCGGACAACCCCCGATCCGCATAAAAGATCTGCTGAAACAACCCCAGTGGGAAAATTGAATGCCCTCCACCGGCCAGTCACTTTACAATAAAGACATCCCACGCGGGGGACGGCTGAGGGTTGACCTCAACTACGCGAACCCCCGGTTACAAAAACAAAATAGAATACAAACATCATTATAAATCATCAACAAAACACATACATATAAAATGCCTATAGTACTAAATAGTACAATCATAGGAAGCCCTAGTGACCACCCGGCAGAAAGCGTCCAACACTCCCAAGCTGATCCAACAGACCTCATACACAAACAAGGAGTCTTGTCCAGGAAGAGTTTTCAAGAAAAAAGGTAGGTCATTGATCTAGCGAAGAAGAAGATAGTATAGCAGAGTGAAGGACAGAGCAGGAATGGGAAAGAGTAAATGAGGAAGACAGCGACAGTGGGAATTTATAGCACTAAATTTCCATAAAGTGGGGATACTATTTATACTGAAAACCCCCGGCACTCCAACGGGGGTACTGTTGCCGCAGTGAATCTGTCTTGCCTATAAAGGAAAGACAGGTTTTCAACTGTGGCTTTCACTTTTCCCTTTATAGGTTTGAACAATCTACAGTGGCAAGATTGCTCATGACCCCAAGGGGTGGCTTGCCAGGGTACAAAACCACTAGTATAAGATGTATGTGTAGTCAAACACTGGCAATATAAATGATTTTTTTACATAAATTCTAGTAATTTTCTGTTTAGTAAATATTTGACAGATTTCAGACAATTCAATACAAGTTTAACTTTACTTCCTATGTAAACATTCCTATCCTATCCTATCCTGTCCTATCCTATCCTATCCTATCCCGTAACTCGAAAGTCGTAGGGGCACCACAAATGATTGTTTAACAAGCGTACTCCATCTTTCTCTGTCCTCAGCAACTCTACTGGCTTCGCTCACTGTCAAAACAGTCCATTCTCGCATGTTGTCCTCCCATCTCTTTTTCTGTCTCCCTCTTTTTTTGCCCCCTTGCACCGTTCCCGCGGAATTGCTTCGAGCAGGAGGAGAATCGTGATTGACGCCCTCACCATTATTTGTAACAAGATCTGGCAGAGTGGGGAGTGGCCTACACCAGGGACCAAGTCGCTTGTCATCACTCTTCCCAAAAATGGTAACCTTCAGGAGTGTGAAAAATACCGCACCATCAGCCATCCCAGCAAAGTCCTCCTGAAAATAATACTAAATTTGTTTAAAACCCCAAGCTGAACAAATCATAGCTGAAGAACAAGCAGGATTCAGGGCAGAGCGAAGTACCACTTAACAGATTTCCAACCTCAGAATTATCTGCAAAAAATACCTATAGCTCCAACAACATCTATATCATGTATTTGTAGACTTCAAGAAAGCCTTTGACCGAGTCTGGCGTGCAGCTTTGTGGGCAACCATGAGAGTGTACAACATCAACCCTAAAATTATTGAAGTCGTCAAAAGCCTATATGACAAGGCTACCAGTGCAGTCCTCCTTTACAGCGCCCTCGGAAACTGGTTTAGAACAACAATCAGTGTCGGTCAATGATGCTTACTCTCTCCAACACTCTTTAACATCTTCCTAGAGCACATCATGTCAGATGTCTTTGCAGTTGATCCTTAGAACTTATGACTGTAGACTGTTGAGTAAAGTATTCAGTGAAAATATCTACGTTTTCTTTGTTTTTTGTCGTTAAGCATTCCGTTATGTAGTATAGATGGAATTTCTTCTGACTGTAATCCCTTCTTATCCATAAACGAGTTAACTAATTGCCACCATCGTTTTGTTTTAGATTTATTTGGATTGCTTACATCTTTCAACTGTTCAACTATTATTATGCTAATTGTGCGCCATACAAGTGGGCATTGGATTGGATACAAATAGAAATACGACAACTTTATTATCGTTATCAGAAATTACAACGTGGTGTACATAATACAATCAAAAACTGCAGGATTATAATTTGCATATCAAACAGTGCATCCATGCACACAAACACATACACACACGCACAACACACACAAACACCCCACCCCACCCCCCCACACACACACACACACTGTTACGTTTGCGACGCGCACGATAGTACATGTGAGACGTGCACAATAGATATGATCGTTTTATTTTGCAAAGCATGCAATAATAGAGTGTAACTATTTACCTTAATTGATTTTGCGTTGTTGTTAGAAGAAGCTTTGTATAACGTCGGTAATTTTAGTTGATCGATATTATTTGAGAATTTTCTAGAGTTGGTTGTTTACTATCGATCGAAGTTTCGCGATGGGTGTAGTAACAGCTGAGAGATTCTTTTAGCCTAAATATGGTTATATGACGTGAGACAGTGATGACGAAGTTTGATTTGATTGGTTGTGGTGCGTCACGCTGGAGTGTTCTAAATTTTTCTGGAATATAGATAGACTATATATTAGTGTCGCACTGTTTCAAAAGAGGGTTGAACAAGTGGAAAGTTGTAGAGAGAAAAAGTGAAAAGTGATGGAGCGGTTGTATGCAGTTGTTGATGTACGCTGAATAAAGTTGGAAAAATTCATACGACGACTCCTGTCTTGTTGCTGAGTGAACAGGTTGCGTGGATAAACGAATCCGAGTTAAACTTATCAGGATGCAAGTATTGGGGCTGATTCAACTACTGATAAAAACAAAACCAACACTGAGTGTAACACACACACACACACACCCACACACACACACATATATATATATATATATATATATATATATATATATATATATATATATATATATATATATATATATATATATATATATATATATATATTGTACAACTGGTTGAATTTAGTTTTTAAAGCAGCTAAAGGTGCACTTTCTCCAAATGCCCAATCAATCTCAAAGCGCGACGATATGTACCAACATACACGTACACATGTGTTATGCACTCTCACGTCCACAAAACAAAACAAACAAAAGCAACAACAAAGAAGCACAATCTATTACTCAAACGTGAAAAGAAGACATTGAAGTACTCTGCCTTCAGTTGACATCCAATGAACATAGGCATTACGGACGTCAACACAGAAGGAGACGGTAGGCATTACAAGAGTAGACGTCGATGGAATAGGCATGAGTGCACTTCTTAACATCACGGCATACACCAGTTTCGGCTACTTGTACTCCGTTCAAATTCTGGCTCGCCGATACTGCCACTGTCGGGATCACTTTCCGTGATAGGGGGTTGTCTTGTCCCAAACGTAAAATGGTATGCCAACTACGCGTTCTGTGGGTCTTTCGTGTCGGAGGTTGTTTCAGTAGTGTCGGTCGTCTGCTTTGCTCTGAGAATGATGCATTGCCGGTAGGGTAGTTCTGTCAGTAACGGTAGGGCTAGTTATTTTATGCAGTCAGAATATGCAGCTAGCTGCTTAGTGGTCAAAACAAATAAACCCTTGGTGGGTGTGGTGAAGTGAGTTTCTGTTTTGTTAATTGTTATTGTGTGTATGATAAAATTGGTAGGGTTAAATTGTCTGTTGACACTGGGGCTAGTTAACTAAACACTAATACAGTATTAAAAATATTGCTGCTAGTGTTTTAGAATGAGTGAGAGAAGAAGTGAAGAAAACAAAACAAAAGCAGAGATGATGTGTGATGAGCAAGTTTTGTTGTTGTTTTACTTTCGTTGCTTGCCTGTGTAATTTTAGGGTTGATAGAGCAGCAGTTACATTGTCTATTTAGCAGTATGTTATAAAAAGCAGAGAGTTGGTGTGTTAGTGATGTAAAAATGCTGAAATTTGTGATTTTAGACTATTCTGTAAACAAAGAAAGGAACCGCTTGCCGTGAATTTGGTGTTTTCTCGTGTGTGTGCCTGTTGATAGACATGGCTGACCTTTTGAGGGTTCAGTACTTGACACACGATAAACGTCTCATTAGCTCAACTAGCGGTCTAATTATGTTGTTTTCACCAGTCATATTGTCTAGAATGGCACTGCATGTCTTTGGCAGTGACTGTGATAAAGTGCGCTAGCTATGCTTAAAACGTAGTGTAAATTGTCAGTGTTTGTGGAGTGTGTAGTGTGCAAATGAATACTATAAAACAACATGTTGGTCCACATGTTATGTAAATTTTAAATATACATTTTCCACGCATTACAGTTCTATACCATGTTTCGGTAATAAAAAATGATCAGAGAGGTTCCAAGTACAAAATATTGCGAAAAACTACTTAAAGTTAACTTTCAAAAGTGCAGTGAACGTACTTTAAAAAAAATTGAACATCTATTCACATTTGTGATGTTAGACACAGTGAAAGTAAACTTTTAACGTGAGCGTTACTTCTGTGTGGAATGATAAGGTTACTTACTTTTACACAGGCTTTTGCAAACAGTGTAATTGTCGATACACCGAAGCCGGGGGGAAGGGAGGGGTAGGGGAGGGAAGAAATAACAATAAGTTTTCGTTCCCATCAATTACAACAGCTAGCTACCTAATGGAAGTAGTCTTGCATCAGCTGACGCTCTGAAAATGTGTATGTTTAGGCCCCGACGTTGCTAAAAATAATATGTAACCCTCAATACAAGCTGGAAACAGCCACTTGGAGAAAATAATGAACTACAGAGTTGTGTAAATAATAAAAAGAATTTAACGAAGTGTCCTGAAATGCTAGAAAAATCTGTCAATCCTCTTAACTAATTGCACACTTATTCAAATAGACCAATTACTTATCCTGTGACTGACAAATTTTCCATGTAATTTAAAATAATTCTGCAGCAATATATATACGTGACGTGGGTTTTTATTGCTGCTGGGCTCTGCACAATGGACTGCTATTATCCACTCGTCTTAGTCTATGGGGATCGCTAGTAATCTCCCTTTGACTTCACTTAATACATTTATTTATTTAGCTCGGTCTGTGTTTAGGCTGGGGTACAGAGATAGATAGAAAAATGGTAAAAGATCACTGTCACACTAGCTTTCACACGGCTATGAAACATATGTAGTCCAGCCACTTGATAACAGTAAAAATCACACATTTATTTCCTCTACTCTATACACAATCTTCGATGTACGAAACTAACTTAAAAGTTCAAAGGTCAATGCGAATGGTTCGCTCTTGATAGTGCTAGGCAGCTACTTTATCTTCATCGGGCACTGGATACTTTCTGTATTAATGGTCAGAGTTCTTGAAGAGTGGACTACTGTGGTCCTGTTTATACAGAGTTTGGTGCACTGAAGGCTGTGTACTTAGCTCAGTGTCCGAAGAGCTGTGTTGTGGGTGATTTCTTGACATGCTGTGTTGTCTTGGAGTTTTTTTCCTGTGGCTAGCCTTGTGGGCTCTCTTTGCTCAATGCTAGAGAGGCCTCTGCAGCCAACTTCAGCGACGACTTGTTCTTGTTGTTCGCCTAGTTGGGCTCACGATACAATGCCTGCTCATCTGTAACATATGAGACGAAATTCTGCACAACCCTGTATAATAGGTGTGTGCAGAGCGTCTCACTGAAGGCCGAAGTAGCCCTCAGTGATTAGCTCCACATCTCTATATATAAGCGACGAACATTCTGCTAAGTCCGTGGTCCACTGGAATCTCCACTCTAATTTCCTATACATATATAAATATAAGACATGGCTAACTATACACATAGAGAAAGAATTAATATTATACACATTCTCTGGTACAGCCACTGGTCTGCAAGCATACATATAGGTTAAACAACAGTGGGTCCATATGGAATTCAACATGGCGTCAAACCCGGTGGTGTTCGACACGTGGTCACGCAACGTTGGGCTAACAATTCAATTCTAAGCATTGCAAATTTCACACACATAATTCAACAATAATATAAATACATCACGATGAAACAAAAGTATGTTCATTTACCTTTTCGACAATGTCAGGCCATGGCTAACTTGATTGAATTCGAATATACAACAAGCCCTGCTTTTCTAAGTCTGCTCAGTGGAGAGATTCTGTCAGAGTGTAACTGTGTACTGCTCAGCTTTTTATTCTTGACTGACCCTCTACCTGCCTCTGCTTGAATCAGCCAGAACTGGTTCTACCTAACCTAGCTGTGTTCTCATTGGCTGAAACATCTGAGTGGCTTTAACATCGAAGCTCTATCGTAGGCTGCGATGATGTCACTAACTGTGCTTGCATCAAGCTACAACTGTGTTACGCATGATCACTTCTGTCGTCTGCTTCAGATTAACAAGTCAAGTCAAGTCAAAAGCGCTTTATTCCATAAAACCCCTTGGGGCACGTGGATACAACGAAAATAAATAAAAATAAACATACATACATACATACAGTGACCTTCTAAGTCTACACTGACTAAACAAGCAAACGCTCAAATTGTGCGGGATAAACTGGTCCTCTTGTTACAGGTTCCCTCATCTGAAAAAAGGCGATGACTACTGGATTCGACCTTTTTCTAATACAGAGCCTAGTTTAACACTGCACTACCCTAGGGTCCTATTTACAAACTAGTTAAGTTGCTCTACCTGCGCTGCAATGCTATGCCAGGTGGCTATGGACACTAGTGACAGGGTTTTACTGGACGGGGACGAATTCTGGTGCTGTGGCCCTTAGTTGTGTTGGGTGGGCGCCAGCTGATGTGTCCTCCACGAGATGGCGACTGAGGTAGTCGGCTCCGTGGTTCTCTTTGCCGGGGATGTACTCGATTTGAAAAGAGAATGCCTGCAGGGTGAGTGCCCATCGCATCAGCCGCGAGTTAAGGATTTGGAGGCTGCCAGGAACGATAGTGGTTGGTGGTCCACCTGAACTGTGAAGTGGGTCCCATACAGGTATAGTTGGAACTTCTGTATGGCCCAGACTAGTCCAAGGCATTCTTTCTCCGACGTGGCGTAGTGTGTCTCGGCGGGTCTCATTTTTCTGCTGGAGTAGGCGACAGGGAATAGCGTCTCTGTGTTCTTGGGGTCGCGCTGTAGCAGTACTGCCCCGAGGCCTAAGTCACTTGCGTCGGTGCGTAGAACGAATGGCTGTGTCAAATCTGGTAGGTGGAGTACTGGCGCCGATGTCATTTTGTCCTTGAGGGTTTGGAATGCTGTCTCGCATTCGGCTGTCCAAACGACTTGCCCGGGGCGATTTTCCGGGTTCCATTGGTCAGTGGCTCGGCGATGCTGTTGTAGTTGGGAATGAACTTCTGGTAGAAGCCGCAGAGCCCCAGAAACCACTGTTTATATATATAGTCTGAAAGATTATGTCTGCTTTTTACTTTGATTAACATTTTTGTTAATAAAGTGTTCTGTGCGTTGTACCTTTGTTGTTGAAACACTTTGCTTCTTACTCTCCGCAGATAATTTATGACAAACTACAACTGTTGTGTATTAAAGAGTCGTCAGAATGTGTTCATGTTGTGAATAGGTCAGCTACCACTTAGGTCACATTTGATAACAAAAAACAAAAAAGAAACACTAATAGCTCTCTATTAACATGTGTACTTTGCCGAGCTATTCTGTTCATATATACTTCAAACCACGGCAGTTGTGTGTTAAGAAGATCCATCCGATTTTCTTAAGGTTGTGAACATCACCTGTGCACGGTTAAGAACAAACAACCGCAATTTCTTCAGAATCAGGAGTGACACCAATAGCGTTGAAGAAAGATGACAAGGGATGATATCGGCAGGTGGAGGATCATTTGGTTCAACCGGCTCCTCACTACATCACCACCAGGTAAATATTTTGCTCATTTTTTTTTG
>CM072521.1:26434173-26496673 GCA_036898135.1 Oncomelania hupensis | reverse complement strand
CGTTGACATTGTTGTGTTATACCATACAATCAGAGTAAGTAACGTGGGTGGTTGGCGGGTGCTGGAGCGTTTTGAATCGCGTGGGCGCACTTAGAGCACCCGACAGTAATAAGGTAAGCAACCAAGCCCACACTTTACTATAATACAACTTAGTGTCATCTGAGCCAAACCGTGGTATAACTGTTGAGTTATTTGAACTCTGAGATATATAGTTGGTAAATAGATTAGTTGTTTACCAATTATACAAGAAAAGGTGGTCGGCTAGCAAAATGTCCGCCACCCGGAAAGGTACAAAACGTGTTGGAGCCAAGAAAACGACTGGTGGGGAAGGGACATCGATCACCCCTAGCAGCGACTCAGCCGATATTGTACTGGGAGCATCGGGAGAAGCGACCATGTCCAGTTTGACGAGAGAAGAGACTCTGAGTACGTCTGTCTTAAATTTCCCTCGCATGGCGGTAGCCGTAGAACCGTCAAGGAACCAAGAGACGTCCGAAATGATTGACGTATCCGTGAAGTATAGAGAATTAGGTATGAGCCTAGGCCTGCGAGAAGAGGCGCTAGCGAGATTTGTCGTGGATGGCATCCAAAAGGAAGAAGAACGAAGAGAGCGAGAAGAAGACAGACGTTTAGTGGAGAGGAAAATGGAAGAAGAGCGAAGAAAAATAGAAGAAGAGCGAAGAGAGCGCGAAGAAGAGCGAAGAGAGCGCGAAGAAGACAGACGGCTAATGGAAAGAAAAATAGAAGAAGACAGACGTCTAATGGAGAGGAAAATGGAAGAAGAGCGAAAGGAAAAAGAAGAAGAACGTCGCCGACGCGAAGAGGAAAAAGAAGAAGAACGTCGCCGACGCGAAGAAGAAAAAGAAGAAGAACGTCGCCGACGCGAGGAAGACAAAGAAGAAGAACGAAGATCATTAGAAATCAGAATGGAGGCAGAGAAAGAACGGATGAAAATGCAGATGGAGATGATCAGAGAAGAACGCGAAGTTTTCGCTGACCGTTCAACTCGTAGAGAACATCATGATGGTTACCGACTGAAAATTCACCCTTTCGATGGTAGAGAAGACATCGAAGCTTATCTGCGTCATTTTGAACTCATAGCTGAATCACAAGGATGGAATAGAGATTGCTGGGCAGCAAGGTTGTCTCCACTATTGTCAGGAGAAGCGCGCGATACGTATTTGCGTCTGACACCCGAACAGGCTCAAGATTTTGAAGAAGTACGCAACGCGCTGTTACGTCGTTTTCGCCGCGATGCAGAATGGTATCGCCGACAGTTCCGAGAGACCAAGAAAGAACAAAATGAAACTTTTCCGCAATTTCTCATCCGGTTGCAGACATCTGTAGAAAGATGGTTTTCCTTGGCAGACAAAGACATCGATGACGCGAAGTCTGTGTTAGACATGTTTTTGGCTGAACAGATATATTCAGTAATGAATCCTGAGCTCGAGATGTTCGTGCGTGAACGATTGCCGACAGACGCCGCACAAGCAGCCGAATATGCTCAACTGCATTTGGACGTAAAACGAGCCGTATCCCGAGGACCTGTTTTCCAAAGAGCGAGTCCACGAACACCGAGCAGTCAACCCGAGCGTAGACCGAACGAGTCACAAACGAGATTGAGGGAACCTATTAGGAGACCAGTTGTCGGTAGAGATGAAAGAGACAGGAGGAATTCAGACGAGTGTTATAAGTGTGGGGGTAAGGGGCACTTCGCCAGGCAATGCATGAAAACGCATGCAGTCAGTCAAGTTACAATTGCGACCGACACCCTACCGATCTATACTCCGCCAATAGACGTCCGATCTATTAAACCCTATAACCCGTGGAGTGAGGGTCGGATCAACGAAAATACAGTACGCATCATGCGTGATACTGGAGCAGAGATGGGAGCAGTTGCTTCAAAATGGGTCAAACCTGAAGATTACACAGGGAGGAGTGTTGAAGTGTACTTAGCAGACCAGACAAAAACAGGAAGGTACCCTACAGCATGGGTGAAACTTGAATCAGGCTTTGTGACAGGGACTGTTGAACTGTTCGTCCTTGACCACATGGGACCTGACATTCTTCTGGGTAACTGGATTACATTTTCATCTGGTTACCGAAGCCCAGTTACCATTGATGGTAGTGAATGTGCCGTGGCAGCAGCAGTCGAAACAAGAGGACAAATAGAACGTGAAAAACGAGCGACAGTACCTTTGCAGGTATCGAAAACTCTAGGAGTGGAAGTCACACCGACAGAGTTGGCTGCATTGCAAGAAGAAGACGATAGTCTTAAAAAAGTTCGAGCGTTGGCTGATGCCCAGAGCGAACTGAAGTCAGGAAATGCTACAGTAAAATTCACGCGAAAGAAAGGGTTACTATACAGGTTGCATCAGTTGCGAGGAGTGGAGACATCGCAGCTAGTAGTTCCCAAGAAACTACGAAAAGAAGTCATGAGGCTAGCTCATGATCCTCCCATGGCAGGACACCTAGGAGGAAAACGAACTCGCGAACGTATATGGAATACGTTTTTCTGGCCAGGTATGTGCGCAGACGTTCGCAGGTACTGTGCATCATGCATTGAATGCCAGAGAGTGACACCAAGGGGTCGAGTCAGCAAGGTACCCCTACAAAAGATGCCTTTGATGGACGAACCATTCCAAAGAGTGGCTATCGACATTGTAGGTCCGATTGCACCAAAGTCGGAACAAGGTAACCAATACATTTTGGTAGTTGTCGACTACGCTACACGATACCCAGAAGCAGTTCCGTTGAAAAGAATTGACACTGAAAAAGTAGCAGAGGCTCTGTGGACCATATGGTCGAGGGTAGGCATCCCTCGTGAAATACTAACCGACAGGGGGACGCAGTTCATGTCAGCAGTCATGGATGAAATGAACAGATTGTTGGCCATCCATGGAAAAGCCACCACACCCTACCACCCTCAGTGTAATGGGCTGGTTGAGCGGTTTAACGGCACTCTGATGACCATGCTGAGAAAACTGACTACAGAACAGCCACGGATGTGGGACCGGTACATACCAGCTCTTCTTTTCGCCTACCGAGAGGTACCTCAAGAGGCTACTGGATTTTCACCGTTTGAGCTATTATACGGAAAAACAGTCAGAGGACCGATGGCCGTGTTGAGAGAGCTATGGTCGAAGGAGATTGCTGCTGAAGAAGTGAAAGTAAGCAGTGAATACGTAGTCGATCTACGCAATCGCATCGAGGAGACGTGCCAGATAGCAAAAGAACATATGAAAGGTGTTGCAGAGCGCCAGAAACACTACTTTGACCGAAAAGCGAAACCCAGGGTCTTCAAAGCAGGCGACAGAGTGTTGCTGTTGCTACCCACTAAACATAATAAACTCCAAATGGCTTGGCAAGGACCCTATGAAGTCATAGAAAAAGTTGGCGAATGCGATTATCGCATATCAGTAGGACGGAAAACTAAACTCTTCCACGTCAATCTGCTGAAAGAATGCAGAGAAAGAGTGACAGTCGATGCAGTAGTGACAGAAGACGATCAATGGAAAGAAGAACAAGTGGGCAACGACATTCCAACGTGTCCGTTAGTGGCGACCGAGGGTCCGAAAGATGTACACGTTGACCCAGAATGTCCAGAAATTCATGAGGACATCCTAAACATAGTGTCAGACTATGCAGACATTTTCACTGATTTCCCTTTACGATGCACCTTGGATACGTGCGAGATAAAGATGATCAATGAAGAGCCAGTCCGTACAAGACAATACCCTTTACCTCATTCGCAAATGCAGGTGGTGAAGGATGAAGTAGAAACGATGATGAAATTACGGGTCATTGAGAGAGCAACGTCACCGTATAGCTCACCGATTGTGCTAGTGAAAAAAAAAGATGGACAAATACGATTTTGCGTTGATTTTCGCAAAATGAATCGTAACATCGTCTTCGACGCTGAGCCTCTACCTGATATCGATTTTTTGTTCGCGAAGCTCGCAAAAGCGAAATACCTGAGCAAAATAGATTTGTCAAAAGGGTATTGGCAAATCCCAATGAAAAAAGAGGACAAAGACAAGACAGCGTTCACCACTCCTGAAGGTCAGTTCCAGTGGTGCGTGATGCCTTTTGGATTGAAGACTGCCGGAGCTATATTTTCCCGAATGATGCGGAAGTTATTGGCACCCCTTCACATGCCTGAAATAGACAACTTCATGGATGATTTGATGATAGCTACTCAAACAAAAGAAAGGCATTTGGAATGTCTAAGAGCGTTGTGTCAGAGACTCCGCGAAGTGCAGTTAGCTGCAAGACCGTCAAAATGTTTCCTAGGATTTCAGAGTTTGGAGTATCTGGGACACATGGTAGGGCGAGGTAAGATTCAACCAGACCGTCAGAAAATGGATCGCATCAGAGAAACGTCACAACCAACTACAAAGAAACAAGTGAGGTCGTTTTTGGGGTTAGCGAGCTACTACAGGAGGTTTGTACCAAACTTTGCAGCCATAGCCGCACCTCTATCCGATCTGACGAAGGGAGAAAAAACAGGACCAGTCGCATGGACGGAAGCATGCGAAAGAGCTTTCAACACTTTGAAAGAAAGGCTGTGCTCTAGTCCTGTATGTTGTCTGCCAGATGGCGAAAAACCGTTTGTTTTGCAAACAGACGCGTCAGACACAGGTATTGGAGCAGTACTATGCCAAGATCAGGGTCACGGACTCCAACCAGTGGCTTGTGTCAGCCGGAAGTTAGTTGCCGCAGAAAAGAACTACTCAACGATTGAGAAGGAATGTTTAGCGTTGATTTGGGGACTTCAACGATTTCAGCAATATGTGTACGATCGGACAGTCATCGTACAAACTGATCACCAACCGCTGAAATACCTTCAGAAATCGAAAACTACCAGCAGCAGGTTGATGAGATGGGCGCTGTTGATGCAGTCGTTTCCACTGGTTATTGAAAGTATTCCTGGAAAGGAAAACGTCACTGCAGACTTTTTGAGCAGAAACGTGTAAGTCGTGAACTTTGAGTTTGAACAAAACCAAGGTTTTGTCTTGAGGGGGGGGTATGTCACGACCCACACTCAGTTTGAACTTTATATTGTTGTTTGTAGATAGGTGGTCTTCTCGCAAGTGCCTATGAATCATCGTTTTGTGTGCCTTTGGATAAGCCGGGACAAAAGTAAATGAAAAGTGTGACGTAACTTATTGTCGTAGAAAAGAGGAAATGACGAAAGAGAAAGAAGACAGGTATTTTGGTCGTTACATGGAGGTCCGAGAAACAGTGAATCTAGGAGCAGTGTGTTGAATCGTTTTTCGTCCCTGCTAATCCTTTATCCGTCAACTGTACGCTTAAGGAAATACGTACGTGATATCCTCACGTAGCGGTGCCCTACGACAAGAACTTGAGTTTTCACCAGAAGTCGTTTGAGAACGATGAGGGAGAAAGAGTTCGACCTTGAAACTGGTGCAAGTTCGACTGTTTGTTTTAGTCAATGAAGATCGAGACGACTAGTAGACCTGACCGTTGACCTACCTGTACCAAAAGGAATGCTGCGGATGAAGAGACGTATCCGACCTTAGCCGCATCACCGTATCCACGGGTAGTTGAGTAAGTGTGGACTTGGGTGTTTTCACTGGCTAGTCGGGTGTCTCTTTGTTGTCATTTATTTCTGTGGTCCGAATTTTGTCGTGTCATTGTTGGTTATCATTATGTTGTGGGGCTAAAATATTATGGGGAAGTATTATACTCGAATAAGTGATACCATATTTATTACAATCATTATTCTTCCAAGCATACAAAACATTCAAGGTTGCAGTCATTCATTCATACATGCGTTAGATTTACATTTGTGATTGTTACAATACAAGAGTTAGCGATTATTATTATTAAGGAAAATGGTTGAGTTTTCAATTGCATCAGGAAGCATGTATAAATTGTTACTCAAATTCTTAGAAGATTTTGTATGGGTTATGTTGCAGTGTACCCTTCGCTTTTTGCCTTTGGTTTCATCTTCAACTTCGATTTTACCTTCAACTTCAACTTTAACTTCGACTTTGTTTTTGGTTTTACCATCACTTTTCACCGATTGTATTATAATAGACTTTTTGCCAGTGAACTTTTTGCCTTCGCTTCTTCACCACAGACTTTGAAATATTGGATGACCACGGCGGATGCATCTAATCGTAGCAGCTACAGTCCCAGTGACATTCGAGGTGTATGCACTTATCGATTACATCTAGTGCATTGACAATTTTTTAGTTTATTTGCCTACTGTGTTCCCGGGACATATATACATTTCACTCCTGCGTTGAGCGAGTTCATGCTCTAGTGTCTTCGGGACGTTTTTGTTATTATGCAATTTCGTATTGCAAAGGTTTGATCGCAGGAGTGTGATATGTATTTGTAAAACGGGACTTGTGAACTGAAATCGTTATAACAGTAGTAGCAACAAATTTGTAAACAGTGCATAGGTTGTGTGCGAACAATGAGTGAACAGTAGAAAAGGAAAACAAAGAGACTGAACGAGAATACTGTGTAGAACCATTTAATTTATTTAAAACAAAGAACATTTCATTCTGTCGTTTGATTTTATCACCTTTATAAATTTTAGTTATTCATTTACGACTCCATGTTATGTTCATGTGAATAAATTGTTGTTTTATTTTGCCAACGTAATACTTGTCTCTATCTATTCATCCGTTGTTCACGTATGGTTGCATACACTGCTCAGAGTTCCCCTTTATGGTAAGAGAAACGAAGGACCGTAAGGGGGGGCTTTGACAGTTCGGATATAACGTTTAAAGTTACAAGTGCGCAAGTACTAGACACAAAATTATATATGAGTAATTATATCAAGAAAATAGTATTTTTTTTCAGCGTAAAGTAGATTTTTACAATTGTTTTGTTGGCAGTTTATCACGTTAACCTTTCTGGGAATCAATGAGGAGCAACACAGAGATGTTTTTTCCTATCTAGACCGTACTTCTAGCCTTTGCGAATATAAAGCTTAACAGATTTTTTTTTTAAACCAAGAGGGCTGTAAACATATACAACATATGGCGTGCTGTTGGTGGCTGTTATCTTCCAGTTTTTAATGACAGAAGAATTGTATCCTTCCCACACACACACCGGAACAGCTTTCAAACAGGCGTGAGCAACTGCTACACACAGGTAGGCATACACTTTGTCCTCTCCTACCCCTCCTCCCCCCACCCATCCAGCACTACTCTCTCTATCCAGCACTACTCTCTCTCTCTCTCTCTCTCACACACACACACACACACACACACACGCCACGCACGCGCGTTCGCTTTAGTGACGACATTAAAACATTTGGAAAAACTAACATACACACGCGCGCGCATTTGAATGCATTCTATCATTTACTTGTATTGACTTATTCTGCAGCAACTTCTGCCACTTTATCTTCTTATTCGTCCCCTGCTGCAGCTGCTGCTATACCTTGTAATTTCATGCGTATATAAATTTTATGGCTGGCTAAACGAAATAATTATGGTCTTCCGCATTCTCTTCTTGTTCTTATTCTTTTTCCAGTCGCCGTTGCCGCCGCCGCCGCCGTCGTCGTCCTTCTTCTTTTTCTTCTTCTTCTTGTGACACGAACTAGAATATTCACGCAGGCTTCTGTATATAGCTTCTTCTTCTGACATACGTTGTCTCGGTCTTCCTGTGCTTGCAGTACTCCACAAATTGTACAAGAGTGGTACTTATAGGCCTACAGAAGTGATACAAGTTTGCAGGCATATGTTGGGTACAGGTGCCAACATTCATCACCCAGTTTACCCCTTGTTTACAGGATAAAGTGTACACACTTGCCTGCTCAATTCTTCCTCCTTGCTTCTTCTTACCTGCAAGGTTTTTATTATACCTGCCAATAGCGGATAGCCTACCTATTCCCCAACCCTGGTATACTATGTAAGCTCATCTGTCCCCTATCCTGGTGTGTACCCCTGCGGGGAAAAATAAAGTCCATTCCCCTCCCCACGCCCTGCATTTCTGTTTGTACCCATGGGAAGAAACGTTAGCACTTTCCTGTCCATCCACCCGTGTTTGTACCTAGAAAAGTGAGATAGCACCCCTCTGTTCACATGCAACATTCCCGCTGGTTAACAGATTAGATGCATTAATAAAAACAATGGGCTCAGACCAGGAGCATGTTGTGTATGTGTGTATAGCGGGGATGTTAGCCGTTGATAAATTTGTAATCCTTTATACATTTATTTATTCCGTGTTTCCCCTCTCTGTTTAATGTTTACCAGCTCAAACAGTTGCTTACGGCACTGGCCCTAATTGGAATATATACCTTTTCATTCATTTGTCTGTTTGTGCATGTACACATAAAACGTTTCACCAATCAAAACTTTTATTTCTATCTAATCCCTTCGCCTGTCGGGCCATTGGGGAGACATAAGGGATGCTGTCGTGGAGAGCTTTCGCCATTTCATTGAAGTCTTTCTGTTGCTTTTGTCAGTGGGCCTGATATGTCCAGCGCCGTCCACGTTTTCACCATATCACCTGTCCAGTTCTTTCTTTGCTTTCCTCTGCGCCTGCCTCTTTCCACTTTTCCTTGTATTATGGTTTTTTTGTCCTGCCGCATGCACAATGGCAAGGATAGGAGTGCTTCTTGAGGGCTCGAAAGTGAACGTCGTGACCAGGTTCCTGAAGTACTCGTTGTTATGTTCAAGCGATTTGCAGGACTTCATTTCAAAGGCCTGCATACGTGTTTCCAGTTCTGCCGCCAAGGTCCATGCAGCTCTCGAAGCCGTACAGCAGAAAGGAAAGCACCAAGGTCCTAAATAGTTGTTGTTTTTTTGTGCTGAAACGTAAATTCCTACTCTTCCAGACCTTGATTCTCTACATACATTATTTTGACACACTTACCATCATTTTGACATTATTTTGACATTTTGCCATTTTTTGAAGCTATCCCTAACCCTAACCCTTTCCGAAACCCTAAACCCTTAACGTAACCCTAAGCCTAACACAGCCCTAACCCTAACGGAACACTATTTTGACGTGAAAATAAAGGAGCCGTCAAAAGAAAGTACGTAGAGTTTCAAGTGTATGTCAGAGTAACGTCGTTTCTACCTAGCCACACACACACAATCTATGAAAGTCGTTACGTTTTTCACTTACGTCAGAATGTATGAGGTATTCGGCGAACATTGTATAACTGAGTTACTCTGCACACCATATACTACAAAACCCACCACCTGATGCACAAACAACAAAAGAACGAAACAAAAAAGAAATATATCTGTCGGGTCCTGCTGAGAATGATGCACTAGGCCTGAGCTGCAGACTAATTGGTTCAAGATGCAGCCACAGTGCCACATCTGCTAGCAAGCGGACCAGAAAATGACCCTCGCGCTTGGGTTCCACATCCGCTCTCGGAGAAGGTCTCGCCTATTTTTCTTTCTTCCGGCGATCTATTACAGCGCACCCTTTCACCTGTGCAGCGATGAAATAATAGCGGTGCAATAAGAGATTGAGTAGCTAGCTGCGTTTAATTATAATATCATAAATTAAGAGCTTCCAGGTTTATCGGAGCAATGAGTGGTGGATATTAAGAAATAATGATACGCACAATTGCGCCTTCAAAGATGTATCAAATAGGAAGAGTAGCTAATGTGGTACAAGTGCATTACGATAGACTACTAAACACGCTACTACTACACTGTATTCAACTCTTTAGCAATGCATTAAATGAATATTTAAATTGTATGCAGCAGGAAATGACTACACTCAGATCCTAACGTAACTGTTTATTGCTGAAGAAAAGAACTCACAGGAAACAAAGGCAAATTTCTCTGTTTATTTCCTATGTTTTAAAAAAGGGTAAGTGCCGGCTTTAATTTAAAATCTGTTCACACTTAGTTTTTGTTGTGTTAATCTACAATTTTTAAACAATACAAAACCATAATTTTAGCCTGGTGGTTTTAATGATAACTGTCGTAGAGAGTCGTCCACGGTGGTCTGGACACTAGATAATGTTTCATGAAGCACGCCTGGACCGGCTAGTACTTGGATGGGTGACGTGGAAGGCAACCATCGACACAACACAACTAATGAAACAATCATAGAGTACAGCCCGATACACCCAGCTGTGAATGGGTACCTGGTTCTGTTGAGAACCGAGGAAGGTAAAGTAACGAGGGAGAAGAAATTGGCACCGCCCTCAGTACGATGGCCCAGATAAAAGAGAATCCTCAAACGCTTCTCTCTCCCCAACGACCGACAGGTTACAGGAACACCTTTATCTTATCGTAATGGGTGTTCTTAAGAATCCGAGGTCAACCGTTCGCTTACCATTCATACTTGGCTTAAGAGTGTGTTACTGTAATTATTGTTTTCTCATTCACACGCACACACACACACACACAATCACACTCCCACACACGCACAAACACATACACACACACTATATCACTAGTTTCCAGACTCGCCTAATATTGAACACGGCAACCTTTGCCAATGTAAACACACATGCACCAACATACATATCGCAAGTCTGTACGTCAGTTTATGTTTAAACTGAGGTGGGTAATGTAAGTGGGGTATTGGAAGTAGTGAAGAGAGGGGGGGGGGGGCTAGGAGGGGTCCCTGAGTGCAACATGTTGAAACATAGAACTTGCACATCTTTACGTAACTTAGACAAAAGGCAGAATATGTTACAGAGTTGGAATGAGGTTAAAATAGATGAAAAGGCGAGATACAGGCAAACGAAGACACAGTTGACTTACAGATATAAATAAGAAATGCAGGGAGAGAGACAGACAGAAGGAGAGAGAGCTACAGACTGAGAGAGAGAGAGAGAGAGAGAGGAGAGAGAGAGAGAGAGAGAGAGAGAGAGGAGAGAGAGAGAGAGAGAGAGAGAGAGAGAGAGAGAGAGAGAGAGAGAGAGAGAGAACCATCTCTCTCTCACTCTGTGTCTCTACCTCTGTACATCTATGTTTATGTCTGTGTCTTTGATGGTCTGTCGGACTTCGTCGTTAGTAATGTGCTGTGTGTAGGAAATGCCCAGAAGTCTTCTGTAGCACCTCATCTCCATGATTTGTATTCTTCGTTGTAGGTCTGCTGTGAGGGTCCATGTTTCGCAAGCGCATAGGAAGGTGGGGATGACAAAGGAGTCCAGCAGCCTTATCTTGGAGTGTAGACTGATGGTCCTGTTTTTCCCAATGGGCTTCAACCTTGTCAAGGCAGCAATTGTTTGTGCGATCCTGGAGAGGACTTCCTGTCGGGACCCATTGTCTGATACAATGGCTTCTAAATATTTGAAGCTATGCACGGTTTTGAGGGATTGGTCTTAGACTTTGATGTCCATTTTGATGTCATTGTTGTTGTTAATCATCATTTTGGTCTTCTCTGCACTTATTTCCAGTCCAAAGGCTTTGGAGGTGGTGTCAAGCCTCTGTATCAGCTGTTCATGTTCGTGTTCCTCTTCAGCCAATCCATCATTGTCATCTGCAAAGCGGAGGTTGGAGATTGCTCTATCCCCTATGATGACAATGCCTTCGTGATCTGCAAGGGCATCTGACATGATGCGCTCCAGGAAGATGTTGTAGAGTGTTGGATCATGGAGAGAGTAGGCATCCTTGACGCACGCCGATTGTTGTTCTGAACCAGTTCCCGATGGCGCTGTTGTGGAGGACTGCACGGGTAACCTTGTCATACAGGCTTTTGATGACTTCAATGTTACTACTGATGATGTACATCTCATGGTTTGCCCACAGAGCTGCAAACCAGACTCGGTCAAATCCTTTCTTCAAATATACAAACAAATGATATAGATGTTGTTGGTGCTGTAGTTTTTTTTTCACAGATTATACTGAGGTTTAAAATCTGCTCAGTGGTACTTCGCTCTGCCATGAATCCTGCTCGTTATTTAGCTATGATTTTTTTTTCAGTTTGGGGTTTTAACCTGTTGAGTATTATTTTCAGGAGGACATTGCTGGGATGGTTGATGAGGTTAATGGTGCGATAGTTTTCACACTCCTGAAGGTTAGCCTTTTTGGGAAGAGTGATGACAAGCGAATGGGTCCATGGTGTAGGCCACTCCCCATTTTGCCAGGTCTTGTTACAGATAATGTTGAGGGCATCAATCATCGCTTCTCCTCCTGCTTGAAGCAGTTCTGTGGGTATGCTGTCCCGCTGACTTCCCCTTCTTCAGCGATTGCACTGCTGCCTCAATTTCTCCTCGGAGAATTGGGAGGATTTCTTCTTCTTCTCTGTGACATGCTAGAACCGATGGGTCTCCGTTTGGTGTGTGGTTGTAAAGGTCAAAGCAGTACTCTGTCCATCTATCCATGACTTCCTGTTCTTCTGTAAGGCAAATGCCAGACTTGCTTTGGATCGTGGAGACCTTGTTTTTAACACTTGTCAGCCGCTTCACAGCCTGGTAGGCCTTCTTGCTGTTGTTTTTGTTCATACTGTTCTCTATTCCCTGGCATTGGGCTTCTATCCAGTTCTTCTTTGCTGTGCGCATGCCTGTGACGGTGGGTTCTATTGTTGCTGGGCTCTGCACAATGGAATGCTATTACCCACTCGCTTTTCGTCTGCGGAGATCGGCTAGTTAGATTGCCCTATGATGGTTGGTTGGTTGGTTGTTTTATTTACGTCTTTTCCACCAAAGATGATAAGACGGGGGGGGGGAGATAATAATAATAATAATTTATTTAAAAATAATAATAATAATAAATAAATAAATAAAATAAAATTATTTACACAAATCTAGCCACAGGACTATTGCCTCCTTTTTTGATTTGTGTTTGATATTGCCCTATGACTAATCTTAATACATTTATATGTTTGGCCCGGTCTGTGGGAGGATGGGATTACAGATATAGGGAGAAAAGTGTAAAGATTCACTGACACACTAGCTCTCGATCTCGCACAGCTATGAAACGTAGGTAGTCCAGCCACTTGTTAACAGTAAATATCACACATTTTTTTCCTCTACTCTATATTTAATTATCTAATCACTACACTAACTTAAATGTCCAAAACGTAATATAACTAGGATTAACTTAACAGTCCAAAAGTCACTTCGAGTGTTTCGGAGAATATGTAGATCTTTGATGGGTCTAGTCTGCTACTGTTCTCGGTATTTTCTACTGTGTCATCCTTGGGCTTTGTTCTAGTTTTGCCTAATGTTCGTTTTCAGGAAGAGTGGACTACCGCACAGTCCCTATAGATCAGTGTTCGTGCACGTGTTCTATGGACTTAGCTTAAGCTTCGAGGTGTGGTACTGTTGTCTCCTCTTCTTGTCTGTTGACTACTGAGCTATTGGAGCTCAGTGCTCTCTGCTCAATTTTGCAGGCCGCGTGTCTGGGATGACTCTCTGTGGGGTCTATCTCCTGCCGTGGACCAAGCGAGTTCTGCTTGATGGTATCGGGAGTGAACGTTTCAAGAATGTTAATTTAACATCTGCAAACCTTCCCTTTAGAGAGCCGGTAAATTAACGTCAGGTTTGGTTCAATATACTATCTGTTTATCTCTAATCTGAGTTACCACATCATTGTCATCAACATTTCTAATATTACAACCAGATTGCTTTATCTGGCAAACACCAAGAGTTTCAGACCTCTGTCATTTGTCTTGTTCTTTTTGTTACGTCAATTTGTAATTACATTTCGCCAGATTATTTCTTTTCTTTTTATTTTAAAAGCCCTGACATTATTTTGTTTATTTTTGTAAACTGATCCTTGGCAATTTTTTGCAACAAAAACTAATCCGCTGGAAAGAAAAAAAGATTGTGAAATCTTTCAGAAGGAAATTCGACCATTCCGCTTTTATTGTGGGCATGCCCCCGCTACTTCACATCTTCTTCCCGATTTCTCTCCACCAACCCTCTCCCTCCCCCCTTCCACCTATCCTGACCACCCTGCACCCCCACAGCCCACGAAATATCCCCCTGAATTCTCAAGTGTCTACGTTTCTAAATTGAATTGGTTTTTTTTTGGGTTTTCAGTTTTTAACCCGGTTTTAATCTTTTCACTTTAGTTCGTTTTACGCATATCATATTAGTGTTGCCCGGTCGGACAATTTTTGTATGAATGATAACTTGGTTGCGTGCGCCCAACACCTGTATCCAAAATTGAGAAACTAAGCCTTGATTTTTGTTTAAACATTTACTTTAAAAGAGCGTTATTTATTCATTTATGTATTTTTACGAAACCGGTCTAATTGTAATTTCGATTAATGGGGTGGCCTGGTAGTACAGCTGGTAGTGAGCTGGTTTCCTATGTAGAAGGTCGTTGGTTCGAACCTCGTGAGGGACGAACTTGTGTGACCTAGCTACGAGATTTTTCTGGAAACCGAGGTTTTTTCTCTGGTTACTCCGGTCTCCTCCCTCTCTTCAGTAAAGGTATTAGATGCACTCACTCTCAATCAAAAAATTACATTCGTTTCCGATTTTCGTCTTATAATAGCGACTTGCCTTTTACATCACATATTTGAGTGAGTGGTTGTGTATGTGCGTAAGGCTGCTGCGCTCCCTTGGCATCTCCATATTCCAAAACGCTTGCGAAACATGGACCCTCACAACAGGTCTACAACGAAGAATACAAAGCATGGAGATAAGGTTCCATAAAAGACTTCTTGGCATTTCCTATACCCAGCACATATTACTAGTGAAGAAGTTCGACAGACTATCAAACAAGCCATTGGACAACACAATGACATGCTCACAGTGGTGAAGAAACGGAAACTCCGATGGTATGGCCAGGTCACCAGAGCATCAGGCCTGGCAAAGACCATACTGAGTGCCACGGTGCAAGGAGGCAAAAGAAGAGGAAGACAGAAGAAAGAGGTGGGAGGACAACAATCGAGAGTGGACTGGCTTGACACTGAGCGAAGCCATGGGGGTTGCTGAGGACAGAGAAAGATGGAGTACGCTGGTTAAAGGATCATCTGTGGTGACCGAACGACTTTCCAGTTACGAGATAGGATAGGATAGGATACATGTAGGTGTATGTGGGGGTGTCTGTAACATGTGAGCGTGTATGTTGGTTACAGATCTCCACCCGTTTTTTCTGCTTTAGGAATAAGGCGCGTATAGAATCCATTATTATTATTAGTAGTAGTAGTAGTAGTAGTAGTAGTAGTAGTAGTAGTAGTAGTAGTAGTAGTAGTAGTAGTAGTAGTAGTAGTATTAAGTACTAGTACTGATTATATTATAGAAGTGGTGTGTGGTTAGAAGCATTGTTCCTCGGCGTTGGTTGTTGCTGTTCTTCGCCTTCTTCTTCTCCTCTTCTTCTTCACAAATTAAACCAAGATTTTGATGTTTTCCCCCTGATGGCGTCATGTTACTTTTAATTTGATTTTCTAAAGCTAGGTTTTGATAGCTCCAATCATTCCGATCTTATTTCTTCATCCTTCATCTTTTTTTTTTTTTTATCTTTCTGCTTCTTTTTGTCTTCCTCAATCCTCCATGTTTTTACTCCTCCTGCTACTCGGGATGTTGTTGTTGTTGTTGTTGTTTACAAACTTAAACCATGATTTTGCTTTTTATCCGTGGGAGTCTTGTGCAACTTTTAAACTGAGATTCTATCTCCGCTTTGTTAAAAGGTCACTTTCACACGGCGAATTTTATTGCCGCTTTTATTTCGTTTTGTAACGACCACGCCGCAATTTCGTGCTTTTCTGAAGAGCCCAGAAAACAGAACACAGAGACAAAGCACACTTACACGTAGAAAGGCCTTCGCACTCGCATCGACGATAATGTGTTGAAAGACTTTCAATAGGGATGAAATGGGATGAAACACGATGATCAGCATCTTTCGGGCGGTGTTGAACAAGATTGCGTGCATAACGACAGAACGTTAATCTACTTAAGAACAAAGGGGCGCTTGTCAACTTTAAAGATTCTGTTCACCTTCGCTTCCTTCCACTACCTTATCATTGATTCGTATATTTCGATCCTTAGACACTGAAAAGCAGCAAGAATCTAGAACAATTGTCGTCCACTCATATTTAGTTTTTTAAAGTGTATATTAGAACAGCGGTTTGTGCTGAGTGTACAAATGTTTGTTTTAGTTTTCTTTTATAGTTTCTTGTTATTATTTATTTTTATTTAGTCTCCATGGGAGCGAAGTAGAAGAACGCTGTCTACCATTATTTCACTCCTCAACCTCTTCTTCATCCTCTTCCTCTTTTTCCTCCTTCTCCTCCTCCTCCTTCGCCGCTTCCTCCTTCTCCTCTTCTTTCTCCTCTTCCTTCTCCTCTTCCCCTCCTCCTCATTCTCTTCTCCTCCTCGTTCTTTTCTCATCCTCTTCCTCCTCATTCTCTTCCTCCTCATCTTCCTCTTTCCCCTCTTCCTTTTTCAGCTCTTCCGCCATATTTATACTTCTCTCTAATTCCTCCTCTTATTCTGCGTGTCTGTTATGTTGCCCATACTCGTCGCTTTTCGTCTCCTTCGCTTTCCTCATCTTTTCCTCCTTCCATCAGCCATTCTTCTCTTTTTACCTTCTACTTTCTCTTTGTACCTTCCCTTTTTACCTTCTGCTTTCTCTTTCTACCTTCTCTTTGTACCTTCTGCTTTCTCTTTCTACCTTCTCTTTTTATTTTCTGCTTTCTCTTTCTACCTTCCATTTCTGCCTTCTCTTTCTGCATTTCTTTTCTGCCCTCTTTTTCTACTTCTCTTTCTACCTTCCCGTTTTACCTTCTCTTTCTACCTTCCATTTCTACCTTCTCTATCAACCTTCTCTTTCTACCTTCCCTTTTTACCTTCTCTTTCTACCTTCCCTTTTTTACCTTCTATTTCTACCTTCTCTTTCTACCTTCCATTTCTACCCTCTCTTTCAACCTTCTTTTTCTACCTTCCTTTTCTACCTTCTCTTTTTGCCTTCTCTTTCTATATTCTCTTTCTATCTTCCCTTTCTGCCTTCTCTTTCTGCATTTCTTTTCTGCCCTCTCTTTCTACCTTCTCTTTCTACCTTCCATTTCTACCTTCCCTTTCTACCTTCTCGTTTTGCCTTCTCTTTCTACCTTCTATTTCTGCCTTCTCTTTCTAACTTCTCCTTCTACCTAATTCTTTGCCCTTGCCTACTAACCCCATGTTTTCCTTTCTGAGTATAATAATAGTAAGCTTACTACTGATTTTTTCCATAACATTTTTTTTCTACAAATATAAATTCATGTCATCGTCATGATGACTCACCCGACTTTTTAAAGTTTGCTGGCTTAACTTCCGGTTGTGTTATCGTTTGTGCCTGTGGCGCTTTGTGTGTGTGTTTGTGTGTGTGTGTGTGTGTTATAATTGATAATGGAAATCTCTCTCTCTCTCTTTTTCAAATGTAAAAATAAGGAATAATCAATCAATAATTAATTTCTATAAACATATAATTAAAGGTAATAAATAAATAAATATATACATATATAATATTTACAAAATACATTCTTCTTAGTCTCAGAATAGTGTTCGAGAATTAGAAATGCTATGGCAAGGGTAATGAAAGAGTTCTTTTAGTGTTGCTGTTGTTGTTGCTTCTACTGTTGCTGTTGTTGCTTCTGCTGTTTTTTGTTAGTTGGAGGGTTGTTGGGGAAGGGAATGTATAAGGAGGATGACCGTGGTGGCGATGGTGTTGGTGGTGGTGATTGTGGTTGCACTATTTATCTATATATTCACACATGTCGTGCCGACTTACCATAATAGCCGAATACGCGTAATTAACATAATAGCCGAATACGCGTAATAGGTAAAACATTTCCCGAATATGCCAAATAGGGCACGACGCTTCCGATTTGGCGTAATCAGCAGTCATTTGTTAAAGTGTGTACAGGGGTTCAAATGTTGCTGAAAATACCTAGGTTACTCGTCTGCAAACCAAGCACGGATTTATTCGTACTCCGAGTGCTCAACTGCGCGAATTAATTGCCTGATTCCTGTCGTTAGCCAACTACTACTACTACTACTACTACTACTACTACTACTACTACTACTATTACTACTACTACTACTACTACTACTACTACTACTACTACTACTACTACTACTACTACTACTACTACTACGACGACGACGACGACGACGACGACGATGATGATGATGATGACGATGACGATGATTATTATACTATCCTATTCTATCCCGTAACTAGAAGGTCGTTGGGGCACCACAGATGATCGTTTAACCCAGCGTACTCCTATTCCTATTCTATCCCGTAACTCGAAGGTCGTTGGGGTACCACAGATGATCGTTTAACCAGCGTACTCCATCTTTGTCTATTGCCTTTGGTTATTATTATTATTATTATTATTATTATTATTATTATTATTATTATTGCTGTTGTTGTTGTTGCCGTCGTCGTTCTAATTTCGGTCAGCCCTCAAACGGCTCTTTAAATGATAATTGCAAAAGATTTTTTTTAAAGTAATCTCTTCAAGGGTTATCATCGCGTTGTGATCTTCTAATGAGAAACTTGCATAGGTTATTCCCCGTGCTGATTCACCTTCGGCGAGGGAGTTGGCTTATTGTCTGATTGCACGTTGAGTGATTGTTGATATATAAGCAATTTAGGGAACTAAAACAAATAGAGCGTGTTCAAGAATCACTCGTTAATTTCTTTATTGTCCTCGTCGCTGCAATCGTCGTTGTTGTAGTCGTCGTTCAGTTAATCTCATTTCAGTTCGTCGAAACTTTATTTTCTATCACGTAGAAATTGGGTTACCTATAGCCATCTATGTCGCAAATAAAATAAAAATATACAATCCTGAGATGCAAGCGACACGAATTTATCTAAAGACTCTTTCAACCCGGCACTCTCAACATTTTCATACTCCAAATACCACTCCACGCCATTATATAGTATTAAAATATCACACATATTAATATGTCATCGCAGGGCTGAGATTTAGCAAGCCAGACTAAGGAGCCAGCCGGGCTCCTAACCTGGGAAGTTGAAGTTGCCAAAATATTTCTCAGGTTGCCAGACCCCTTGATTGAAAGCACGGTCATTTGTTTTAAACTGTATAACTATTGCAGCTAATAAACAAGATAAATTTCAACAACACTGTTTCATTTTTTTAAAACAAGCACTGTATAATTTATTCATCATCGACATCCTCCTCCTCAATGTTCCAAAACTTGAAGGAGCTTGGGTGTGCCTTCTTCAGCTGTTTTTTTTCTTCTTCGGACTTTTTTTTTTTTTTTTGCTGGAGGCTCCGAGACACCGCTTAAAAAGCGCCACATCGTTCGAGATTGACAAAAGACTGAGAATGGGGAATATCGAAAGTACGGCAAGTCTCGCGTGACTCATCAAGGAAGTCAGAGACTCGTTCCGATACACGCAAGGAAGCAAGAAGGCTAGGATCTCGCAGGGCAGTAGCGTTTCGCGGCGAGGGAAAGAAGAAAGTCTCGCGAGAAAAGGCTATTTTTACTTCGCAAATCCCTCGCTTTGCTAGCGTTACCTAACTTCCTATCATGCATCGGAACGGGTCTCCGGTGATGACTGCGGAAGCGGTTGGCGCGTGTTTTGTTTTACATTGCAAGTCAAAAGTCCGTGTACAGGTACAGAATCTCTACCACTGGCGGTATTTTCAAGTCGCCAGCCGGGCGAATGGTACCCCAAATCGAGCTCGCCACACACTATTTTTAGGGGCCATTGGCGAGTTGGCGAACGTTAAAGCTCAGCCCTGCTGTAGTGGTCCTCAGTAACCACTCCTTGCCATCTTGAAGGGGATAAATTTGGCGTGGTTTGATCACGTCACGCGGCACAACACCCTAGCAAAACCCACAGTTGAGGCAGGCACAGAGGAAGGCAAAGAAAGAGCTGGCTGGACAGATGATGCCAAAAGATGGACGAAGCTTGGCATGTCAGGCCTCCTAACAACAGCAACAGACAGACTGAAGTGGCAAAAACTCTCCCTGGCAGCATCCCTCATGCTTCCCCAACGGCCTGATCGGCTGATGGATTAGTTCATTGGTAAGTGTAGTAGTCGTCGACCGCAATAACGAAAGGCAATAGAGATATTGCTTTCAACCCTACCGCCAATCTCTAGCACCCTCACCACCATTACCACTACCTACAACATCTCTATAAACACCACGTCATCACACAGCCAAACTTCCGCTAACATTAATATAATCCCTGCAAACATCACCACCACCACCACCACCACTGTTGCACCTACCCAACCACACTAACTACATCAACATCTTATGAACATCACCTCCTCCACCATCATTACCAACACTTACACGTCTTAAACGGCAAACTACATTATTATTATTATTATTATTATTATTATTATTATTATTATTATTATTATTATTATTATTATTATTATTATTATCACCCTCATCCACACACCACACCACTCACCTCCGACACCCCAAACACTATCACCATCATGACATAGCCCACAAAATTGTAATCATCTGTAGTATAGCGTGTTTCCCTTGTATGGCAACTAAATAGCGAGTCTTTATTGGCAATGATGGGAAGAAGATAGTCCCCCCAACCTCTGGGGACTATCCGCAGAATAACTGCCATTGTCTGCCAACTTCCTGAACTTAGAACCTTGCCCTCGCTGAACAAACTTTGGGGAATAAGAAATTCACCCAGCTTATAAACTGTACAGAACGGTATCGGTTCGATGACTCGTTGTGGGCAGAAGGAATTAATGATCGTGAGTGTAGGGTATATCCGGATAAAAGACAATGAGATCACATCTGCGCCTTTGACGAGAGAAAACATGTTGAAGAGGAATATAAAACTTGTCGTCGCTTATTAGATCTATATACATGTATGTGTGTGCAGCCCAATGTCCAATTTCTATCTTCTGTTCATAAACAAGTAAAGAGTCTCAGTCTCAATCTCTAAGTCTTAATCTATCAGTGTCGTATCTTACCCTCATTTCTGGAGCAACGATTGTTTCAAATGTCTTTGTTCTGTTCATAGACAAGTCTCAGTTTCAATCTCAATCTCTCAGTCTTAATCTATCAGTCTTGCAGCTTACCTTAATTTCTGGAGCAACGATTGTTTCAAATGTCTTTGTTTCCATCAAGTACCTTGGGCTGTTGGTTGTACACATTGTAGGTTTGGGGGGAAGCAGCTGCGGGCAAAGTAAAAGTAACTAGTCATTTTTAAGTATGTCTTATTATTATCCTAAATTGTTCTTTACAGTACATATTAATCTAATCTGTCTTACATGGCTGAACTATTTTAGTGCACAACTTTAATCGTCGGTGTTGAATGTTTGTGTGGATGGAGTATGTCTATGTAGATTTATGTTTCATTCGTGTGTGTGTGTGTGTACGTGGATGTGTGTGTGGATGTGTGTGTGGATGCAGGTTGTGTTGTGTAATAGAAAGGCCGGCGAGGCATATGGCGAGGCCGAGCTGTCTCAGGAGAGCGGGCTTTGCTATACTTTAATTTATCGAATCCCCGTTTACAAAAGCAAACTAGAATATAAAATATCAACAAAACACATACATATAAAATGCCTACTTTGCTAAATAATAATATAATCGGAAGCCCTAGTGACCATTTGGCAGAAAGCATCCAATATTCCCAAGCTGATATAACAGACCTCATACACAAATGAGGAGCTTTGTCCCGGAAGAGTTTTCAAGAAAAAAAGGTAGGTGACTGGTCTAGCGAAGAAGAAGATAGTATAGTAGATTGATAGAACAGAGTAGGAAGGGAGAAAGAACAAATGAGAAAGACAGCGACAGTGGGAATTTAAAGCACTATATTTCCAGAAAGTGGGGATACTATTTATACAGAAACCCCACGGGGAAGGGGGAAGGGGGAAGGCGGTAGAGATCTAGCGAAGAAGATAGTAGATTGATATAACAGATTAGGAAGGAGAAAGAACAAATGAGAATGAAAGAAACAAAACTAAGCTTAATTTAAAGCACTAAATTCCCACATAGTAGGGATACTATTTATACAGAAGCCCCCGGCACCTCAAAGTGCGTTTCTACATCTTGCCCTCGAAGAAAAAGGAGAAGAAGAGGAACGATTTTATCCACTCAAAGAACTTCTGAAGATAGGGGCCTGTGTAAGGGTTTCACCACTTGAATCCCAAGCTACCCCAAATACACACTTTCAATTATAGTCCGTGCACTGTCCCCCGTTATGGACACAGCTACCACGATGGACCTGTATTTGTGTTACAACCTGTTTATGACGGCCTACTAGCGCCAAAACCGAGGGTTACCAGTATCACGAGATATTTGAAATTAACAGGTGTTCTGTTTATTGTACAGAGATGGCTGTAATCCACAGTGTTAATTAATAATTATCAGTATTTGCCACGCCTTCCTAGCGCCAAAACTTCATAATTACAAATATCACAATAGGACGGCTGGTGCAGAGGCTTGACGCCACCTCCAGAGCCTATGAAATGGAGATGGGTGCGCGCAAACTTGTTTTTTCCAACCTAGTTCCAGTCATTCGCCCAAAAAGGCAATCACCGAAGTCGAACGAAGCTCTCCGATGTGTTACGAAATGATGCTTGCATGACTAGCTGACATTAAAAATGATCGCTGTTGCTTCTAATTCTGGTCGATTTACACAGATTTAGAATTTCGCAACGGTATACTTTGTTAATATGAGCATAATTATGATCGACCATATTTAATAGTTGCGTTCCTTGATTTGCATTTTGTTAGTTCTCAGCAGTAAAGGCTAATAATAGCATTGCCCATTTCCTGTCTAGAACCAAGTAGACACTGTTATACACTATATATAGGCTTAATCTACATTATTATATTATAAGTCAGTCTCCGCGCAGCGAAGAAGCTCACTAGCTGAATATAATTATTAGACCTGTATTGTTTGTTTTATACGTAAAAAATTTATAAACTATATCTATTCTAATTAATAATATTTATGCCTATACTTTATAATATTCGAATCTTGAAATTTCCGGAGAAGGACGAGTAGGCTAAGCGAATTTTTTTTAATAACTCGAGATCAGAGTTAAATTAATAGTTAGTTATTCATTGCTTACAGGGTCCAGCGGACTGCAAAGAGACGAATCAGAACCACAAAATCAAGACAACTCGAGATCAGAGTTAAATTAAAAGCTAATTAGTTATTCATTACTTACAGAGTCCAGCGGACTGCAAAGAGCCGAATCAGGACCACAAAATCGAGACCACAACTTCGCAAGTAGTAGTAGTAGTAGTAGTAGTAGTAGTAGTAGTAGTAGTAGTAGTAGTAGTATAGTTATTTAGTTATTTAGTTAAATCTTTAATATATTTATTTGTTTTGTTTGTGTGTTATTATTATTATTATTATTATTATTATTATTATTATTATTATTATTATTATTGTTTGTTTGTTTGTTTCTTTTTATTATTATTATTATTATTATTATTATTATTATTATTATTATTATTATTATTATTATTATTATTATTATTATTATTCCTACTTAAAAAAAAAAAAAAAGAATAGTCTAGTGTGCTGCTGTGCGTGCTCAATGGTGTAAATATGGTCAGTGACGTTTTGTTTGTTTTTGCTGAAGTTGGGTGTAACCCGAAATATTCAGATGGTGTAACTGGTTATTTTTTCTTATAGATTTACCAAAGTTTTCAGACGATTTATACATATTTCCGCCCGCCAAACAACATTTTTTTAATACGTGTTTCTCATTAAAATACATATCTTTGAAATACATATAACAAATTTACTGTATCAGTTAAAAAGAATAATACTAGTTAAATAAATAATTGCTTTGGTGCTTGCAATAAAAATGTCACTGTTTTTTGAGACCATTATAAACTTGCTTGTTGTGCTGAAGGGACATCAACGTATCCATAGCGCTTTGAAGTTTTTCATGGTTTTATTGTTGATATAGAGGTGAAATCGTTGTATATGTGCTTTTTGTGTTTGTATTACTTTTACTCTTTATTACTAATTGTGTCAGTATATTATTCATCATAAAATAATAATAATAATAATAATAATAATAATAATAATAATAATAATAATAATAATAATAATAACTGCTTCAAAATGCAATTTATATTTTACTTTCTTCTTTTTTTACTTGCACGTGACTTTTTTTCCCCTCCTCCAAACTGATTTTTTTCTCTCATTGTTTTAGATTGCTGCAGGTATTTATTTACCTTTTAATCGACAGCTACTGTTTTGTGTAAAGTTTACTCTTGGGTGCATGTATCTGTTTCTCGTTAGTTAGTTCATTCATTTATTTCTCTATTACTTTTTTTTTGTTCGATGTTATTGCATTTTTTTTCTGTTATACTATAGTTATATGTTTGTTCTCTTTTCATTGTTAAAAAGATTAATTTATGTGCGCCTGTGTTTTTTTTAATTGCTTTGTACTTGTTCCTGTTCGCCAGACATTTCATTGTTGTCATTTGTCAAAGGGTAACACTCATTTAAGCTTTGCTTTTGTGTGCCCTTTATGTTCTCCATGCCTGGTTTACTTGTTTCGTGAATAAAATTCTGTTTAAACCAAAATGCAAATCTCGACTTGAGCTTTAAGCTGTGCAGATCGAAATAGAATTAGATCTAGAAGCAACAGCGGCTATTTTTATGCACGGGTGTTTCACCACAGGCTCTGAAGTCTTTTCTTTTGTCTTTGTAAACTCCTAAATACGTAGGCCTACGTCGTATAGTATGTAATTGAGGCCTACGAAAGACGAGACTTCTAAGCCTGTGGTTTCACGTAGTCCTGCCAGCATTCGTTCGTAAAACATCGGATAGCTTCGCTCGACTCGGAGAGCTTCGTTCGACTTCGGTAATTGCCTTTTTCGGGAAAGTGACTGGAACTAGGTTGGAAAAAACAAGTTCGCGTCCGGGGCCGGTCCCTCGACACAGTGCATGGGTTCGGGTGTTTGGGAGCCACTGTACCGGACGGTGGGTCCAGGCGGGAGTTGTCTACGGGATCGGATCGCGCGGAGAGCTGCTACCCTGACGGGGTTGGTGCCCATTTGGAGGGACAGGGCCATTGGTCTACATTTAGGGGTGGGGCTGCTGCGCTCCCTTGTCGTTTCCGTCTTCCTGTGCTCTTGCGAGGCATGGACCCTCACGGCGGATCTGAAACGAGGAGTGCAGGGCATGTGGATGGGGTGCTGCAGAGGACTTCTGGGCATTTCCTGTGCCCAGCGCATCGCCAGCAGCGAGGTCCGACTGCCATCGCACAAGCCATTGGACAGCACGATGGCATGCTCAGAGTGGTGAAGAAACGGAGGCTCCGATGTTGTGGCCACATCGCCAGAGCATCGGGCCTTGCAAAGACCATCCTGCAGGGCACGGTGCAGGGAAGCAGAGGAGGAGGGGGACGGAGTGAGAGGTGGGAGGACGGCACTCGAGAATGGACTGGCTTGACACTGAGCGAGTCCATGATGATTGCTGAGGTCGGAGAGGGATGGAGTACGCTGGTTGAACGATCATCTGTAGTGCCCCAACGACCCTCAAGTTACGGGATAAGATAGGATAGGATAGGAATTACAAACATCATGGGATAATTACAATTATCAAGAGATAATTAGAATTATCATTGAAAAATAAAAATATCATTATGTTTAAGTCTCAGTTTTGTCTAGCAATCCGTCTGGAAATGCGCCAAATCCGAAAATTGTAATTTTAACTTGATAATGACAATTTCTACGTGTTAATTGTAAATATGTCGTTGATATTTGTAATTATCCCATGATATTTGTAATTATTATGTTTTGGCGCTAGTAGGCCGTCATAATTATATGTGAATTACACAGAACACGTGCTAGTAAGCCGCTTAAGCCAGAATTAAGCATGATCACGGAAAAATTGTAATTATCAAGTAAAAATTGTATTATGAGATAATTACAATTTTCGGTTTTGATGCATTTTCAGGTTGATTGCTACAAAACTGTAAATTAAACATGATCACGCGAAGATAGTTGTAATTATCCCTTAATTTGTGTAACTATCCCTTGATAATTGTAAGTAAGCCTATTCCATATTTGTAATTATCTCATGATAGTTGTAATTATCAGGTGTTGGCGCTAGTAGACCTGTTACCTGTACTGTGACATAATGACAAGATTCTTTTACATTCCTCCAAGCACATGAGGAAGAGGAAGGAAGTATAATCTGAAGAATCATTACAGACAGTGAAGTTCTGTGATAAACACATTTCTTGCCATTTTCCAGAAATTGAGCTCGAATCCATTTGCACATTAATTAACGTACTCGGATCCAACGCTGCTCCATAATTGTATCATCATGATCATGACCATCATCATCATCATCATCATCATCATCATCATCATCATCATCATCATCATCATGACCATCATCGTCGTCATCATGATGATCATGATGACAGAGAGCATGGGGTTAATACTAAATCGTGTGGGTGGTGATGTATTAACAATATAGTACTTGCAGATATGCTCCCGGGAACTGTCTTGGTCATACTTAATCCTGTCTTGGCTCTTATAGTTCGTACGCCCTTCACATACTTGGCATGTGGCGATGGAGGCCGAGCTGTCCCAAGAGAGAGAGAGAGGAGGGGGGGGGGGGGGGGCTTTGCACGCGAACAGTGAGGGTGCGCGTCTGACTGCTGGTCTGCAATGCCTATATATAGGGCTAATAGTTGATTGTGTTGATATATTCATATAACATTTTTAGAGTTTGCCTGATAAAGTCATGGTCATAAAAATTTGTGAAAGTCAGTTCTGGGCTTTGTTCTAGTACTATGAAAGATAGCTAACCGAAATGTAGGCTTATTATGTAAGTATAACACCAACAACAATGACTTTTCAGGTAAAACTTTGTTCAGTACTTAACAGCAACGGTTGCCTACACTGTCTTTCAAAATGTGTGATAGAAGGAGTTAAGGTCTGACAATCATGCTAAACATCACCTACCAAAACCTCTATTCGTTTCGAATACCATTGTCGTCGTCACCATCGTCATTATATCAGCAGCAGCAGCAGCAGCAGAAGCGTCGCTCTCTACAACACTACCATCATCATCATTGTCATCATCATCATCACCACCACCACCACCACGACTCTCTGTACCACCGTCACCACTATCCTCAACGCCATTCCCGCCAACACCATACTTTTTACAACATCATCATCACCTCCACCGCCATAGCCACCATCATCTCACCCATCATCATCATCATCATCTTCATCATCATCATCATCATCATCATTATTTTCTCAACATTACCATCACCACCATGTTCATCTCAACCATGACTATCCCACTCGATCAGAAAATCATACTGTTCAATTTCTGGCTTTCCAACGGACCGTCCTATATATAATGGAAGATAGATCTAGAGCAAAGAAGACGTTAAACATTATGCCGTGGCCAAAGCAGAGGAGGAATGTATTAACATACATGCGCTGCATGCACAGTACATCCACTATTTTGTTAGTCTTAAAGCATTCGGTGCGGACCATCTGTCAATAGCGGATGACGTACGCCCTTCCAAAGATAAAGAAGCTGCTACTTTTTAGTTCTTTATATTTGTTTTTTTTTCTATTATTACGTTTTATGTGAATAAGGACGTTAAATATATGACCTGATTGTGAGTTATTGATTCATTTATTGATTGGCTTGCTCAATTGTGTTTTGTCATTCTTGCTAGGTTATAGGTGTTACGGGATGAGGGGAAACGACCATCACCACTATCCTCAACACCATTATCGCCAACACCATACTCCATCACCATCACCACCACCACCACCACCATCACCATCATCACAATTATCTCTCCCATCGTTAGCATCATCTTCATCATCATCATCATCATCATCATCATCATCATCATCATCATCATCATCATTTTCTCTACATCACCAATTACCACCATGCATAATGTCTAACGTCTTCTTCGCATCAACACAGGAACGATGACTGACCGACAGGCCACAGAAGATTTTGACCGACGACACGCACCCACTCAGACCTGAATTTTACAGCAACGGATAGGCAAAAGCTTAAGATTCAGACAGCCATGACAGCCATGCACAAAAACCACACGCTACAGAAACTCATTCATTCCATCTGCAATTGAAATCTTCAACTCCCATGTGGAGCGTTAGATGGTGGTGCTGACATCGAATCCAGGGGGGGGGAGGGGAGGGGCTTTTTCATTTCTTTTGTGATGCTAGATATTTTACACTTTGTTGACAGTGGGTTTCTTCTTTAGTTACACTGATGGCGAATTAGTTAGTTCTTCATTGCTTACAGGAGTTTGGGGAGAGTTTTCAAGAAAAAAGGTAGGTGACTGGTCTAGCAAAGAATGTGTTAGTTATTCATTGCTTACAGGGTCCAGCGGACTGCAAAGAGCCGAATCAGGACCACAAAATCAAGACCACAACATGGCTGAAGAGGACTCACCCCTAATCCGCATAAAAGATCTGCCGAGACAACCCCAGTGGTAACACTGAAGGCACTCCACCAGCCGGTCACTTTACAATAAAGGCATCCTACGCAGGGGATGCTGAGGCCATACTCTAATTTTTCGACCCCCCGTTTACAAAAACAAAATAGAATACAAACATCATTGTAAACTAGCAACAAAATACATACATATAAAATCCTTACATTGCTAAATAATAATATCATAGGAAGCCCCAGTGACCATTTGGCAGAAAGCGTCCAATATTCCCAAGCTGATCCAACAGACCTCACACACAATGGAGGAGTTTTGTCCCGGAAGAGTTTTCAAGAAAAAAGGTAGGTGACTGGTCTAGCGAAGAAGAAGATAGCATAGTAGATTGATAGAAAAGAGTAGGATTGAGAAAGAACAAATGAGAAAGACAGCGACAGTGGGAATTTAAAGCACTAAATTTTCAGAAAGTGGGGATACTATTTATACTGAAACCCCGGTACCCCCACAGGAAATGTATTATAGGCTTCCCTTCTTAGGCTTATACAGTCAATACATTGTTTTAGAATTCTTCTTAGTAAGAGTGTGGATATAACGTTGTAGGCGATGGTATGATGTGAATATGTAATGTGAACATGTGATGTGAGCCTGTTATTTTTGCATGGTTTTGGATTAATTGATTTTAAAGACGCTCAGTGAAGCTTGTAATTTTTCTTGTAGAGATGAATAAAGACATATCGTATTAAATTGTAATGTATATAAATAAACCCCAGCCTTCTTAGAAAACCCTTTTCAAGAATATCGGCCAAGATGTTGACAACGTAAAGATTTGCAAGCAAAGAAGTTTTTGTTTGTTTGTTTGGTTGGTTTTAGAATGAGCTGTTACCTGTAAAAATAAGTTTGTGATGTATTAAAACGGCTTGTAGAATGTGGACCTTAAAACCTGGCCTTCTGAGAAAATCCCTTCTATGGGTTAAGAGTTTGACAGGTAAAAGGTTTGCAGGCGAAAGGTGGAGTGGGGAAGCGAAATTCGAGTGGAAAACGGGTTGTTATGTAGTTTGCTTGAGAGTGTTTGTTTACAAGAATGTTGGACTCTCACAGAATGAATACGCCTCTATTTTCGCTGGACGTTACTAGTAGTTAACTTGGTTAAGTCATTTGCACTAGTTTGTAAATTAGGAGACGTGTTTGTTTTTTGGGTTGTTTGCTCAAGATTTCTGAAGTCTTGAATCTTGGTCTACTTGCTGTTTATAATGGTTGCTAACACGACACTGCATCGTTTGAGAGTGATATTCAAATTAAGTGCCTTGGACAGTCTTGCACAGTTATGTTACAGATACGACACACATATATTACGAGTACGTTTGATGTGGTTCTTCATCTGCGTTGGATATTTGCCTTTTAAGGCTGCCAACACTTTATACAGTAGCAGTCCGTTTGAAGTAAAACTGTGTGTGTGTGTGGGCGGGGTGTGGGTGTGTGTGTGTGTGTGCATGTTAAACGCAACTAGAGTGAGGGAGAAAAAACAACTTATACATTATACAGCGGGAATGTATACAGCAGTTAAGATAGAGAATCGATCAGTAAAAGAGTTTCGGTCTTAGGGGAGTTGATTTTCATGGCCTGTGTCGTGCGCCGTACAGAGTCGGGAGCCGTACAGAGACACAGTAACACTTAAGGTATCTGCTTTATGAATAGTGGGGTCTGCTAGTAATGCTAGGGTACACTCTGTAAGGATAGTACTGTTGTTCTGCCAAAAACCGTTCTGTGGGATAGAATCTCAAAGAATAGCGTGTGTGCCTCTGCCAAAATCTATAGCAAGCGGTGTGTGCATGGATACACTGGCTGAAAAAAAACCAACATACTATAGGTTTGATCCATGGAGCTGCCCTAAACACCTTGGCTAATCTGCTTTGTATAATCTTTTTAACAAAATCGCCAGACGACTTGTCCATGGCTTTCGTTTTCGTTTCGTAACGTTGTCAATTTGACCATTTTGCTTCACACATTCCTCTATCTTTTTTTTTAAAACAAGTTCTGCTCGCCCCTCCCCCGCCCTCCACTCTCTCTCTCTCTCTCTCTCTCTCTCTCTCTCTCTCTCTCTAAACGAAGAAGCGCTGTGTACTCCTTTTGGAGATGGTTACAAAGAGTGGATGAAGAACTGAATAAGATTCATTTGAAATCATAATGTTTTGGGGCTGAAAAAAAAACAATGAAAAACAATACAATGCGTACTTCAACGTTTATATCGATCGATGAAGGGGCGTTGCTCCCAAACAGAGGACGTTGTTGAACAGCGCAGCTCTTGCAATGTCCAGCTCTGATTCTTGTATAGTATTTTTTGTGGTCTTGTCTGAATTAGCCTGTAGTGTTTGTGGCATTTTCTGCTTCCAGTATTTCTTTAAGGCTGCGATCAAATCTGAATGGTTCTGTAGTGTATTATATATCCAAGTTGTACTTCCGGGATTTCTTTAGGCTGTGATAGTATCTTGTCTGCCTGTAGCGCCTGCTCAACGTTCGGTTTCTAGGATTTCTTTAAGACTGTGTTCTTGTCTGCCTGTTGTATCTGCTCCACGTTCTGTTCCCAGGATTTCTTTAAGACTGTGTTCTTGTCTGCCTGTAGTATCTGCTCCACTTTCTGTTTCCAGGATTTCTTTAAGACTGTGTTCTTGTCTGCCTGTAGTGCTTGTTTTACGTTCTGTTTCCAGTATTTCTTTAAGACTGTGTTCTTGTCTGCCTATAGTATCTGCTTCACGTTCTGTTTCCAGGATTTCTTTAAGGCTGTGTTCTTGTCTGCCTGTAATGCCTGTTCCACGTTCTGTTTCCAGGATCTCTTTAAGACAGTGTTCTTGTCTACCTGTAGTATCTGCTCCACGTTCTCTTTCCAGTATTTAGGCTGTGATCGCATCTGTACGAGCCTGTGGTGTTTGATCCATGTTCTACTTCCGGTATTTATTTAGGGCAGTGATCTTGTCTGCTTCTGTTGTATCTTATCCATATTTTGCTTCCACTATTTCTTTAGGCTGTGATCTTGTCTGGTTGTAGTTTCTGACCAGTGTTCTGCTTCCAGTATTCATTTTAGGCTGTAATCTATTTCGAATAAACCTGTAGTATATTATCCAACTTCTGTTCTAGTATTTTTTTAAGACTGTGATTGAGTCTGAATGGCTTTGGGAGTGTCTTATCCAGATTCTATTCTACTATTTCTTTAAGACTGTGATTTTGTTTGCCTGTAATGCCTGCTCCATGTTCTGCTTCTAGTATTTCTTTAGAACAATGATCTTGTCTGAATTGTTCTGTTGCATCTTGACCATGTTCTTAATCCAGTATTTCTTAGGACTGTGGTTGTGTCTGAATAAGACGGTGATGTCTGCTCCTTGTTCTGCTTCCAGTATTTCTTTAAGTATGCGATCTTGTTTGCCTGTAGTGTCAGCTCCATATTCCTCTACCATGGAATTACTCAAGAACTGTGGTATTGTTTGGAAGGGGTCTGTTACTAGTATCTGCTTCATCCATATTCTCCGTTTAAAAGTGATGAACAACAACCAACAAACGAAACCGTTGATTGTAAAAAAAATACATCCGGAGATGAATCTCCTTGTTCTTTTTGAACATGGAATTAAAGCATGTGTTAATGAGCTATGGAAAATGTGATAAACATTGTTATACAGTGGCAACAACGAAACACATTGTACCGACTTGATATGGTGATGTTTCCAGTCAGCTGCGTTGTGTTGATCTTAGCTGTGGTTTGGTGTGCGTGACAGTGAAACGAAATGCTGTTAGTGAACCTCCAGGTGAGATCCTTGTATCAACTTATATCCAAACGTGTTTTGAAACTAGTGCTTGAGCTGTTTTTGAGCTGTAAAGTGCGCTATGTGAGAAAACTTGCTTTTACGTTTACTTTCGTTTATTTTGAAACATTGTTATCCGGAAACACTTTGAAATACTCGGGAATCAAAACGAGCCAAATGCCGGTTTGCCTGTCTGTCTGTCGATGGGTCAGTCTGTCCATCGGTCCTTTGGAAGCCATATCTCAAGACCTGCTTATTCAATTTTGACCAACTTCATAGGAACATAACCTAGGTTAGTGGCCTGCCTCTCGTACCATTATAGTTGCCTACAGCAAGGTTCAAGTTCACTGGAGTCTATTTGAAGCTAAACACGTTTTGCCCAATATCTCAAAAATGTCTAAAGCGATTTTGTTGAGTGTAGTTAGCATATCGAATCATCAAACCATCCTTCAGTAGCAGTCAGATTGTCGGTGGTCCCATCGCTCCAATTTAACTGTTTTTGTTCATAAAACACTTTTTCACGTGTTTGCCTTATCTCCAGCACAACGTAACCGAAATTCATCATTTTACTTTGCAAATACTGTAAATACTGTTAAGCATGTTAAATCATTCATCATTTTACTTTGCAAATACTTTAAATACTGTTAAGCATGTTAGGTCATTCATCCCTTTACTTTGCAAATACTTTAAATGTTATTAAACGTGTTAGATCATTCATATTTTTACTTTCACTAAGGTCAAGATCATTGTGCATCGCGATTTTCTAAACACATTTTGCGCTGTAGCTAAAGATTGGCTCCGCCGATTTTGATAACTTTTTTGCCTGAAGATAGTTGAGACAGTGGCTATTATTCCATGTTTTCAGTTTGCTTTCCTCAGGATAGATCAGTACAACTTATGTTAATCTGATGAATAAAAATTGATGCAATAACAACAACCTCAGGATAGATCCGAGTCACAACAGCGCCAAAAGAATTAACACTTTTGAAAATGTTTATTTTTCGGCTAACTTGTTTTTAACCAAGAACACTGTCCATATTTGTAACTCTGTTTATTTGAGAACACTATTTATGTTTTTTATTCCTCTTTCTTTGAGAACACGATGATGATAAAGACAATAAAGCAACAAAAATTTTGATTATAGATAGAGACAAAGAAAAGGCAAATCTTAACATGGTAGCTAATAATATTATTCTAGTTAAATTGAAGTCAATGGAGAGACTTTGACTTTTTTGACTTTTGACACTGTTTTTATTAGGCCTCCGGCCCATACAGTTTGGGGAGGGGGTTTACAATGGGAAGAAATACACATAAATCAACACACACACACACTCACACACACACATACACACACCCACACGCGCGCATACACATTTAATATCAATTCAGTTGCAGAATAAGTAACATTCAAGGACTTTCTCACTTTACGTTTACTTAATTTTCATCTTTTTCTTATTTTCTTTCCATAACTTTTCTTTTTCACTTTGTGTGTAACTTTTATAAATATTTTGTAATTTCTTACCTCTTGTTTCTTTTTTTTTTCTTTTTTTTCCTCTTTCTTATACTTTCTTTCCATTTCATTTTTTCTCATTTTCCCCACCATTTTTCTTTTGTTCTCATCTTTAAATGGAGAGAGAGAGAGAGAGAGAGAGAGAGAAAGAGAGAGAGAGGGAGAGAGAGAGATGTTGGGATTGGGGAGGTGAGAATGGGGTGGTGGTGGTGGTTAGGGTTTAGGGAAAGAAGGAGAGAATCGGAGGAACATTTTTGTCTCCACAGTGATTCGTCTTCTGACGAAGCAGATCGTACACAACCACGTCAATGCATTCCCATTGTTGTGATTTTGTGACACTTTTGCCTTTGTCTTTCTGTATTTATTATTACCATTTATTATTCTTGTGATGTTGTGACACTTTTGCCTTGGTATTTCTGTATTTATTATTACCATTTATTATTGTTGTGATGTTGTGACACTTTTGCCTTTGTCTTTCTGTATTTATTATATACCATTTATTATTGTTGTGATGCTGTGACACTTTTGCCTTGGTATTTCTGTATTTATTATTACCATTTATTATTGTTGTGATACTTTTGCCTTGGCATTTCTGTATTTATTATTTCCATTTATTATTGTTGTGATACTTTTGCCTTGGTATTTCTGTATTTATTATTTCCATGTATTATTGTTGTGATGTTGTGACACTGTTGCCTTGGTATTTCTGTATTAATTATTTCCATGTATTATTGTTGTGATGTTGTGACACTGTTGCCTTGGTATTTCTGTATTAATTATTTCCATTTATTATTGTTGTGATGTTGTGACACTTTTGCCTTGGTATTTCTGTATTAATTATTTCCATTTATTATTGTTGTGATGCTGTGACACTTTTGCCTTGGTATTTCTGTATTAATTATTTCCATGTATTATTGTTGTGATGTTGTGACACTGTTGCCTTGGTATTTCTGTATTAATTATTACCATTTATTATTGTTGTGATGTTGTGACACTTTTGCCTTGGTATTTCTGTATTAATTATTTCCATTTATTATTGAATCATTCTTAAATAGCGCTTTTCCACCTCAAGGCGCTGGCCGCCGTAGGTTTGCGAGGGTTCAATCCTGAGCGACCGTGAAATGGGGAGAAGGGGCCTAGTGCTTGTTGAGTGTATTTGCGTAGCTTGCACTCACCCGTCTAGGACATGAGCGTCAGGATCGTTTCAAGTCCGTGCCGTGGAATGCGTGCGTGCTCAGACTGGACTTCGGTTTATACTGTCATTCCCTAAGTCATGCTGTGTATGGAAATGGCCACCGAACAATGGATAATGATCTATACGATATAAAATAAAATTTAAAAAATGTTAGTATGTTCACTCCTTTTCGTATAGTGTCTTCTGCCCATCGAGGACAGTTTTGCATTTCCAGAGTGTGTCCACATTCCATTGTTGTTGGGAAGACTCGTTCTCCTCCTCCTCCTCTCAAACTATAGCCTAAGTCCTAAACTATTAGTACCTTATTCTCCGTAACTGATGGTCCTGATTTGGCTCGGAAGAGTCCGCTGGACCTAAAGCAATAACCTTGTATTGTATTCTCCGTAACTGAAAGAGAATCATATAAAATTGAAAATAAAATGTCGCATGCAGATTTTTTGGGGGTATCCCCTTTTGAGAACAAGAGTTATATTTTCTTACTCATTATTTATGGGACTAGTTGTGTGAACATATGTGTTATATAATAACTACTATGTTTTAGTACTACTACTATTACTACTACTACTACCACTACTACTAGGCCTACTACTACTACTACTACTACTACTACTACTACTACTACTAGTAATACATGTAGTCATAGTATATCTTTATTTTTATCTCTAAATCTACTATATGTAAATGTATGTGTCTCTGTTTCTGTATCTCGATTCTCGCTGCTCGAGTCGTGTGAACTGTCTGTGCATTGTAAATAATGGCTTCTTCTTCTTGTTCTTGTTTTTCTTCTCATTTTTGTGCTTGTTCTTCTTTTTCTTGTTCTTCTTCTTCTTCTCCTCCGCCTCTTTTTTCTTGTTATTTTATGAGCGTCTGCCTCTGCATCTCGAATATCGCGCCCCGAGTCGCTAGATCCATTAGTCATGGGATGTTTGTGATAGTACACCTCTTTGTAGTGTGTAAATATGACGTGTTTCCGGTGTTCCAGCGCCGTCCATCGTTCCCTCAGAGTGGTGGGGAATGGGGTCGGCACAAGCATGGACAAATTGGCAAACCGGCACACACAGCAGCCTCCATGGCCGAAAGTCTACAGTACGACGACGACGACGCCGAACCCCTCACCTCCCCTACCGCCACCACCGTCATGCACGCCCCACACTGCAGGTGAGAGAGAGAGGAGAGGTGAGTAGGGAGGAATGGGAGGGGGAGGAGGATAGTGAAAGGGTTGAGGGAGAGGGAAAGAGTGAAAGAGTAAAGAAGGATGGAAGGAAGGGAGAGAGGCATATAGACAGAGACTCACCGATAACTGACAAAATGTTAATGTGTTTTAAGCCAGCGACCCGTCACATTTCGCACACACTTTCGCACGCACTAAATTTGTAATAAAATACAAAAAATAATCTATTAAATAAAGTAAATAAATAAGTACTTAGAGAGAAAGTGTTGATGGAGAGGGGGGTGGGGGGTGGAAGAGATGTCGATGGAGGTGGTGATGGGAGATTAGGATAAAACAGTGAAGGGAGGGAGAGCTTTCAATTGGTCTGTCATTAGAGAAAAGTGCTATATAAGTAATATGTAGTTGAAGTAGTAGTAGTTGTTGTTGTAGTAGTAGTGGTGGTGGTGGTAGTAGTAGTAATAGTAGTAGTAGATTATTATTAGAGATACTAACATTGACAATAACAGCCGTTTCGTCGTCAAACAAGTCAACTTACGTAAAAACATTCTTTATCCCCTTATTGTGAAAGGGAGGGTGGGAACGGGAGGGGACGGGGGTGAGTGTGGGGAACAAGCTTTAGCAACAGTACTGGCAGAAGAACGCCCTTTAATACACAGTTATTTATACGGAATGGCCCTTGTGAAATATTTCTTTTCACCATTTTCAGCTAAATAATCGTTATTGAGAAGCATATTTTCTAAATAATCGTTTGTTTATAAACAAAGTAAGATTTCTCTAAATAATATATTTTGTCGGTAAATAACTTATTATTTACCTAAACAATATATTGTTTAGGTGTATTGTTTAGGTAAATAAATAAAGATATAGGGAAATAAGGCATTGTTGCTAAATAAGGAAGTATTTAATTATATAATGCATTATTTAGCAGATAGTGTGAAATAATTATTTAGAAATGTTTCTAAATAATGATTTCTTTACCTAAAATAATGTATTATTTAGCAGAATTTGCGAAATAATGTATTATTTAGAAGATGTTGCTAAATAATGCATTAGTTACGTAAACAATTAATTGTTTAGGGAATGCAATGGATTCGAAGATACAAATCGTATTACTGTGAGGATGTGTGTAGTTGAAAAGTAAAATTGGAAAATCCTAATTTTACGCTGTTGTACGTTTTATTTTGAAGCTTTATTTTACTCAGTTAGTTTAATGTTCGTAACAGTATTAACAAATGCAACGGTAACGTCACCGAAAATGAGGGATCAATCATTATTTCTGTATTGGCGGGATTGATTTCAGAGCAGGCCTAAATCAACTTTGAAAACTCGCAAATTAAAGGCGATTTTGTGAAGAAAGAAATCGCAGAAGCGTGAATTCCAGTTTTTCAAAAATTCAATACTCCTGCTACTGCCATTTCTTCTACACATATCTCTACGTGTTCGAGTAAATAAATACAAAAATTAAGATTACTTTTTTTTTTCTTCTGAAGGAGAGATACTGAGAACACTGAACACTCCCGCACAAAACTGACCTTGACTCTTCATTTGTGTTGGGACGTCACAGACGTTTAATCTTCGAATTTGTGGAGCAATTTATGTTAAAAAATGACCCATTACACATATTTTGGATACACAATCTTTGGAAAGACCTTGCATTTAATTATAGAAAGTAGGCTAATTATTAAAAAAAAATAGTTTTGAAGTTAATCCTGGAATCCCCTAAATAATGAAAATTGCAGTCCCTAATCAATGAATTGTTAAGTAAACATTGTTTAGCAACATCTGATAAATAATACACTATTTAGCACATTCTGGTAAATAATGCATTAAATAGGTAAACAAATCATTATTTAGAAACATTTCTAAATAATACATTATTTCGCACAATTTAATGCATTTTATAGGTAGATAATTATAATTATTTCGCAACTAGGCCTTATTTACCCGTTTAAATATTTTAACGTAAAAAATGTATTGTTTAGGAACAAAAATAAGTTATTTACGCAGAAAGTATATTATTTATGGAAATCTTACATTGTTTGCAAACAAGTAATTATTTCGAAAATATGTTTCTAAATAAAGATTATTTACCTGAATGTGGTTTTAAAAAAAAAAACGTTAAAAAACACGTAAAAATCGCAAATAAATATTTTATAAAGGGAATTTCATATTATTTGGCGCTTAGAGTTTTGTAAGAAGCGGATGGTTTGTAGCGGCGTGGAGGTCATATTAAACTGTTGTCACCCTTCCTTCTAGTTGGTAATTTATCATCACTGCCTCATCAACCACAGATGCTACAACGGGGGAAATGGAGGAGGAGGTGGAGACGCGAGCGGCAATACCCTGAGAGTGCCGGGAACGGAAGGCTACCATGGCCACGGCAATAACAACGACAACGACAGCAACAACTCTTCCGCTGGCGGTGGAGGCATGCTGTCTTCCAACAGAGATCCACGAAATAATGGCAGCGGTGACAGTGGCGGAAACGGTAACAGTGGCATCTCCTCCTCTTCTTCTGCAGACTTTCCGATCTGCACGTGCCAGGTTTCTTACGCCACTCTAGGGGGAGTGACGTCACCGGACGGTTCTCGCACGTCATTAGCGTCGTCGCTCGTTACGAACAACAACAAGAGACCGCGGCGACCGCGAGGTGCCAAGCCCACCGTGATCTTCAACGTGGGCGGGAGAACGTTCGAGACTTATCGCTCCACGCTGAAACGCTTCAAGAACTCTTTCTTCGCGGATGATGACAAGCTGCGTGCCTACTTCCGGCCAGCGCACGGGGACTACTTTTTCGATCGCGACCCCGAGGCGTTCGGCTGCGTGCTGAACTACATGAGGACTGGTGATCTGCACGTGCCCACCACCATGTGTGGCCCTGCGCTACAGGTATGGTGACGATGACGACAACGACGACCACGACGACGATGATGATGATGATGATGATGATGATGATGATGATGATGATGATGATGATGATGATGATAATGATAATGATGATGGAAGTGACTGTATTTGCTGCGGTGGATGCCTGCTGCAATATTGGTGGAATGGTGTGATGTGATAAAGACGTCAATGATTATTCAATAATAACATTAAGTTATTGTGATGATGATGATGATGATGAAGATGTTTTTTTTTTCTTCTTGCACCACCTCTCTGCTTGTCTCTGTCTCTGTCTCTCTGTCTCTGTCTCTGTCTTTCTCTCTCTCTCTCTCTCTCTCTCTCTCTCTCTCTCTCTCTCTCTCTCTCTCTCTCTCATCTCTATATTACGTTTCTATAATGTTACTGTTGATATTGACATTGTGTTTAGTCTATGTAAACACACCCACTCAGCACAACACTTCTTTGAACAGTCCGAGCTGGAATTCTGGGGCATAGACGAGCTGGACATAGAGCGATGCTGTTGGACGCAGTACAATACTTGGAAGACGCAGAGCAGATCGCTGGAGAAGCTGGAATATGACCGCAAGTTCTCCACGACCCAGAACCTGGACGCCCTCAGGCAGAAGAACCAGGGCTGCTGGGGCAGATGCAAGGCTATCATCTGGCAGTTTCTACAAGACCCTACATCCTCTAAATCAGCAAAGGTAACAGGGCCAGAGTGCACTAATCAGGCGACGTGGACGCTAGCTGAGTTTCAGAGATCTATCAAGCATATGTTGTGTGTAGACGTATGCCCTTAACAACTTCCGACACACAGATTGGGTTCAACGTCCTTTTCGGGCTGACTGCTTCTACAAGCTTAGTTACAGCCCGATAGCGGCAAGATGGTCTATTGGTTTGGGCAGTTTGATCAAAAGATCACACGGTTAACACCATTCAACACGATACAGAATACGAATTTTTAAAGCTATCGTGCAGTCTCCCAAGCAGAAAAAAAAAGATGCTGGGGCAGATACAAAGCTATCATCTGACGGTTTCTTCAATACCCTAGTGCCTCGTCCAGAGCTGCTAAGGTGAATGATTTTGAGCGGTTTGAGCAAAGACGACAAAAGTGTTAGCGTACTAGCAGTGGGGTTATCAAGCTTAGACCTAGGCCTCGGCTGTCTCAGACACTCACTATGATCAGGACACAGGCGCCCGTATCTAGATAAGAGACGTTTTTCTCTAGAGAGCGTGTCTTCTCTACGTTCTTACAAAGAGGGACGGACGCGCTCTATAGAGGGACGCTCTCGCGCCCAGATACGGGCGCCTATAGATCAAGACTTTCTGTGCAATCAACTCTAAGGGTCCCCAGTGTCTCAGAGGCGCATGCATAATACAGCCGGGTGTAACTAGGACTAAGGACAAAGACTGTTATATATGGATAGTGTTGTCTATTTCTTGGGCGCGAATAGTACGGACACTAAATACTACGATTGTACTGTACATTATGCTCTATTTCCTGACCACGAAATAGTAGGGAAGAAGGAACTGCAGAGAGATAGAGACAGAGACAGAGAGAGACAGAAGGAGAAAGAACAAATGAGGGGGACTTACGGGGTGGTTTAAGAATATTATCGTTTAAATCTTTTTAAATGTTAAAAAAATGTCTGATATCCCATATGTGAATAGACGTTACATGAAATAAATAAATATATATATTTTTAAAAATTCACTATGTCATGAAAAAGCCTTGTCCAGAAGAATTTCTTCTAAAACTGACACAAATCGTCCAATAAAAAGTGGATCTATTATTTGTTTGTGTAGTGAATGTTTAAAATTATTTTATCAATGAAAAGGCTTTCATTTTTGGTTTTAAACTACTGAAACTAAAAACTGTTCTGCGTTCCATTCTCATCCAAGCTGCAATTTGACAATTTGCGCGATTGATAATGTTCATGTGGGCGTGTTGTCAAAAAGACACAAGCTTGCATAGCTTGCATCCAACATCGCACATTTGGTTTTCTGACGTTTTAATCGATAAAGAGCACAGAAAAGATGAAAGATTAATGAACAGAACCTGAATCATCATAATATAACACTGGATGGACCCGGACCTACTGCCACCAAAAGGTTTGCAAAGCAGCTATAAGCATTGTTATGATGAATGACGCCGTTCCTTGTTTCTTTGCGTACAATGACTTGTTGTTGTTGTTGTTGTTGTTGTTGTTGTTGTTGTTGTTCTTCTTCTTCTTCTTCTTCTTCTTCTTCTTCTTCTTCTTCCTCATCTTCTTCTTTTTCTTCGCTGGGTTGAATATTCCCGTCCACAATATCGCCAACGGTGTAGACGTTCAACTTCAATGATGTTCGTTGAATCGTTCTCTCTTCTATTCTATTGCGACCTTGTGTTCTTTTTCTGTCACCATAGTATTTTAATCTTGTGTCTGTTTCTCTCGTCTCCCTTTGGGACTTGTTGCATTGACGCTTCCCTTACTCTCCCCATCCCTTCCCCCCTTTTCTCCCCACTCTATCTTCCATAACAGAAAGTAATACAGACCGCCCGCGTGCACAGCACACACACTCACACACACACACGCACCCACACACACACACACACACACACACACACACACACACACACACAGTGTATGTGTTTGTAGAAACGCCGTTATTGTAACAACACTCTTTATACTCTACCTACGTTGTTTTGACGGCCCCGTTATTTTAATGTCAAAGAACAGTTTTCCGTTAGGGTTAGGGCTGTGCTAACCTTAGGGTTGGGTTACGGGTTAGGACTTGGGTTAGGGTTAAGCTCAGGTATGACGACGGACGTTTTGATTGGAATCGTATGGAAAATCATGACTTAAAACTAGATAAAAAGCTCAAAAACTGGATTTTAAAAAAAATCAAAAACTGGCCCGATTGGAATTGGGTTAAATATTAAGTTTCATAAGGAGCATGTGAGTCAAATTGGCTTTGCCCTTCGAGTTGTTTTTTTCCCGTTGAGCATTATAGAGTGCTTTGTTATGAAAATAGCGGCAACTATGCCCTATGCTTCTGTTAGTAGATCTTTTATCGCATACAATACAATACAATACAAGGTTATTGCTTTAGGTCCAGCGGACTCTTCCGAGCCAAATCAGGACCAGTTTTATCGCATAACGGAAGGGAAAACTATCAATGGTTGTATAAATTGAAAAGTTAATTCTCATTGCCTTCGTAGAAGTTAAGCAATGGTTAAGATCTGCACCCTATACTGTTCCACATCATAGTTATAAACTTTTTATTTTAATAATCCATTTTGTTCTGGTTTGGGTTTACTAAAGCCTAGGTCTGACGACAAACGCTTTGATTGCAATCTTGGGGGAAAATCATGACTTCAGTCACTGATTTCACTAAGTCATATCAATTCGTAGCGTGACTTGAGATGATTTTCCACGTTTATAACATGCTCTAAAATTCGGCGAACTGATTGCGAGTCAATCAGCATGGAAACAATGAAAAGCGCTACTTTGATCTCGCGATTTTGCGAACATGACTTATCAATTCCAAGATCGGCCCGCTAAGAACGTTGTGTGGAAAAATACTTGTGAAGTAATAAAGATGATAGAGCCGCATGAGTGCTTACGGGATATGGTCTTTTTCTTTGAACTTAGCAAATTAATTGCTACCTTTAAAAATTAAACCCTCACATATTGACTTTCGGCGCTGCAAAGGGAAACAACTCTTGTGATGTTGTTTATGCGCAGTGACTGTGAACATGTTTACCTTCTCATCAGTTTTATTCATCAGATTAACTTAGGTTATACTGAAACATGTTTACCAAAATCATACGTTTTATTGTGACTACTGACGACTCGCAGTGTCAATCCTCCCATTCAAATCATGATTCGCAAACATTCACTTTCATTGTGATTGCAATCAAAACGTTCGTAGTCTTAACCCTTAGAGTTAGGTTAGGGTAAGCTTTAAATTAAAAAAAAAACGGACACATTTTTTTAATGTCAAAACAACGTATGTGGCGTTTCAAGAAAGTCATAACAATGGCGTTTTTACACACGCACACACTCACTTAACATTTAACCCTTCTTCTGCCACTCCTCCGTCAGTCCTAGTCTTCGCAGTTCGAGTGCCTGATTCCCTGAGGTCTCAGTGGTGCGAGTTTTTCCCAAGTCTCAGAGGCACGGGATGTATATTAACAGAAACGAATCAATATTTACTGCATAGTTGTCTACTTCTTGGACACTAAGCGACAGCATCCTTTACGCGTCACGACGATCTCAAAGAACAATAGAGAACTTTAGATCGACCAGCGACTGGTTAGTAGTGATCCCTTTCATTTCCGGTTATGCAATCGGGAGATCCTTCCGAACGTTTCTTCGTGCCTGCGGTTCTGAAGCGGCAGCGCCTTTACATGTAAATGCAAACAAAATTTTGTTTCTCCAGGGGAGGTCAATGCCATCAGAACTATCTCATTTGCAGAAGTTTTTTTTTGTCCAAAACGCACGAGGCTGTAGATTTTGTTCATCACGGGCGAAAACAGACACTGTTCCCAACGAAAGTTTAGTTGAAGTTTAGGATAGAGTATTGGTAATTTCTTTTCTTCTCCTTTTTTAAAAAAAACCACACAAATTAGAGAGCTTTTATAGTCCCAACTTGTGTTCATTGCCTACGCTTGCTTACTAACTAGCCCGTTTAGGCCTTCAAACCTAGTAGTATAGCGCTCATCTAAACAAAGGGCTATTCGTGCACATTCATAATACACCAGAAAAGTGATTTTACATTGTTACCATGCCCATAGGAGACACTTGAAACCTATGTAGCAGAGCGGAGTATTGGACTCCCGCCTCTCCGCCACCACCTTGAGAACACGGCCCGATCCGTACTGTTATTCTCATGTATCCCTCGTAAAAGGGACATTAAAAATATTTGCAGGGAAGCGTGTTGATAGTAAACCAGTTTGCCGGCTATTAGTGCACTAGAACATAATGTCGTGTCACCTTGCCCTGCATAACCCAATGGTCACACCAAAGAATTCTGCACAGCAGGAGTCACCCAAGGCCAGACAAACCAACAAATGGAAGGTAGACAATCTCTCTCCCAGGCGTCCCATTCCGCCACTCCTAGACATAATGCAAAACTTTTGTTGAAAATCTCAATCAGAACCACAAATTTCTCACCATTTTAGATCTGAAACCCAAATCAGCGTCCTTTTTTCGGAGCCAGGTACACCTATTTTATTGAATCAACAACTACAACAAATTGTGAAAGAATACAGTCAAAGCGTTTATTCAAGCTTTGTTTATAGCAATGGACCCGATATTGGCAAAAGTACCAGAAACTTACATGAGAATCATGATTCGTCGAAATGATGGAAATTCCTCGTTTTCATTCAGCCAAGTGTTTGTCCTATTGTAAATGAGGAGGTCGTGACCTTCCGGAAATGCAAACGTTATGACGTAGGCTGGGGGTTTTCCTACGAAAAAGAACTATGAACCAAGTTTCTGTGCTTCCTAAAGCTCTCTAATGACTTGAACAGTCCTATCCTATCCTATCCCGTTACTCGGAGGTCGTAGGGGCACCACAGATGATCGTTTAACCAGTGTACTCCATCTTTCCCTGTCCTCAGCAACGCTGATTGTTTCGCTCAATGTCAAACCATTCCATTCTCGATTATTGTCCTCCCACCTCTTTTTCGGTCTCTCTCTTCTTCTACCTCATTGCACTGTGCCTTGCAGGGTGGTCTCTGCAAGACCTGATGATCTGGTGACGTGGCCATACCATCAGAGTTTCAGTTTTGCAACACTGTGAGCAGGTCATCGTGTTGTCCAATGGCCTGTTTGATGGTCTGTCGGACTTCGTCGTTGGTGATGTGCTGGGTATAGGAAATGCCCAGAAGTCTTCTGTAGCACCTCATCTATATGCTTTACATTACTTGCCCAAGACACACTGCTTGATGAATAAAACTTGAACAGTATTAACTTATAAAAAGAAATAACATTAACAAAAGTTCGTAATATTATTTAAGAGAAAACTATCCGCTTTCATTATTCTCTACTGACATTCAAGACGTACGAATAATGTGACCTGCATAGACTCACTCATTTATCTTGATGAAAATGTCGACTACGACGACGATGATGGCGACGACGGTGCGACAACCATGACAACGACAGCAACAATGACGATGACGGCGGTGATGATAATGACGATTACGACGATGATGATAATGATGATGATGAAGATGATGACGATGATGATGATGATGATGGATGTTATATCTTGTTCAACGCCATTTAGGCCTTTCTTCAACGTTATGAATAGGCCCATGACGTGATACAGTGTATTTTTATACCACTTTGTCCTGTACATGTACACCTTTGGTATATTTATTATATGCTAATAGTAACGTTTTGCCTTGCCCTACAGGTGTACGCGTGGGTCTCCATCATCTTCGTGCTGGTATCCATCTTCTCCTTCTGCGCCGAAACCCACCCGTTTTTCAGAGTAAAATCGCAAGACGTCGGGCAGTTTGAGAAGGTCTACCGCTTCTTCAACCTGGAGAGCGTTGACATCCGCAAGAACAGGTTACTCCGGCTCCAGCTTGAAAAAAACAGGACTGCCAAGCTCCAAGCTGGTGTCAGCAGGCCTCTGACGTCAGATATGAATAGCGTGACGTCATCCAGTGTGACGAAGTTGGTGAGAAGCGTGAACAGCTCTCAAAGTGTGAACGGTTCTTTAGGAGATCTTGCCGGCGCTATAGCGTTGGCGTTGAGCAACAGTTCAGAATTTATGGCCAGCGAGTGGAACCAGACTGAGGAGGAGGATGAGGAGGAGGGGGTGCTAGAGAAAGACCTTCCCCATCCGGTCCTCCTGGTGATGGACCTGTGCTGTTTGTGTTTCTTCACCTTGGAGTACATCACGCGTTTCGTGTGCGCGCCTAGCAAAGTCAACTTTGTCCGGTCTTTCCAGAACGTCATCGACTTCGTGGCCATCTCGCCCGACTACGTGGAACTGATCGTCCTCGTCTTCGACCCCGTACGGCACAACGAGGGCATGGCCGTCATGGACCTCATGGTCATCCTGCGCATGCTTAGACTCTGCCGTATCTTTCGGCTGATCCGCCACGTGCCGGGTTTGTGGATCTTGCTGTACACGCTGAAGGCGTCGTTTAACGAGCTGATGTTGATGTTCGTCTTCTTGCTGATCGGGATGGTGGTCTTCGCCACGCTCATGTACTTCGCCGAGGGCAAGAACGGCTTCTCCAATATCCCCGTCGGCTTCTGGTGGAGCGTTGTCACTATGACGACGGTGGGTTACGGCGACATGGTGCCTCAGACGGCGTTCGGTTACGTCATCGGATCGTGCTGTGCCGTGGCGGGTCTGCTGATGATCGCCTTCACCGTGCCCATCATCGTCAGCAACTTCGTGCTGTACTACACCCACGTGCAGTACGGGCTGGCGCGCAGGGACAGGGAGCTGGAGCGCATCGAGGAGAACCATCTCAATCAGGGCGAAGACGGCGACGTCAGCCAGTGCAGTAAGGAGCTCACCACCTCTCTCGTCAACAGCAGCACCACCATCAACCCCTCCACCGGCCAGCCCAACCACCACAACGCCGCGTTCACCATGGGGACACCGCGATTTCTTTCGTCCGTGCCGCAGTCTTATACCACCACCACAACCACCACCATGGCCACTATCTCCCCGCCCCCTAAAGTGCCAGTGGACTCAGTGGCAATAGCTCTGGGCGAGAACGTGGCCCTCACTTCCCCTGACGCTGACTTTGAGGAGGGTTCGATCTCAGGTCATGCACAGGCCAGTCCGGGCTTGAATCCCAACTGGACTGAGGAGACTGTGGTGTTGCTGTGACGTTTTAGCGTTAGTTGTTGTTGAACCACTACAATGTGGCTTGCAATGTGGTGTGTCTGCGAAAGATTTCCATTATCCTGGAATAATCACCTACACATTAAATACGAAATGTCACAGCTACAATGTAGCTGAGTTTTGTTATTACACTCCACGTTTGTTTCGGTCAAGGCAAACTAGATTCATTTTGTAATGATTAAACAATCAGGAAACGAGAAACGTCTTTGCAGACTAGGTAGACGTGTCAGACGATTATAAAATAGAAACAAGACAGGTACATGATTGTGTTCGTAAAGGTATTCTGCTGTTGTGTTGTAGCCACATGGCTTTCAATTTTAGTGCGATACACAATATCGTATGCCTGTTTTTCTGTTGTATTTTTCCAAATGCACTTCAGTACTTTAGGCACTAAGTAATGCAAAAACATCAGGATAATGTGATTCCGCTTCATGTGCCTATTGTTTACGAAACCGAAACCGAATGACGTAGGCCTACTCAATTCCTCAAAGAGGCCTTATGGGGCGGTGACAAAATTATGAAATGTCGAATTAGGAGTGAATCTGTGATGAATTGTGTCTATATAATCAGTGTTATCGTGCCAGTGCTTTATGGGTGACCATTTACTTCGCTCCAACACACAGTTTATACAAAGGCGAGCTTACACGTCAGTCTTACTACTTTTAAAAAAGCAAAAAAGCATTTGTCTGTTTTCTCTGACGATCTTATTTCTTAGACCACTTTTAAGTCCTAACTTGGGGTTTTGAACACGATAGTACACCTATGGTCTTTTAGACCTTGCAGCGCAATAGAACTCTGTGTGTGTGGGTGGGTGGGTGTGGGTGTGTGTGTGTGTGTGTGGGTGTGTGTGTGTGTGTGTGAAATCATTAAAAAGTGGTTTTGTCATATTGTTTTGGGGGGGGGGGGGGGGGGGGGATTTCGGTATCTATTATAGGATTTTAAAAAAGGCTGATTTACTCATAACAAGCTCTTTATTCTCAGATAAGAATAATAATAATAAAATTTAAAAAAAATAAATAATAATAATAATAATAATAATAATAATAATAATAATAATAATAATAATAATGATAATAATAATAACTCTCATAAGGGGTGTGATGTAACGTGTTTGAAAGGGATTGGAAAAAAAAAAAACACTATTGAAAACTTCACCTGATTTAATTTCCTATGTTCAAAATGACGGTTTTTATTAACATTTTCACTGAATTTAGTGTGACTAAAGATACATTTAGTAACTTTTGAAGGATTCGTATTCATCTCTGTATTTCATAGTTTGACGATTGAAATCGATGATATTTTGAAGAAAAAAAAAAGAAAAAAAAGAACTCTTCACACTGTTTTGGCCCGCAAGGGGGTTTTTGTATGTCCAGGCTCATCTTAAATACTTTGATATAGTTAGAGGAATGTGTGTGCGTGTGCGTGTGTGTGGGTGTGTGTGTGGGTGTGTGTGTGTGTGTGTGTGTGTGTGTAGAGTTTTACAACAGTCATCACAACGTCGTTTCTACAAAAATGTGTGCGTGTGTGTGTGTGGTTGTGTGTTTAGGAGAGGGGTCGGGGGGGCGGGAGGATCAGACCGAGCCAAATGTCCGTCCGTCGGTCTGTGGGTCCGCTGAAAGGTATATCTAAAGGACCACTGAACAGATTTTGACCAATCTTCCTTGAATAGTACCATCGTATTTGCTCTGCCTAAAAAGTGAAGGTCACTGGAGTCTATTTGTTGTTAAACACGTTTTGCTCCATAACTTTAAAAAAAAAAATTAAAAAGAAGAAAGAAAGAAGACAGTTCACGCGATGTTGAGTTTTGGTTTATCATGGGTCATTCTTCAGTAGCAGTGTGGTTGTTGGTCAGTCGGTCAGTTGTTCTGTCGCTCCCAATTTACCGTTTTTGTTCAAAGCACACTTTTGGTATTATCTAAAGAATAACTGAACCGAAATTCCTACCTTCGTTGGGTGCCGGAGTTTTCTATATAAATAGTATCCCCACTGTATGGCAGTATTCTTGTATGCTTTAAATTACTACTGTTTGTGTAATTCTCAATTGTTCTTTCTCGTTCCTAATCTGTTCTATCCCTCTACTATCTTCTTCGGTAGACCGGTCATCTACCATTTTACTTGAAAACTCTCCCAAAACTCCTCATTTGTGTAGGCCCTAAGGGTCTGTTGGGTCAGCTTGGGGATATTGGACGCTTTCTGCCAAATGGTCACTAGGGCGTTCTATGGTATTATTATTTAGCAATGTAGGCATTTTATATGTATGTGTTTTGTTAATATTTTATAAAGATGTTTATATTATATTTTGGTTTTTGTAACGTTTCGATAACTTAGCGAGCCTCAACGTACATTGCATGGGATGCCTTTATTGTACAGTGACCGGCTGGTGGAGTGCCTTCAATGTTACCATTAGGCTTGTTTCAGCAGATCTTTTATACGGATCGGAGGTGAGTCTTCTTTCAACCAAGTTGTGGTCCTGATTCGGCTCTTTGCAGTCCGCTGGACCTTATAAACAATGACTAACGAACTAATTAACCGAAATTCCTCATTTTTACGTTGTGGATACTGTAACTACTGCTAAGCATGTTAAATCATTCTTATGTCTGTTTTCTCAAAGATCAAGGTCTTTGTGCTTCAGCATTTTCTAAACACGTTTTGCGCAGTTTCTAAAACTTGTCTCCACCGATTTTGCTAACTTTTTTTTTCATGAAGATAGTTGAGACAGTGGTCTATTACTCCACCTTTTCCTTTTGCTTCGGTAAAATAAAGCCGATTCACCACACCGCTAAGAAAATTAAAACTTTCAAAATGCGTCCTTTTGGGTTATGTGTGTGAATGTCTGGAAATGCATTTCAATGGCTTGCCATCTTGTTTTCTTTTCCTTCGCTGCAGCATTTTTTTTTTTTTTTGGGGGGGGGGGGGTAAGGTTTGGTAAGAGTTAGGGAAAGGGTGCTGCCTGGTGTTCGGTTTGGGTCTGCAATTCTTTTGGTTTAGGTTTAATTGTACGTTATAACTTAATATGTGCGGTTTTATTTTTGTTGCGGTGCGTAAAACGATCTGCATTTTCGTTTCCTAACATCGAAGGTGCGAAAGTTGACAAGGTGTACAAAAATGGACAGCATAATACAACAGAATGTGGATATTTTAGTGTAACGATAATGAAGTAATGTAAGTATGTAAGGAGGGAGGAGTTTTATATAACTCAAATGTTTATGATTTTATATACTTGTAGTTATAGGTAAAAAGTACAAACTAGTTCTTCTTTTAGTATACATGTAAGCTACCGTTCAGTATTCTATGCTTTGGGTAGCGTAAGTTTTAGAAGACTGAAAACTTTTAAAACAATTCTTTAATGTTTTGAAGGTAAAAAATACAAAATAGTTCTTCCATTGGTCCAAGCTACTGTTTAGTTGTTCATGAATTGGATATAGTAATTATGGTTCCATATGATTAAAATGTGATATGTTTATTATGATTCAAGTTGTTGTAATATAATTATAAAACAACGAAACTCATTACTTTAGAAATTGGTCGTGAAGGTGGGCGGGTGGTATTAATGTTTGTGAGATAGAGAGAGAGAAAGAGAGAGAGAGAGATGTGTGTGTGTATGTGTGTGAGTGTGTGTGTGTTTGTGTGTGGACTACCACAAAACAATCTTTAACATTTGTCATTTGTTGCAACGAGACAAGCATGTATGATGACTGCAGTGTGATAGGAAACTTCTGACTGATTAGCATCAGGGTTTTTTTTAAATTATAATGTATTACAGTGTAATACAGAAAAATTAGGATATTCCTAACAAACAGTGTAGTGAATGTACCATTGTTTTGATTCATTGTTTCAAAGACTCATCCATTCATTAATGACAGATAGCCAAGTTATTTGGCTGACTGGTGTTATTTCTCATGTAAATAACTGACACATGACCCGAACTTAAAAAGTGTTTTCTCTGAGTCACTGATTCATCTCTTGCTTGAGTGATTTCGAAATATGTGTTCTCTGGAGAAAAAAAACACCTGACTGATGGTTTATGAAGTATGTTATGGTATTATATTTGAGAATTTTAAAAAAAAATGAAAACTTTAGTGAACAAAATGATTACTTTAATAATTACCATGTTGCTCGAGTGGAACAAAATGGGTTGACACGAGTTGGGTAAATAAAAGTATAAAAAGCTTTTTAGCTGAGTGAAAATGTGATACCATTAAGTCACTCAATGAAAATAATATGAAAGCGTAATGCTACTGAGTGAAAATAATGATTTATTTGATTTTGATACATAAGGGAAACAATATCGTGAGAAAACGCGTTACTGAGTGGCCAAAAATTAAAATGTTTTGTTCAGTGATAATTTATGATTACATGTTGTTTGCTAAATTTGAACGCATGATTGTTATAATGTTACTGTGGGAAAAAAAAGTGATGATATAATGTTCCTAATGATTGAGAACATTGCTGATTAAGCAAGTGTGTTCACATAATGTTTTTGAGTGAAAAAATATGATTTATATGTTTATTGATTGATCCTTCCATTGATTCCCCATTCCATAAGAAGAAAAAAGTCACATTGTCATATATTTTTATATTGTTCTGTTTATTTATATATATATACGACTCCTTATTGCGGTTTTTGCATTTTAAGCGTGCTTTAACAGGCGTGTTTCTCTTTTAGCACTAAGGCACCGTACTTTAAAACATGAAATTCGTAGGCTACTAACTAATTTTAAAGATAGACGTTTTCACATCAAAGAGTAGCCTGTGTATGGCCCGTTTTAACCTTTTTGTCACAACCATTTAATTCAGTACAGACAACAATTTCACTGCCAGAGACGTTTTGAGTTTTGCTAGTGATAATAATTCAACAGAAATTCTAGCACAGCATCATGTATTTTCCCATCCCTACTCCCTGCCTCACCCCACACATGCAAATCATCAACTGCTACGTGTTTGAAGACAAATGACTGATTTTAAAAATAAATTATTATAACGTTCGTATATTTCGCTTTTCTAATTGAAGAGCTGTTCAAAGCGCTGGCCGATACAGGATCCAACTCCAGCCGACCGAGGCGCTCGTTTGCTGGCTTTGGCGCATCGCCTGACGCCCGGACAATTGAGCAACAACCTTGGGTGACAGGGGATGAGGTAGAAATGACTTAGTGCTGACTTCACTGTTTTCGGAAATAAATAAGGGGATATTGCCTGACGGATTTCATTTTCTACAGTACTTTTCTTATTTTGCCTTAGCACAATGTGCACGTGTTTACCTCTTTCCTATAAAGTGTGATGATGTATGCTTACAGATTTTGCACATTGCACATTCATCTCAGACCTTGCGTGCCATTATTAATGATCTCTTTTGCCTTCTTATTACCTTTTTTTTTTTCGCTTTGCCTTTGAGCATTCACTATTATTCCGGTTTAGATTTTTAATTTTTAAATTTGCCTGCCATGGCCTTTTTTTTTTTTAAATCACTTTACGCTGTTTTAGTTCTTCTTCTTCTTTTTCTTCTTCTTCTTCTTGGTTATGTGAAAATCCGTTTCCAGATAACAGTTCACAATTTTGGAGGGCATCGCAAATCGAGCGCATAGTCATGAATTAAATAAATAATTTTTTGGTTAAATTAACTTTCCACGAGTGATTTTTTTGGGTGATTTCCAGATTTTATTTGGTCTTTTGAATCGAAAATACTTTGATACTGATCCCTCAAACACGATTTTCTTTTGCAGTTTATTTATTTATTTATTTATTCATTTATTTCTACTGATCAATTTTTTTTGTGTATCTATCTCTCAATATTTAATTAATTTGTATTTATTTATTTCTTCTTTTTAAAAAAATTGCTTTGTAACTTTCATTTTTAGATCCAGACCTTGTACATTTTCAGGTCTAAACTCAAGAAGTAAAGAACCTCCAAAATATTTTCAAACAATAAGTATGGTGTTGTGCTTTTTTTTTTAATTGTATTTATTTATTTACTTTCTTAATTTACTTTCATTTTTACTGTAAATGTTGACATTTTAAGCTTCATTTTGTGCCATTCCAGTCATTCCCTCAGACTGGGACGCCATTTCCTCTTGCAGCATATGGCGTTGCATCAAATCTGAAAGGCTTTTCTCTGTCAAATTATTACCATACATTCAGCGTTTTACACGATTTATGACTTAACACAACGAAACGAGAATCACGATTATACCGTACCATAGTTAAGGCTTTAGAATTAAATAATACTTTACGTTAGACAACTAAACTTTTATGGAAAGCGTTAGCATAGTTTAGTATTAAAACCATAGCTTAGTTTCATAGTAAAGGAATAGATCCTGATGTGATATAGTATACTGAAACCTACTTTTTTTCTAGTAGAAAACTAACGAAAATAACCTGAAATAAAAGAATGACTATTATATTTGTTAGTACTGCTTCGTTTACTTACAAACTTGTATTTTCATGCTTGTTCCACTGCACCCAACCTCGATCCAACCTAGCTACCTTTTTTGCCATTATCGTACTCTTCATTCCTTTGGAATTAGTGTCGTGATGTAGTGACTTTCTTTCTGCTTTCAGTCACACTTTCTCTGCGTTTGCTGTATTCTTTCTGTCCATTTTCCTTCCGTTTCCACACTCTCACACACACATTGACCGAGCTAAGCGTACTTGTGGAGAGATGTACGTAAATCTCGGCCAGGCCCAGCTACACAGTGTAGAGGGTTCATTGTTCTCATTTTGCAAAAGGAAATCCTCATATCCTCATATGTGCCCCTAAACCTTTCTCATTTGTACTCTGTTTTTTCATTTTACTATACTATCTTCTTCTTCGCTAAACCAGTCACCTACCTTTTTTCTTGAAAACTATTCTGGGACAAAACTCCTCATTTGTGTGTGAGATCTGTTGGATCAGCTTGGGAATATTGGACGCTTTCTGCCAGGTGGTCATTGGGGCTTCCTATGATGTTATTATTTGGCAATGTAGGCATTTTATATGTATGTTTTTTTGTTGATATTTTATAATGATGTTTGTATTCTTTTTTGTTTTTTGTAAACGGGGGTTCGAAAAATTAGAGTATAGCCTCAGCGTCACCGGCGTGGGATGTCTTTATTGTAAAGTGACCGGCTGATTGAGTGCCTTCGGTGTTACCACTAGGGTTGTTTCGACAGATCTTTTATGCGGATCAGGGGTGAGTCCTCTTTCAGCGAAGTTGTGGTCTTGATTTTGTGGTCCTGATTCGGCTCTTTGCAGTTCGCTGGACCCTGTAAGCAATGAATAACTAACTAACTAGCTAACTAACACTAACGTTATCACCTGCTTACTTCCCTGGCAAACGGCTGGTTGCATGTTATAAGACCTATAACCAATACTTTACCTCAACGAGTGTACAGATGGATTTTGCACTCTCACTTGGCATGCTAAGCACTCAGCCTTACTCCACCCATCACCCTCTGCCCCTTCCTCTCTCCACCAACTTCCCCCCTCCCCCCCCCCCCAAAAAAAAAAAAATAAATAAATAGAGAAAAAAGAAAAGTTTGGTCTACTAAACTCTTTTGTTTATATCACTATTTCTAATTTTATTAAACGAAAGTTTGTTTTATAGAGTGTTTGTGTTTGAAGCATACACTTTTCCCGTATAGCCTAGTATCAAAATTGTAACTTGTTGAGGTAATGTGTGTATTAATATATTGACTCTCGTGGAGTCTGATGTCCCAAAGAGTTAGTAGAAAATAAAAGTTTTGATTATTTTTTTTACGTTTCCACTCATCATTTTTCCATTTGTTTATTTGCATCTTTTTAAACTCTCTGCCGTCTAGTAGAGCTCGAGAAAACGAGTTGTTATTGACTGATTTTTAACATACTCAACTCATGAATTTTTATTTTATTTCCCTCTATAACTTTATTTGTTGTTGTGTTTCTTTCGCTATACACATGAATTATCTGTTAACTTTTTTAGGAGAAACTCTATTAGTTTGTTTGTTGTTTTTTAAACAATTTTAAAATGAGTTTTGTTTCCGTTTAATAAAATGCCACATCTGCACATTTACTCTCTTCGTCAGGATTTTTGCAGCTATGTTTTGATAACAGATTTATTTGATTTACTGTTATAAACTGTTTGCTTTGTTATTGCTGTTATTAATACGTGCGGTTTCTGTCACTTTTTAATTTTTTTTCCTGTTGCATTGTTTGTATGGTGTTGTGTTTTCTCTCTTTACCGTTTATAAAATTCGCTTATCTGGAAATACATTGATATAATCGGGAATCAGAACAAGCCAATATTGTCGGTTTGTCCGTCGGTCGGTTCGTTCCCCCGCCATATTTCAGAAACTTCTGGGCAGAGTTTGTTCAAATTGCATTAGACCATTACCAATCTTATTGGCCTGCTTCCTGGGCCATCGTACTTCAAAGGTCAAGGTCGCTGGAGTCAATTGTTTGCTAAACACGTTTTGCTCTACGTATACCTCAACAACGGCTGAACCCATTCTGATGATCTTTCTTATAAAAGTTACTTCAAATCCAAGGCCAGTCATTTCGTAGCAGTTCTTGGATCGGTCAGCCAGTTCAATTTTCTTTTTAAACACTTTTCTGCATTATCTTCAAATTGATTGGATTGATTTTAATAATTTTAATATTCAAATAATGTGCATACTACTCATCCTTTCGTGTCATTTATAGTTGCACTTTCTCAGAGATCAAGGTCGCTAAGATCCATAATTTTCTAAACATGTTTCGCACATCAATGTATCTCAAAATTGATTGTGATGGTTTCCGGGTGGTGGTTGTGGCTTAACAGGGTTATATCTTACTTTGACCATTGTCCGGAGTCACAAAACAATTCACAAACCTAAATAAAACACGCAGGCTGGAAGTTGTGCGTTTTAGCAACGTTACTGAACACATGAACACATCTAAATATTATGGTCAACAGCAAACATTGAAACACTTGTGACTATTCTAATTTACAGTTTTCACAGATCTATCTTTAACTCTTTTACAGTTCACAAACTCTCAATATTCTGACTACGACATTGTCCTACACTAGTTCCTTCCTTTAGTAGGTTTCCTGTTCTAACTAACTCTAACTTAACTACACATCTTCTCTCGGGACAGTCCTGGTCTCCTCAAATTCTAGACTTTTCTGCAAGTCCTTCTCTCTCTATCCTTCTATATTCCTCACGAGTCCTTTACCTGCACCCGTTCATATTTTCATCATCCCAGGGGCAGTTTGTTTCTACACCAGTATTATTGGTCCTAACACTAGTCCTTCCCTCCTTCATGTTGATCAAACCTGTGATGGTATTTCTATTTCCTAACATCCGTTAAGTTCTTAGATCTCTACTAAAGAATGGGCCCCTTCTGTAAGGCACTTAACAAAAGCTGATAAGCGTAACTACCTGGTGTGGACATCCTCTTCCGAGATTCAGAAGGTCTGAAGATACAATTCTACGACCCAACTTTGACCCTGCCCGCTGACCTCGTGAGCTCTGGGACTGATAGCGGTCGCGAGTCTGGCACTACAACCCACGTTGATACAAAGTTAAAACAAAGCTTCCCAACTGCTATCTTAGCTCGTAAATTCTTCTGGTATACGCTCTGACAGACCGGGAAACAACCCATCCCAAGACCACACACATACTGAGAATGGACATGGACCCATTCTCTTATAGAGAGACATGATAGAGTTACAGAATACGAGCCAAATCAAATACATTCACTAATATAAAGTTGTTGTTATTTTCCAACTGATAATCATAGCATGCAAAATGATTACATCAGACAATATATCAAAACAATAAACTCAACATTGCAAGCACATATTAAAATGTACATTCCTAAAGAAAGTTATAAGCATACCTGGATCGGAAAAGGATATCAACTACTGGCTAAAAGATTAGCTGACCATATCTCTTGTCATCGTTATTATCTTTCTATATTCAGGTTTATGCAGCGAATACATAAAATTATAGTCTAAATGCGAACATAGAAACAACATTGTTTTTATGGACTATCAGTCGGTCATCTTAAACTTGCAAGTACATAAACCTTCCATTTCCAGCAGTACTGGCAGATATGCTGTAAATAGCCAGGTATCGTCCGTTGGATGTTAATCTTCTAGCTGGCTGTTAATCTTCTAACGATGAAAGGCAAACGATAGGGCCGGACATGCTGCTGTCAATGTCCACTCGCCTCTAACATCTAACACGCTAGATTTTAGCTTTAAAGTATCTCATGGATTAGCCTAAATCAAAGATCAAACATCTTTAAACTCTTAATCAAGGCTATGCCATTTGGTTAAACATACACACAAACAAATGTAATCATTTTTTGCTTCTCTAATACAAAACCGAGACAGAACAGTTCAACGAAAATGAACATTATAGATCAGTACAACTTATGTTAATCTGATGAATAAAAATTGATGCAACAACAACAAGAACATTATAGAATTTTTTTAGTTTTCAGCTATAGGTATATGAGTGTCTGGAAATATGTTTGCATGGCTTGCCATTTTGTTTACTATTAGCGAAATTCTCTTGTGTGTGTGTGTGTGTGTCTGTGTGTGTATGTACAGTGTGTTGACATTTTTTTTCACAGTTTGTGCAATCGTGTGCCTATTGCATTTTAAAAATATCCAGTCTCGTTCTTTCAATATTTCCAGCATTGTTTGTTGTTGGTTGGTTTTTATCAGTTTTTTTCTGAGTGCAATGTTTGATAATTATAATTATTATTACATTGAAAACTGAACACCTCGTGTGAAATGTGTATGGTCAAGAAAATCGAAATAGAACTATGCATCCTCTGTGATATTATGCAAATAAAAAATGTTTCTTCCAGCGTGCTATTGTGTGTTGTTTGTGTGTGTATGTGTTTTGTATGTTTGTGTGTGTATGTGCGCGCATATGTATGTGCTTATGTGTGTGCTTGTGTGTATTTGTGGTGTGGGAGGGAGAGAAAAGGGTAGGTTTGATTGGAAGTGTGATGTTTGGGTGACGAGTGTGAGTGTTCTGTGTGTGGTGGTGGAAGTGGTAGAGCTGCTTCTGCTTGGGATGATGATACAATAAATTACAATACAATACAATACAATATAACTTTATTGTCTGATGTTCATCACATACAGAAATTTGTCTTTGGCTCGTCGTCCGCAAGAAGCATGAAAAATATATCCATTTTATATACACAACCAGCAGAGACACATACATTTCTAATGGCACAGCAGCAACCTTAAATTCAAATCAAATACAGACATTCGCAATCCAAACCCCCACATCAATAATAACTAATAATTTTACATTCACGCATAGAAAGCACACGCACAGACACACACACACACACACAATAATCTAATAACAGCACAAGTTGTCTTAAACTATACATATCATGGCCTATAATGGCAGTGCTTAAAAGGTAGATCTTGATGATGATGACGATGATGATAATGACATTATGGTTCGTGTTTTGAGTGTGGTTGGGAACGGGTGAGTGGAGAGAATTGAATGAGGAGTGTGGGGTGCTGTGTGTAAAAAAACAAGGAGAAAACTGTCACTGCTGAGCGTGTAGAACAACTACTGGATTACCACGCCATACTTCATGCCCCAGGAGATAAAAAGCGATGTCAACGAAGCTGCCATGGCTGCCAAGTCTGTGCAATTCTTTGGTAATTAGTCTGATGGCGATGGGGAGGGAATGGCGACTGTGAAGAAGCACGACTGATATAATGACTAATATTCGGAAAAATGTGTGGGATCACATTCTGTGTATTATCATTAGACATTAACTTCGCGTTCGGATTCCAGTCGCGAAGATTTGTATTCGAATGTTGTCCTGCCACCTTTTTTCGGTCTCCCTCTTCTTCTACCTCCAGGCACAGTGCAAGGAGGTAGAAGAAGAGGGAGACCGAAAAAGAGGTGGGAGGACAACATTCGAGAATGGACTGGCTTGACATTGAGCGAAGCCATCAGGGTTGCTGATGACAGAGAAAGATGGAGTATGCTGGTTAAGCGATAATCTGTGGTGCCCCAACGACCTCAGAGTTACGGGATAGGATTGGATAGGATTTCGATTCGATTACTTTAGCCCTATCCCATCTTTCCCCAATGTGAATGAGCGACGGCTTTACACAATAAACCATTGTCATTCTCTCTCTTTCCTCTCTCTTCCCTTCCCCCCTCCCCCTCACTCTCTCCCCACTTCCCCGTCGCACTGATACACACAGTCAGTCAGAGGTCACTTCCGGTCATGGAAATGAAATGATCTTCACAATTTTATTGTGTGTGTGTGTGTGTAGGTGTGTGTGTGTGCGTGGGAGACATAGAGTGAGTGGGTGTGTTTGACTATGTTTTAATACTGTAGTGATGGAGATAGACAATTTTTATTGTGCTTTGTATTTTATTGTGTGTATGTCTTTGTGTGTGTGTGTGTGTGCGTGTGCGTGTGTGTGTGTGTTACTTATAACCTAATCAGGTCGTGGTTGATACTGGTGTGTAACTTACGATATGGACAAAATGTGGCGTATTGATTGTAGAGTATTGGATGTTGTTTTTTTGTTTTGTTTTATTTTTTTTAATATTAAGCGTATGTGGTGATGATAATGTGTATAAAAGAATAATCTCTAAATAGCCATTTGTTAACAATCATATTTCTATTAAAAAAATATATTTATAACTTATTATTTACCTACACAATACGTTGTTTACGTAAATAAATCATGATATAGATTTTTTTTTAAATGGCATTGTTGCTAAATAAGGAATTATTTGGCTAGATAATGCATTATTGAGCAGATTGTGTGACGTAATGTATTATTTAGAAACGTTGCTAAATAATGAATTTTTAAAACTTATATAATGCATTATTTAGCAGAATTTGCTTTAAAAAATGTATTATTTAGATGTTGCTAAACAATGCATTATTTACGTTAACAATTGATTGTTTAAGGACTGCAATTTTCATTATTTAGGGGATTCCAGAATTCGCTTGAAAACTTGTTTTTTTTTTATAATTTAACTGCTTGTTATAACTAAATGCAAGGCCTTTCCAAAGATTGTGTATCCAAAATTTTTGTTATTTATTTATTTTTCAAAACAACTCACTATATAAATTCAAAGATTAAACATCTGTAACGTCCCGAACACAAGCGAAAGGTCAAGGTCAGTTTTGTGGTGGAGTGTTCAGAGTGAAATAAAGCAGTTGCTTCATTTAAAATCACACAACAACATAAAATCCCGATTTTTCAATATTCTTTTATCGCTACACATAACCTCACAGTAATACGACTTGCATCCGTGAATCCCCTAATTTATTAACAGTGCATTCCCTAAACAATGAATCTTATTCAAGTAGATTTAATGCATATTAAAAATTCTCAAAAAGATATTATTTCACCAGTACCTATGTGGGAAATTGAAAATGCAAATTATGATATTCATCATTGTAATGTAAATAAGAATCATAACATACACTTCACGGCGTTTGAAGCACGAAATCATATGAATGAAAAGTATTATGGACATTTACAAATATATACAGATGGTTCTGTTTTTAAAACAGGTGATGCAGGATCAGCGTTTGTAATAACGCATTTTAATATATTAGAATCATATTATTGAGTTAGAGGGTATTCCATTTTCACTGCTGAATTAATTGCGATATTAATGGCTCTTAATAAAATCTCAAATCTATGAGAATATTTGGTATTGTTAAATGTGTAGATCTATGTCTGCTTTACAGGCAATGAATTTAAATTGTCATAGTGAAAGAACATAAACTATTTTAGAAATTAACAACATTTTTCATGGTTTGATCATTAATGGTAGCATAGGGGGTAGAGCAATCTCCAACCTCCGTCCTGATGGATTGGCTGAAGAGGAACAAGAACTTGAACAGCTTGTACAGAGGCTTGACACCACCCCCAGAGACTATGGATTGGAAATAAGTGCAGAGAAGACACAAAAAAGATGACGAACAACACTAAGGGCATCAGCATGGATATCAAAGTCCAAGGTCAATCAACACAGTGCATAGCTTCAAATATTTAAGAGCCATTGTATCAGACAATGGGTCCCGAAAGGAAGTCCTCTCCTGGATCGCACAAACAAACTGCTGCCCTGACAAGATTGAAGCCCATTTGGAAAGACAGGACCATCAGTCTACATTCCAAGGTAAGGCTGCTGCGCTCCCTTGTCATCTCCATCTACCTATACGCTTGCGAAACATGGACCCTCACAGCAGATCTACAACAAAGCATGGAGATGAGGTACAACAGAAGACTTCTGGGCATTTTCTATTCCAACATCACATCACCAACAACAAAGTCCGACAGACCGACAGACCATCACACAAGCCATTGGACAACATGATGACTTGCTCACAGCGGTGAAGAAACGGAAACTCCGATGGTATGGCCACGTCACCAGAGCATCAGGCCTTGTAAAAGCCATCCTGCAAGGCACGGTGCAAGGAGGCAGAAGAAGAGGGAGACAGAATAATAGGTGGGGGTACAACATTCGAGAATGGACTGGTTTGACACTGAATGAAGCCATGAGGGTTGCTGAGGACAGAACAAGATGGTGTATGCTGGTTAAATGATCATCTGTGTTGCCCCAACGAATCTTTGGGTTACGGGATAGGATAGGATAGGATGACAAGCGACAGGGTCCATGGTGTAGGCCACTCCCTACTCTGTCAGATCTTGTTACAGATAATGGTGAGGGCGTCAATCATCGCTTCTCCTCCTGCTTGAAGGAATTCTGCGGGTATGTTGTCCACTCCCGCTGACTTCTCCTTCTTCAGTGATTGAACTGCTGCCTCAACTTCTCGGAGAATTGGGAGGATTTCTTCCTCTTCTCTGTTCTTGGGACATGCTAGAATTGATGGATCTCTGTTTGGTTTATGGTTGTAAATGTCTGGGCAGTACTCTGTCCATCTATCCAAGCCTTCTTGTTCTTCTGTTAGGCATATTCCAGACTGGCTTTGGATCGTGAGACCTTGGGCTGTTTAACACTTGTTAACCGCTTCACAGTCTGGTAGGCCTTCTTGCTGTTGTTCTTGTTTAGACTGTTCTCAACTTCCTGGCATTGATGCTGCGGCATCTGTCACAGCTGAGTTGAAGGTGCTAGTCATGGTGTTGACATCTACTTCACCAGCTCCAAAAATGAACAGTGGTGCAAATTTCCCTCCAATTGTGGCTTGGAATATTTCTGCCACCTCCGGGTCTTGCAGTTTGTCCAGGTCGAACTTCAGTCTGGTGCACTTTGCTGTGTTTACTCTCTTCAAGTGGAGCCGGAAAGACATCATCACGAGATCGTGGTCACTTCCGATGTCTGCTTATGGAAAAGTGCGTGTCCTGCCAATGTTGATGCTTGGTCTGAATCGTGTCTTGACCATGATGTAGTACAGGTTGTAAATCTGGTTGTGATGCTCCCCGCTGGGACTGTGCCATGTCCATCGTCTGGATTAATTTTTGTGGAGACCAAGCGTGTTTGCCAGTATCAGATTGTTGTATCTAGCAAACTCCAAGAGTCTCAGACCCCTGTCATTTGTCTCGTTGTTAATGTAGGGTCCACATGTGTCTCCCCAGTTGTGGTGCGCATCTTGGCCAATCTGTGGCATTCCTGTCGCCTTGCCCTATGACTATGTCCTTCTTCCGCACTTGGTCAAGGACAGCCTGTAGATGTTCATAGAAATCCTCGACTTCGCTCTGGTCGTCATAGTCTGATGTCGGGGCATAGTCTTGGATGATGGTGATGTTGAAAGGGGCTGCTCTCAGACGGATGGTAATGAGTCTACTGGAGATTGGTGACAA
>CM072521.1:26304173-26429173 GCA_036898135.1 Oncomelania hupensis | reverse complement strand
AACGGGGGTTCGATAAATTAGAGTACAGCTTCAGCGTCCCCTGCGTGGGATGTCTTTATTGTAAAGTGACTGGCTGGTGGAGAGCTTTCAGTTTTACCACTAGGGTTGTTTCAGCAGATCTTTTATGCGGATCAGGGGTTGTCCGGTCCTGATTTGGCTCGGAAGAGTCCGCTAAACCTAAAGCAATAATGATGTAAGAGAAAAAAGCCTGCTTCCAAAACCAGTTTCCAGGTTTAGCAAAGCCAAATGTATGTGTGTGTGTGTGTTTGTGTGTGTGTGTGTAGATGTGTGTGTTTGTGTGTGTGCGTGTGAGTGTATGTGCGCGCGCACGTGCGTGTGCGTGCCTACGTGCCAGGGCGCACGCGCAATGAAAACTATAATCTAATTCCAGTTCACATTCTGCCATTGGAAAAGCATGCGGTCATGTAAATACAATATACATGTTCTTATAGAGCGCTTTTCCAGCTCACCAGCTGCTCAAGGCGCTGGCCGAAACAGGGTCTGTCTCAGGCTGCCCGAGACGGAGCGCTAACTTGCAGCCGTAGGGCACGTCCTCTAACGCCTCAGACCACTGAGCACAATCCGGACCGACCGGGGACGGAGGTAGAATATACCTTGAGCATTTGGTTTGTAATTTGTGTAACTGGCACTCACCCGTCAAGAGCATAAGCGTCAGGATCTTTACCATTGACCCTATTTGTGAGTGAAGAACGAAGCTGAAGAGTGTATCTATGGTAGGGTAGGGCCTATTTTATCAACCTCAAACCAAAACCCTTACGAGCAAATGATTTTTACGGGTTCTGTCTCTGTTACACAGTTTTTATCGTTATATATATATATTTTATAGTTGATTCAGCCCCGATGCTTCAATCTTGATATGTGTAACTCGAATTCGTTTATCCAAGCAGCCTGTTCACTCAGCAACCAGGCAGGAGTCGTCGTAAAACGTTTTCCAACTTTATTCTGCAAACATCAACAACTGCATATAAGATCGCTTTCCGGAGATCTGTACAAAGATCACTCAAAAATCACTCTCACAAGCAAACATATAGCCTCTGTGCAATTGAGAAAAAAATTCGAACATTCCAGCATGACGCAATGAAACCCAATCAAAATAAAACTCGTCACCGGAATTATGCACTACCTTACGTCATAGAACATTCTTTTAGGTCAGAAGAATCGCTTAGCTATTACGAGACCTATCTAAAACCTTCAATCGATAATAAACAAGTAATTCCAGAAATTTCTCAACAATATCGACGACGAAAAGTATCAACATTAGACAAGGCTTCTTCTAGCAACAGCGCAAAATCATAATCACAGGTAAATACACGCTATCATTGCATGCTTTGCGAAACAAAATGATCGGATCTATCGTGCGCGTCTCAATCGTTATTTACAGTCTGTTACCAGTTTTGGTAGCCGTTATTTTTAGCTCCATGCAGATTGTGGGCTCGCTTGCCAACAGCTGTTGCTATTAATAGGCACACACAAAAAAACTGCTGAATTTATTCATAAAACAACAACATTACATTACATGATTATTGCTTAAGGTCCAGCGGACTCTTCCGAGCCAAATCAGGACCGGACAACCCCCGATCCGCATAAAAGATCTGCTGAAACAACCCTAGTGGTAAAACCGAAAGCTCTCCACCAGCCAGTCACTTTACAATAAAGACATCCCACGCAGGGGACGGCTGAGGCTTCACCCCAACTTATCGAACCCCCGTTTACAAAAACAAAATAGAATACAAACATCATTATAAATTATCAACAAAACACATACATATAAAATGCCTACATTGCTAAATTTCCCACTGTCGCTGTCTTTTTCATTTGCTCTTTCTCATTCCTGCACTGTTCTATCAATCTGCTATACTATCGTCTTCTTCGCTAGACCAGTCTCCTACCTTTTTTCTTGAAAACTCTTCCGGGACAAGACTCCTTGTTTGTGTATGAGGTCTGTTGGATCAGCTTGGGAATATTGGACGCTTTCTGCCAGGTGGTCACTAGGGCTTCCTATGATGTTATTATTTAGCAATGTAGGCATTTTATATGTATGTGTTTTGTTCATAATTTATAATGATGTTTGTATTCTATTTTGTTTTTGTAAACGGGGGTTCGATAAGTTGGGGTGAAGCCTCGGCCGTCCCCTGCGTGGGATGTCTTTATTGTAAAGTGACTGGCTGGTGGAGAGCTTTCGGTTTTACCACTAGGGTTGTTTCAGCAGATCTTTTATGCGGATCGGGGGTTGTCCGGTCCTGATTTGGCTCAGAAGAGTCCGCTGGACCTAAAGCAACAATCAATCAATCAAAATCAATCAAAACCTGGCAGAAAGCGTCCAATATTCCCAAGCTGATCCAACAGACCTCATACACAAATAAGGAGTCTTGTCCCGGAAGATTTTTCAAAAAAAAAAGAAAGGAGACTGGGCTAGCGAAGAAGACGATAGTATAGCAGATTGATAGAACAGAGCAGGAATGAGAAAGAGCCAATAAGAAAGACAGTGACAGTGGGAATTTAAAGCACTACATTTCCAGAAAGTGGGGATACTATTTATACTGAAACCCCCGGCACCCCCAACGGGGGTAATACCAAACGACACAAGAAAGATTGAAACCAGCGCACGATACAGCCCAGTCCACCCAGCTGTGAATGGGTACATGGATCTGTTTAGAAACCGGGGACGGTAAAGCAGCGAGAGAGAGGAGATAGGCCGGCACCGCCCTCATTAAGCTGGCCTTAAAAAAATGAAGGTTTCAAAGGCTTCCCTCCCCAACGACCGAAAAGTTACGGGGATTCCTTCAACTTTTTTTAAAAAACTGTAGCATGGATTTTAGCGATAAGTACAGACAAGACCCTAATTTACAGATCGGTCAATTTACTCCTTTGTCAAAATGGTGCAATGTTTTTATTGGATATTGACCGTATACCAACCGCTTAATGAATGGCAGAGGGTGTGTGGCCTAATGGCCGAAATACACGCGTCAACGGATAGGACCTTGAAAAGACTCTCGAAGACGAGGGGCGACTAGGAGCATCAAGAAACAAGCCTCTTCAGCGCCGTTAAAACGAGGTGCGTGAATACGGAACGCTCGTGTAGGCTAAAGCTGCAGGGAGCAAAGCTTGCATCTGCAATGATTCAATGATGGTATAAGGAAATCCCAATCACAATCTTTGTTGTCGCGTGTGATTGTTTGATTGATTGATCGATTGTTGCTTTAGGTCCAGCGGACTCTTCCGAGCCAAATCAGGACCGGACAACCCCCGATCCGCATAAAAGATCTGCCGAAACAACCCTAGTGGAAAAATTGAATGCCCTCCACCGGCCAGTCACTTTACAATAAAGACATCCCACGCAGGGGACGGCTGAGGCTTTACCCCAACTACTCGAACCCCCGGTTACAAAAACAAAATAGAATACAAACATCATTATAAATTATCAACAAAACATATACATATAAAATGCCTATATTGCTAAGTAATAACATCATAGGAAGCCCTAGTGACCACCCGGCAGAAAGCGTCCAACACTCCCAGGCTGATCCAACAGACCTCATACACAAACAAGGAGTCTTGTCCAGGAAGAGTTTTCAAGAAAAAAGGTAGGTCATTGATCTAGCGAAGAAGAAGATAGTATAGCAGAGTGATAGGACAGAGCAGGAATGGGAAAGAGTAAATGAGGAAGACAGCGACAGTGGGAATTTAAAGCACTAAATTTCCATAAAGTGGGGATACTATTTATACTGAAACCCCCGGCACTCCAACGGGGGTACTGTTGCCGCAGTGAATCGGTCATTCCTACAAAGGAAAGACAGGTTTTCAACTGGGGCTTTCCCTTTTCCCTTTATAGGTTAGAACAATCTACAGTGGCAAGATTGCTCATGACCCCAAGGGGATGTCGCGTGTGGAGCAACGTGTGTCGCGCAGTCTTAAGTATTAGACTAGCCCCACCCCCATTCCAAAACCCAACCCTTTAGTTATTGGATGACTTGTGACGTAGAAGATGCTATAAAAAGGGGGGGCCCAGCTGCTGCCTACCTGCTTCTGTAGCCGCAAGAACGCCCGGCAAAGAGCATCAGCAGCTTCTTTGCGTTTAAAGTGCCGGTCAGTATTTATGATTTATACCAGCAGCAAGTCATTCATCAGCAAGTCAGACCTCCGTTTGTCAAGCGTTGACCACCCAGAACCTGGACAGGATTATTTTTAACTTTAGACCAACCCACCTCACTTCTGCTTGTTCTCCAAAATCCAGTGCTATTTTTGGGGTTATTTTCTTTCTTCTAGGTGCGAACAATATAATTTTAACATCTGTGAATCCAGGAGACCCGTGTATTTTGACGTTGAACATTTACATTGCACGATTTCTCCATTCCATTTGTGATAAACTGCATAATAAGAGAATGAAAAGTCTATTCTAAATCCAAGTCTAGAAAATTAGGAAAGTTGTATTGTGCTTTTTCTTTTGTATTGTGCTTTTTCGTCCCGTTGTTCTTGCTTCGAACTGTCGAACTATTACATCAGGATTTACAACAGTGCTTGCATCAATTTTAGTTCTCCAGCTTGTGTTTTGATAAATTGAAAACAAAGCAACCTTTTGGTTTTCTCTACAAACTAAGTACACTTTTTTTTCGTTTCAATGACTCTTCCCATTCATTAGTGTGGAAAATAATGTCAGAGCAAATATTGCCTACATTCAGATCTACCGCTGACCATAGGGATGATGTGGTGTCCAGCCAACAGAAAGCAACCAGCGATAGAGACTTGTGTACTGGTCAGTGCACTCGCCCCTACCTGAAACATCCTGGCCGGTGTTCTTAATATAAGTGTCAAACTCAACTCTCCAAGAAAAAAGCGACATATTTCTTTGCCATCAAACCCACTCTCAGATTTAGACGAGACTTCTCAACTTGAGACATCTGCATCTAAATAGCAACACATACACAAGGTTTAATAGTTTGCTAACCTGCACCTAGCAAACAAAAAGGGCAAATACTTTCAGACGACAATTGTTAAACTTGATGAAAAAAAAACCAATTCTCTTTGCATGTCATAATTTTGAGTTTGCCGCAACAATTTGTTCATTACCAACTTTGAACAAGAAAATAACTGGACAACTGCAGACGACAGTCTTAAACAGCATCTCTAACCCATCCAAAAGAAAATCTGAAGCGTTTCAGTATCACCTCTGAAAAGGAATCCAGAGTCATCACCATCACCAGCAACATCAGAAGCAGTAGGAGCAGAACCATCAACACCAACAACAACTTTAACTACCACAGGAACAACAGCAGCAAGAACAAGAACTTCAACAACAATAATATATCATAACAAGATAATAACATTCTAATCATGGCTATCGTAGAATCGAATGTGTCAAAACCGCACACTGCGCAAGTGAATAAGGCGTCAGTCACACGTCATCCGTTTTATCAGATCCATCTAGTGAGAGAGAAACAACAGCGCAAATACTACGTCAGGTTTCTACCCGAGGTTGGTGGGCTTTCTATTCATACCGTTACAAAGCTAATGTTTCTTAACGGAGGATACTTTAAGAAGATGCAATTGTTAATTCATGCCCTCTCTCTGTTGAAACAGTTACATTGCTAATGTTTCTTAACGGAGGATACTTTAAGAAGGACGTAATTGTGATTGCATGTCCTTTCTTTGTGGAAACGAGTACATCGCTAATACCTTTTTAACAGAGGACACTTTAAAAACATATAATTGTTTGTTATTGTCCTCCCTTCTTGACCTGACTAATGTGACCAGGTTGACAGCGTCCAAAAGTGCCTTCAGGTGCAGCTAACTGTTCCCCTGACTGTGTTTGAGACGATTCATCTTAATGCACACACTTCTTTTTGCCCTGACCATGTTGTAAGCATGGAGATAGGCGCTTACATCATCATCATCATCATCATCATCATCATCATCATCATCATCATCATCATCATCACCATCACCACCAACGCCACCACCAACAACAATTTGTTCGCAAAGTATTAATACATAGATGACATGAGCTTTAATAGAGCACATTCAACAGTAGATAGAAACGTTAAAGAAATAGTAGTTAGGTTTGATCCGATATTTTCTTATAAACGTCGTACATTAAAAAAAAATGCCAGTAATTAATATGCGGCACGTCTGTAAAGCTTCACTGCAAAAAAAGGAAATACTACTACTACTACTACTACTACTACTACTACTACTACTACTACTACTACTACTACTACTACTACTACTAATAATAATAATAATAATAACCACCAATCAGGTAAGTTGATACACCAACATCTGAAAACCATATTAATATTATAATTATAATTGTGAAACTAGGCGGATCCGGAAAAATCTGCAATCTTGAGTATGTTAGGTTAGAGGTATCTGTTCGATCATTTTATTGTTGCTGCTGCTGCTGCTGCTGTTGTTTGGAATGGGTGAGGGTTTGGAAAAGGTTGGGGGTGGGGGGAGCGGAGGAGGAACGATAGTAAAGAACCATTTGTTTTTCGTTTGTTTTTTTTTAAATCTATATGATATGCCTTGATGACATGCTTTCCAACAGAAGAATTTAAAAAGCAGAGCATACAAAATATATAATAGTTATCCTTTGACCCTTGGGCAAGAAGAAACTCAAACAGGGACTCAGTTAAAAAATAAACTGTATTGTAGTGTGTTGTATTGCATTAAATTGTATGAAATCGTATCGTATTTATTGAATTACATCGCTTCGTATCGCATCGTATCGTATCGTATTCATTGTATTGTATTGTATTGTATTGTATTGTATTGTATTGTATTGTATTGTATTGTATTGTATTGTATTGTATTGTATTGTATTGTAATGTTCTGCATTGAAACGGTTTTAATATAGAAAAGTTTATCGGGAGCTAGACTGTTCCCTGCCCGGTCCATGGGACCTCTCATTGACGTCCTACAATAGCCGCACGTTTCCTCTATCGATACGATATCCCAAAGACTCTCCTATGTTGCAGCAAGGACATACGATGTATGTTAGAACTACAATGGTTATGTAGCAAATTAGTCTGTCTGTATCAAAAGTGACCACATTCCTTTGGCAAGAAAAAAAGGTAAAGATGTGAATTAATAATTAATTATATACTTGAACCGTTTTCAGGTGATCTTCTTTCTGTACGCGGCAGGCAAGAACTTGGTGGACATCACGTTGAAGCCGTTCATTATACGGTCCACCTGCATGTCCTACTTCGGTCATCATGTTATGCTCAACGGAACTGCAACGTCCGTCTGCAACAACCTCGCCAGCTTCCCTGAGCTTGAAGACCTGGTAGGTCTAATGTGGTGAACGTTCATTTGGCGAGCAAGACAATTATTTGCATTGATTAAGCAAGGAAGAACAATGTCCTACATAGTGAAAGTTAGCCAAGGGAGGAGTGGGGAGGGAGGACAAATAAACCATTGTAATTTTTTAAAGAGTTGCTTCCCTTGATCTATCAAAAAATGTCTCTGCACCCAAAACAGTAATAAACACTGAACAAAAACTCAGATAGTATGGCAACGTCACAAGAGAATCAGGCAAAGACCATCTTACAAGGCACGGTGCAAGGAGGCATAAGAAGAGGGAGACAGAAAAAGAGATAGGAGGATAACATTCGAGAATGGACTGGCTTGACACTGAGCGAAGCCATGAAGGTTATTGAGGACAGGGAAAGATGGAGTACGCTGGTTAAACGGTCATCTGTGGTGCCCCAACGACTTTCGAGTTACGGGATAGTATAGGATATGAACAATAATGACCCTCCAAAATAACTATTCAGATGTCTATAATTGTGCAGAAGAAAAAAACAACAATAGAAGAATAAAAACAACCCAACCAGTCTTCCGATAATACATCAAGCTTTCCAGTTTATTTCAAAACATTTTTCAAGGCAAAACAAAATAAAACAATGATTATTGATAAAAACAGCCAAGAAAATCCTTCGGAAGAGAGTTTAAACCGAGTTATAGTCTGCTCACGCACGCACACATTCCACCGCACGGACTTTAAAAATCCTGACGCTCATGTCCTAGAATGCCGGCTACACAATTACACCCGGCAAGCACTAAGGCCCTTCTCCCCCCCTCTCCCCCCCCACACCCGGTCGCCCAGGATTGTGCTAGTATGTCTGGGCGTCAGGCAAGGCGCCCAAAGGTTGCAAGTGGGCGCCACGGGTGGCTTGAGTTAAATCCTGTATCGGCCAGCGCCTTGAGTTACTACTGAGCTGGAAAATGGTTGTACAAGAACGATTAAATAAATGAATAAATATATAAATACATAAATACATAAAATAATATATAGAAGGACACATGGTAACTATAGCTTTCCTATTAATAAAATATTTAAGGTAACATGTTACAGACTTCTTAATGTATTCCTTACAACAGGTGCAGAAGAGAGCAGCTCTCTTCCTCATGGTCAACCAGTTCTTGGTGTACGGTCCAGCAGTGCTGCAGGGCATCATCATGGGGGAATGGAGTGACCGCAACGGCCGCAAACTGCCCATGATGACGCCATCACTGGGCATCATCATCGCTGCCCTTTTCTACGTCACCAGCCCTTTCTTCCCCGCTCAGTCCATGTGTTTCATCCTCATCGGGTCCTTGTTTCAGGTAAGGCAATGCTGCATGCTTTTAGCTGGTGGAATATTCCAGGGCATGCCTTTGGTTGTTGGAGGATTCACGTGTATTCTATTTTATTGCATTACTGTCCCTGTCGGTGAATTAATACGTTTGTCCGGTGAACGGATGAATTTTTGTCTCGGTAGATTATTGCTGACTTTTCTATATGCATATTTCAGATTTCGATGTCTTGCGTACATTTTTCCCCAATATGTTTAATATACTGTATTCCTTAAGATTCCTGTGTAAGACTTTGGGTACTAGGCGTAACATACTTGTTCAAGTTTCATACATTACTGTTATAAACGTTAAAGGAAGCGTTGTAAAATTAGGCTATGCTTAAAACCTTTATGAGAATAAACTTTCAACTTCAAATTCAAATTCAACTTCATAATAATGTTTATATTTTTTTAAACCACTCTTTTTAAAATATTTTCGTTTTGGATAATAATTCTTCGAGGTTTGTACTGGCTGTAAACAATAAACATAGCAAAAGTATGAAACATCATAGAAAGCAAGGAAACGTAACTCGCAGAGAGTAAGCCTATACTTTCCTTAATTAAAATTTGTATGAACGTGGTAAAACACCTTTGAACCTTGTCCTTTTATTTCTAAACACACAATTATATATGATACATTTAAGCAACAGGCTATATGCTCATTGGGGCGTTTTAACCAAACAGGAGCGAACATCGTTTTTCTTTCTGCTGATGGAGCGATCAGAGATGTATGACGTGGTCAGCTACTCGACATCCCGTCCGGGGAAAGGTCTATTTCTAAAATAGGGCTTGAATATTTCTAACATACTACGATGACACACTTTACACCCATGGAAAGACAGCTTGAGAGACCGTTTGAGAGATTTATTTACTGACACACAACTCTTTCATTTTGTTTTTCTAACTATTTATATATATTGGAAGACACTCATCATGGTATACATCAAAATATCAAAATACAAAATCTTCAGCCTACATTTCTAGCACAATTGAATCACATAATCCAGAGGCATAGAGCTAAGGGCTCGAGAGCTGAGACAGAGTGCTGTAGAGACCCCTTTCACTCATGTACCATCTTATGGGTGTCCAGTCTCAACTTTATGCCTCTCAACTTAACAATGATTGGTCAACTGTGCAATTATAAATATTCATAAGAATATCTATACGGGCATGCGTTCATTCTCTTATTAATATTAATTTCAAGGAACTTTCCAAAACCATCTCACTATCTCCTATGCTCCTTACACCATTCTGTGGCGTTTCATTCACCACCTAACTGGCTATGCGATGTTAAAGGTGAAACAGAACTACATTATAACCATACTCCACGTCTTTCCTCTAACTTCGATTAAAGATTACTTTCCCACGCTAATACATTTCCTCATTACCTGCCTTATCACTTTCAAACACACACCTACCCTGAAAACAACTAACATATTTCTAAATTATTAATATTGCATTTATATTTGTAATCACCTTCACATCTCTTAATATTTCACAGTATTATGCAAAAAACTTTATATTTATGAACAATCAAACTTATCAATGTCATCATTTATATTCATCCTTCCCAAATTTCTTGTATAACCCACTCCCGTAATCAACAACCATATTTCTTGTTTTACTTCTTACTTTCTTTTTATTGTTTTAATTTTACAAAACCCAAAATAATTTCTGACACTTCCACCACCGCTTTTAATCATCTATCTCAACAATTCATTTATCTTCCGTCTCCTTAAAGATTGGATACGCTCGGCGCTAATTCCGTTTTTGTTTTTGTAACCTCTTATTATCAACAATAATACAGACTTCCTGGTATCAAAGTTAAGCCTTTCTAGCAACTGTAATATGCTTCTCAAAATTAGTTAAAGGTTACATCAAGTCCAACAACTGTGGTACGTTTTTAACATTGTACTGAAACCATAATCTAGACTCTGTCATAGATGTAATACTGAAGGCTTATATAAAATTATTTGTGATATATGTTTATTTTGTCATTTCTCGTTGCAGGGTTTCTTCGGCAAGACGGCCGTGTTCACCATGGCGCTGTACAGCTACGTGTCAGATACGACGCACGAGAAACGGCGAACAGCCAAGTTTACATCTCTACTGGCCTTTAAATATCTGGGATGTTTCATTGGAGCGTTACTCTCTGGTCTCATCATACAGGTTATTAGATTTATCTGTCAATCCCTCAATTCTCTTTTCTTCTTGTTGTTATTCTCCTTCTGGCGTGATTGCGATGCCTTTCTACTTGTTCTTCTTTTTGTTGTTTTTATCGTTCTTCTTCTGCTTTATACAGGTACGATTTATCTGCCAATCCCTCGCATCTCTTTACTGTTTGTTCTTGTTGGCATTGTTGTTGTATTGTTATTGTTGTTGTTATTCTTCTTTTTGAAACGAAACCTTGTGGCACAGGCATATTCTCATCTGGCAAGTTATTTAAGATATCCTTACTACCTTCGTTCCATAGTCGCCCGTATCTGAATGTCACAATGTGTGATGACAGCGACGTCACCACACATTCAGATACGGACGCCTATGCTTCGTATGCTGCATAAAAACAACATGCTGCTGCCTCTGCATGGATTACTAATAGGTCTACCTCAACTGCCGGTTTTTCTTTGTCCTGCAGGCGTCCAACACTCCAACCGCGTTCAGCTGTGGCGTGGTTATACACACAGTCTGTGTCATCATCATCTTCTGCTACGTGCACGAAGACGCGCTACTGAGAGAGCAGAAGATGAGGCTGCACGATAAAGGCGGGAAAACATGTGTCGACGTCTTCATCAGCTCCGGAGAGGTTAGTTTCGCATTCAGTGGTGACCCACTGAACTAAATAAAAGGCAAAATTTTTGTCGCAGTTTCGTAAATTTAGTCAAATAGTTTCGTACATTGCCAGTAAACGTTTAGAATAGGTTATTAAGTAGGAAATGATAAAGGAGGTCAGACGTGTATCGCACACCACGTAGCTGGGACTCGCGGTGCTTACTTTTGCCTCTCACTATATTGAAATATTCCGTTCTGCCGACTATAATGTCGTGCTGCAAGTCTTGTTGGTTATCTTATAATTATAATTTGTTTATTTCTTTTGTACTGGACATCAAAGGGCACTTCAGTCCCCCACCTTCCCACACTCACCCCCTCGCCTCGTGGGGGTTTTCGGGGGTTTCTGTATAAATAGAATCCGCACTTTCTGGAAATGTAGTGCTTTAAATTCCCACTGTCGCTGTCTTTCTCCTTTGTTCTTTCTCATTTCTACTCTGTTCTATCAATCTATTATACTACCGTCTTCTCTAGACCAGTCACCTACCTTTTATCTTGAAAACTTCCAGAACTCCTCATTTGTGTATGAGGTCTGTTGGGTCAACTTGGGAATATTGGACGCTTTCTGCCAAATGGTTACTATGGCCTCCTATAATGTTATTATTTAGCAATGTAGGCATTTTATATGTATGTGTTTTGTTAATATTTTTTAATGATGTTTACATTCTATTTTATTTTTATAAAGGGGTTTTTGATAAATTAGAGTATAGCCTCAGCATCCCCTGCGGTGGGATGCCTTTATTGTAAAGTGACCGGCTGGTGGAGTGCCTTCAGTGTTACCACTAGGGTTTGTTTGTTTGTTTCGTAAAATTGTGTCCCCGGACACTTGGGCGTATAGGGGACGTGGAGTCATGTAGTACGGTGCGCTCGTGGCGGTTTTCCTTGGTGTAGAAGCAGACCCGCAAAGAGAAGAAAAAAGATTGCGCAATGTTGAATTAAGATGCTCCGGTTGATGACAATAGGTCGATGAAGTGTTGACCTGTAGCCCATGGCTCCAGCAAGAAGGCCGTGTAGAGAAGGGGGAAGCAGTCACGAGGAAGCGCTGGCGGCTCAAAGCGCCTGCAGTCCGGAGGCGCCACTCTCCACGGTGGTTCTTGTGATGTCCAGTCATAGAAAAAGGTGATGGACTGCCAGGGAAAGGCGCAGCGGAGGCAGGACGTTGAGGCGCCATCGGCGAAGAGCAACCGCCACCCAGTCGAAGGAGTCCAACCGACGAGAAAATGAAGGATGAAGGATGAGGTGGACTGTCGTATTGGGATCTCCCACAGGTCGCTGTCGCCGCTTCGACTTCTGGACCCCCATAATCTCGACGGCGGTGGGGGACGTAAGATTGATACGTCCTCCGTCTCAGGAGCTAAAGCGCCTGGTGGTTTGAACGTCTCCTAGGGCAGGTCTGCCACCCTGCTCAACTCGCAGCCACCGAGTGAGTCCCTTGTCTACCATTAGGGTTGTTCCGTATAAAAGATCTGCTGAATCAGGAGTGAGTCCTCTTTCAACCAAACTGTGGTCCTGTGATTCGGCTCTTTGCAGTCCGCTGGACCCTGTAAGCAATGAATAACTAAATTAAACTTCCGTTTTAAATTCCATGTGTGTAGCCTCGCTAGGAAAATACGTTTCATTCGGATGAGTGTGGTATTTTCGTACAACTAGTTTAAAATTGTGTTTCTCCTACAGGTGTTGTGGAAAAAGCGAACCGGACATGGACGCCTGGCCATGCTGTCCATCTTTTTCATCTCACTGCTGTACCAGGCCTGTCAAACTGGGCACCAGGAAAACTTGGTTCTGCTAGTCAACAGAGCCCCTCTCTCTTGGAAACCTTCAATGTATGGGTTCCTGGTCTCCTTCAGCGATTTTACCACAGGTAAGTCTGAACCCATAATTGCATAATGGACTTGAAAATATAGATGGATAATGGTGGGACTTTATTTAAACAAAAACTGTTATTCAACAAAGACAACAGAATGATGATAATGATAATAATAATAATAATAATAATAATAATAATAATAATAATAATAATAATAATAATTATTATTATTATTATTATTATTATTATTATTATTATTATTATTATTATTATTATAATGATAATAATAATGATAATAATTAATAATAATAATAATAATAATAATAATAATAATAATAATAATAATAATAATAATAATAATTTTATTATTATTATTATTATTATTATTGTTATTATTATTATTATTATTAAATAACAAATAAAGAAATAAATAAATAAGTAAATAAATAACTCATTAAAAAACACAGTAAACATTACGGGTGCACAAAAGCGCAGAGCTACTTGTTGTTAAGGCTTATTGTGGATAAAATAACATTTCAGGCGAAAGAGAGGGAAGGAGAGAGGGAGAGAGAGAGAGAGAGAGAGAGAGAGAGAGAGAGAGAGAGAGAGAGAGAGAGAGAGAGTGCAATTAAGATCATGCCATGCCCTGACATAGTTATACAAACAAGCCACGCAACAGGCAAACTTGAGGTAGATCCTGTATCGGTCAGCCAAACCTGAGATAGGCGAATGTAAGCCTCGGCTGCGCAGTGTGTCAACAGCATGGCTATAATAGTCTACTGGATGCCCACCCACACAGCGTTGCTGATACTCGCCGAGTTCTTCTCCCACTCCTACTCCCTTTCGGTTTTTTTTCAGGACGGGACGGGGAAATGCAGTGTCGATGCGATGACACAATGCTTCAAGAAATCCTGCTATCTGTTTATAACCAGCCGCAGAGATTAGTGGAGAGGCGGACGTTAGCCTCCGAAAGCCTCAGTTACGCTGTGTGCTGGTTTAATCGTAAAACCCATTATCGTAAAACTTTTGTCACAGTGTAGACATTCTTTTCCAAAATTACAAACTCCGGGTTGTGAAATTATTCTCTTGTTTGTTTTAACAGCAGATGATGAGGATGATGATATAAGCCGTAACTTTTCATGACTTAATGTCCGTAATATAGTTTAATGCAAACAAGTTCCTCTTCCCCCTATCCCTCCCCCTCTCCCTACCCTCTCCTTTGCTCACCCTCTATAAGCGACAATCCATATTGCCTCCGTAATGCTTTACATTCTCTCTCTCTCACACACACAGCTGCTTGTATTGTCTATATTTGTTTTTGCCAAATGAATGAATAAATGGAAGAATTAATTAATGTTAATTTCTGAAACGCACAAGCATTCCCCCCTCCCCTTCCCCGCCTCTCCCCTCCTTCTTCCCCTCCTCCCACGCACACAAAACAATTGATTTGCAGCTTGTATTATCTCATTGTTACCAAATGAATTAATGCATGATTGAATAAATGAATTCATTATCGTTCGTATTTGAAACGCACAAGCACCCTATTCCCACACCCCCCCCCCCCCCCCCCACACGAACCAAGGATCGCAGCGCACTCCCGTTACCGCAATATTCAGTGCGTAGTTATTGTGTTTCCTTTCACATTTAGTATCACACTCAAATAGTACTTTTCATCGTTTCCAGAAAATGTTAGAAATTAAATCCATTATGGTAATTAATTGGTTCCAGGTAAAAACTGCAATGCTATTTAAGCACGCACAAATGCAATCATTCACACACACACACACACACACACACACACACACACACACGCACCCACACACAACAGTCCATCGAAAGCAACAGGTTGAAGCGCTATCACTGTCTGTTGTTTTGTTGATGCGTTCATTTGTTGGTATAATTACACTGTTTTGTAAATGAATTATCAGGTTTAAAATGCGTAACATTCTAAATGAATTAAAACAAAAATATTATTTTGTGCCGTAAACAAAAATATTATTTTGTGTTCTAATATTAAAGTACATGTGTTTGAGGTGTAGATGAAATTTGCGAGCTTACAAATTATTATTCACGCTAAGAAATGACTTTATTTAGTCGTATATTGATTTTTGTTTATTTCCAAGCTTATCTTTAAAAAAAACAAACAAAAAAAAAAAAAACTTTAAACTGTTGGGAATCCAAACTTAGCAAATGTCAGTGGCTCTGTCGATCCGCTCATCGGCCTGCCTGTCGTTCGTTCCGTTGGAAGGCATATCTCGAGAACCTACATTACATTACATTACATAATTGTTGCTTTAGGTCCAGCGGACTCTTCCGAGCCAAATCAGGACCGGACAACCCCCAATCCGCATAAAAGATCTGCTGAAACAACCCTAGTAGGAAAACTGAATGCCCTCCACCAGCCAGTCACTTTACAATAAAGACATCCCACGCAGGGGACGGCTGAGGCTTCACCCCAACTTATCGAACCCCCGTTTACAAAAACAAAATAGAATACAAACATCATTATAAATTATCAACAAAACACATACAATGCCTACATTGCTAAATAATAACATCACAAGAAGCCCAAGTGACCACCTGGCAGAAAGCGTCCAATATTCCCAAGCTGATCCAACAGACCTCATACACAAACAAGGAGTCTTGTCCCGGAAGAGTTTTCAAGAAAAAAGGTAGGAGACTGGTCTAGCGAAGAAGACGATAGTATAGCAGATTGATAGAACAGAGCAGGAATGAGAAAGAGCAAATGAGAAAGACAGCGACAGTGGGAATTTAAAGCACTAAATTTCCAGAAAGTGGGGATACTATTTATACTGAAACCCCCGGCACCCCAACGGGGGTTCTCGAGAACCAATTAAACGTATTTTGACAAATCCTCTTATTTGGCCTGCCCCCCGGTGTTATTATTTTGGTTCTACCGCAAGGGTCAAGGTCTCTGGAGTCAGTTTGTTGCTAAAGGCGTTTTGCTCAATTTCTCAAAACCGGCTAAAGCGATGTTGTTGAGTTTTGGTTTCTAGATAAATCAAATCATAGGTCATACTTCAGTAGCAGTCCGGTTGTCAGACAGTCAGTCTGTAGGTCCGTCCGCTCCGAATGCTACTGTCAGAACACAAGAATAACTGAACCGAAATTCACCATTTTTACTTTGTTCGTACTGTAACTACGGCTAAGCATGGAGGGTCATTCATATTTGTACTTTTTAAAGGTTAAGGTCATTGTGCTTGACCATTTTCTAAGCACCTTTTGCGCTGCATCTAAAACTTAGCTGTTCCGACTTTGATGATTTTTGGCTTGCAGACAGTACAGATCGTGGCCTATTATTCTGTTTTTCTGTTGCTTCTTTATGCTGAAGCCGAGTCACAACGCTAACACTTTTTAAAATGCTTTTTTTCAGCTATGTAGGTCTATGTGAGTGTTTGGAAACATATCTGAATGGCTTGCCAAACTGTTTCTAATTTGTTTCACTGTATTCGGCACCGAACCTTTTCCTATTCACAACTTTCCGGCACCTCTCATAAAAACTCGTGGGTATCGCCATTATAAATTAAAACGAGGTTAGCATGAAACCAAGTTCCGGTCTAGCTTGTTTTGCTTTTATCAAAGCTTGATGCGTGACTTTTAAATATGGCAAATTGCCGAAAACGACGATTGTTAGAGCCAGAAAACGAGTGGGATAAGTATAAAAACGGTGGAGGAAGTACATGCTCAGTGAAAGGATGCAAAAAACAATCGTAGAGGCCTGTATTTGTGGCGACTTCGGAGGTGCGTCGATCATCGACAGAAAGTGAAAAAGGACCTGAAAACTCTTGTAGTTTTCCATAGCTTCGCCGTCGCAACCTTCACAAAACACGAAGTAACTGACTATGTTAGGCGAGCGTTGTGGCCAAGTGGGCTAAGGCGGGACTAACTTGCCTTGTCCACAAGCCAGAAACCAATGGCGCCTGACACGTGTGGGTTCGAGCCAGCATCTGGGCGTTATGTTTTTCCGAATATTTTTCAAAAATTTACAAATAATGTTAGGTAGGTAGGGTTTAGGCGCGCCACTGGCGATAGAAAGGGATAATAAACTGCAGCAAAAAAAATAAAAATATGTGAGGGTACGATACAGGTGGCCAGTGACACATGTTATTATTCTTGAATATTTGGAAATAACTCACTAAAACACGCGGAGAAAAAAACCGGAAGTATGTTTCATTGAGGGGATTCCCGTTGGTGCATAGGATAGCAGAAAAGTGTGAATATGCCTTGACAGTTTGATAACAAGTAGTAGACCCCACATCCCGACGCGACGAACAAACACCAAAACAATAGTGAGAGTAAGGTAATGAAATAATATTGAGAACACAAAAAATGATACTAGTAAATGATGTGTTTTGATGTGCAGAGATGAAGTCCCTATTACAATTCGAAGAAGAAAGACAACATTATTTACAGCAAATACAGATAATGAGCTTACTGAGAGACAACATTATTTCATATACTATATGATGCTTTGTTGTGCAGGGATGAGCTTGATCGTGATAGCACCGCTGATGCTGAACTGCTGCGAAGCCAGGGACACGTTGGTGCTGTGCTTGGCGCTCGTCTGCATCTCTCTCAGGGGAATCTTCGTGGGTCTATCCGTCCAGACTTGGATGGTCTTCGCAGCTGTGGGCGTCGGAGCCTTCGGCGGGATCGCTATCTCTGTCCTGAAATCGCTGGCGTCCAAGTGTGTGGATTTAGAAGAGCAAGGACAGACGTTCGCTTTGTTTGCGGGGATTGAGACTGTGGCTAAGATCGTGGGCAGTGTAGGCTTCACGTTTCTCTATTCCTTAACCTGTGATATGTTTCCGGGCTTCCTCTTCATCTTCATGGGAGCCGTGTCGGCCAGCCTAGTCCCTCTAGTGGCCGTCGTCAATAAGTGTCGGCCTAAACGCCATCTCAGTGCCCTCGAATCGTTCAGTGAAGAAATTTAAGAAAGTTGAGATTTTGAATCTTTCCGTAAAGACATTGAAAAAATATGAGATTGGAATCTTTCAGTAAAAACATGGAAGACAGAATCCTTCATTCAGTAAAAAGAAATTTTAGACTGAAATATTTCAGTAAAGACTCTACATAAATTTAGGAATTGGGTCCTCTAAAAAAGACTTTGAAGAAATATGAGATTGAAATCCTACAGTAAAAACATCGAAGAACGATGAGGTTGGAATCTTTCGGTGAAGACATTAGAGAGATATGGTTTGATGTCCTTTTCTTCAAGCGAGTCTTCTTTCTTCAAGTATTCCGCAGAAATGTACTGTCTCAATTAAAAGATTCTATTGTTACGCTTTCGCTCTCAAGGAGGCACAGGCGCCCGTATCGGGATGTGAGCGAAGTGGAATCGCTGTTTACCTACTTATCAGGCGCCTGTGAGCGAAATTATTTTCTCCATGTGTATGTCTCAACACTTTTTGTCTCCCCTGAGTCAGTGACCGTCAACAAAAACTTAGAGAAAGATTGTGCAATATGGAGGTAAAAGGGGACAATAACTGCGCACTTTTCTCCGCACGAAACAAACTGTTGAAGGCACTGGGCGAAATCATGACTAATCCCAAGACTCAAAAACCATACATACTGTGTATGTAACTTATTGACGACGGTGTGCTGTCAGTTTAGTCTGACATTGAACTACACTGACCTTAAAAAGTGCAGTATTATGGTTAATGGCAAAAATAACTCGTAAGTCGAAGGAGCTGCTCATAGTGCTGAAAGACCCAAACAGGACCATAAATCCATGTATGCGTACTGTATGGCCTATATTGAAGGCTAATGCTATATAAAGAGTCACTGTCACTTGGAACAACCTCCCTATAATTTGTATATAATAGTTGTAACGAGCGCGAGCACAAAAACAAGATTGAACCCGACACGCACAAGCCTTGCTACTGAGCCAGAAATTATCTGCTGAAGATATATCTATATTCATTTTTTAAATGCATTTTCTGAATATTACGTTGGCCAGTGTAGTAGGAGACGACTAACCTCTGTGAAACTGTAAATAATTGTCTACATTATTTATCATTCGTTATTTCAAACATGTGCATGGTGGCTGCGCTCTTTTCTCTGCCAGTGCATTGAGCATGTTCTTATGGAGTATTGGCGCTCTTATAAGACATCATCATCATCGTTGTCATCACCATCATCCGCATCATCAATAATCATCACCATTATTATCATCATCGTCATCAATAAGACGCTCGTGATAACATCAGCTGAATGGGAGAGAGAGAGGGGGAGGGAGAGAGATATATATTCAGAGACTGATGATGGAAGTGTAGAAGAAGGAGGAGGAGGAAAAGACGAAGAAGACAAACTGTAGTTTACTTCAGTATTTGTAAGATCACTAAATAGTGGCTATAGTGATCACGATAAGAGCGGCCAAGTATCAAACGAACCGGTGTGCAATAGTTTATTTATTTTATTACCTCCCGTGGGGTTGCCGGGGGTTTCTGTATGAATAATTTCCCCCCTTTCTGGAAATTTAGTGCTTTAAATTCCCACTGTCGCTGTCTTTCTTATTTGTTTTTTCTCATTCCTTCTCTGTTCTATCAATCTACTATATTATCTTCTTCTTCGCTAGACCAGTCACCTACCTTTTTTTTCTTGAAAACTCTTCCGGGACAAAACTCCTATTTGTGTGTGAGGTCTGTTGTATCAGCTTGGAAATATTGGACGCTTTCTGCCAAATGGTCACTAGGGCTTCCTATGATGTTATTATTAAGCAATGTAGGCATTTTATATGTGTTTTTGTTGATATTTTATAATGATGTTTGTATTCTATTTTCTTTTTGTAAACGGGGTTTCGATAAATTAGAGTATATCCTCAGGGTCCCCTGCGTTAGATGCCTTTATTTGTAAAGTGACCGGCTGGTGGAGTGCCTTCAGTGTTACCACTAAGGTTGTTTCAGCAGATCTTTTACGCGGATAAGGGGCGAGTCCTCTTTCAGCCAAGTTGTGTCTTGATTTTGTGGTCCAGATTCGGCTCTTTTAACTATTTATTTTATTGAACTTGGTTTTACGTATTTATGTTTTTGTTTATTTATTTATTGTATTTTAGGTATTTATTTAATTAATTTATTTATTAATTTTATTATTTATTTATTTGTGATGGGGTCATATTTGATATTGCTTTAGACATTAATTTTGTTATTTACCTTCTTATTCCTTTGATCATTATTTTAGATATATTTAGTTTCCGTTAATAGTTCGTGGTTGTATTACAATGCATTATTGTTGTAATACATAGTATAAACATGTTTATTTATTAGGGTTACATTCTCTTTGTGTCAGTCAAGTTCTTAATCAAAGCGCCGGCAATAGTGAGGGGAAAGTTTGTATTAGTTTATATTAGTTTACGAATTTTAAAGCAAAATAACGATCCACGTTGTAATTTCTCGGTAGAATAATACTGATTAATTATATCTCACAGCTGACACCAATCCATTTCCACTGCACCCCTTCCCCAACCTCCAAAGAACCTTTAAAACTGTGGTATAATAGTTGACAGTGAGCTATAGTAAGCTGGTTTCATAGGCCCAAGGTTGCGGGTTCCAACCCCGCAAGGGTCGAACACGTGATTGAGGTACCAGACTTTTCAGGACTCCGAGAGTTTTCTCCGGTTTTCTCCCTCCCTTCAATAATGCTGTTTGATGCAGTCAATCTAAAATGTCAAAATTAACAATTGATTTGTATTTCTGTAATAGCGATTAATCTTTAGATCGCCGTGTCTTTGGGTTCCATTGAAAAACGGCGTGATAAGCATCCTGCATTATTATTATTATTATTATTATTATTATTATTATTATTATTATTATTATTATTATTATCATCACCATCATTATTATTATTATTAATTTATTATTATTAGTAGTAGTAGTAGTAGTAGTACAATAGTTAACTAATAATCTCAAACAAGGAAAGGATGCTCTGGCATTACATTGTTTGAATGATGCATGCAGTTACGTTTTACCGTTTATGTCCTGAATCAAAGTCATAATTATGAAATGTACCTAACTGTGTGTGCCAATATATTCCATACAATTGATGTGAATTTCGACAAATAATGATAAAACCAAACATTGGTTATAGGCCATCCTGCTTTATTTTATTAATCTGGTCATGCTTGTGAGGTGGGGATGGTGGGGTTGCAATGTACACTATTATTAATAACTATAACTGAAGTTGTTTAACCAAAAGCACTAACTGTGATCGATTGTTAATAAATTTACAAAAAATATTTTGTGTTGATTTTCTGTCTGTATTAACATTAAAAGGGGGCTGAATGAGTATAATGCAAAGATGAGAAGAATTAGAAGAATGCTGCTGCTGCTGCTGCTGCTGCTGCTGCTTCTGATGATGATGATGATGATGATGATGATGATTGATGATGATGATGATGATGATGATGATGATTGATGATGATGATGATGATGATGATGATGATGATGATGATGATGATGATGATGATGATGATGATGATGATGATGATAAAGAAGAGGAAGGAGAAGAAGAAGAAATACAACTGAAAGAGAACTTGTATTTTTAATTTAGATGCAAATAAAATATAACGTGCAAACACACACACACACACACACACACACAAACACACACTAACACACACAGCTAATGAGCGCGCGCGCCCACACACAAATACACAGCATTTTAAATAAATTATGTTTTGACTTTTTTTAGGGATGAGGTAGGGGGAGGATTAGGAGTGTAAATAATTATTACTGAAAAAAGACAGCTGTGACTTTCCACGCTCTGATTAAGTTTGATCAATGCAAAATAATGCAGATGTAATATATCTCGCCTCTGCAATCTGACAAAATGTATTACCATATAAGGACCTACTGTAGTCTAACTGAGCCTAGTTGACAAGTTCTATAGATTATCTGCATAGGGGCAAGGAAAACATTTTTGTGTGTACGTGTGTGTGGGAGGACGGGGGGGGGGATGAGAGGAGGGATTACCTTGACTTGTGGGGTTACACTCTGCATTCAATCCAGCTTTTTGGGTAACTTTTTTTTAAATGAGGTACTTTTTCCCGTTACCCCTCATTGCGAACCTCTTGTAGAGCGTGCAGAGTTCATTTTCTTTCCAATGCTACAAAACCTACGGTACCCCATATCCTATCTTATCCTATCCTACCCGTACCTCACTCCTCCCAATCGTAGGATGATCGTTTAATCTGCTTACTCCATCTTTCTCTGTCCTCAGCAACCCTCATGGCTTCGCTCAGTGTTAAGCCAGTCCATTCTCAAATATTGTCCTCCCACCTCTTTTTCAGTCTCCCTCTTCTTCTGTCTCTTAAATGTTCTTGGTGCACACAAACTGGTTTACCCGATATTATGGGGTAAATTTATTTATTACCTCACGTTTTCAAGTTTTTTTTAGAAGAAAAAAAAAGATTTTATTAATACTACTTCCTGCATACAATCTACAGTATTAGTATACTTCTTGACATTAGGTTTTTATTTGCTGTGATTACCCATTAATCCAATATTTTACTTTAAATGAGTTCCTCATAATGTTGTGATTGACAAAACGAAGTCGCACTGGGTCAAATCTGGAGAATATGGTGAATGGGGCAGCAATTCGTAGCCCAAGAATCGAATTACCGACCGATTTTGCTCTTTTTCCATATTTCTAAAATTCGCGGACTCGCCCGCTTCCACACGCGGTCAAAATAACACTACGAGTCCGATCCGGCTGAAATTTCGACAGTAGCCGTCTGCGAGAATGTACTACACAATTGCTCTTGCGATACTGGCGCCATCGGGCGGTGAGGCTAAGAACTTATCGGGCGGTGAGGCTAAGAACTTATCGGACTGCCCTCGTATATATATATATATATATATATATATATATATATATATATATATATATATATATATATATATATATATATATATATATATATATATATATATATATATATATATATATATATATATATATATATATATATCCTATCCTATCCTGTCCCATAACCCGAAGGTCGTAGGGGCACCACAGATGATCGTTTAACCAGCATACTCCATCTTTCTCTGTCCTCAGCAGCCCTCATGGCTTCGCTCAGTGTCAAACCAGTCCATTCTCGAATGTTGTCCTCCCACCTCTTTTTCGGTCTCCCCCTTCTTCTACCTCCTTGCACTGTGCCTTGCAGAATGGTCTTTGCAAGGCCTGATGATCTGGTGACGTGGCCATACCATCGGAGTTTCCGTTTCTTCACCACTGTGAGCAGGTCATCGTGTTGTCCAATATATATGTGTGTGTGTGTGTGTGTGTGTGTGTGTGTGTGTGTGTGTGTGCGGGTGTGTGTGTGTGTGCGAGTGTGTCTGTGTGCTTCTGTTCCATTCACGATAGAATTCTGCACGTTCGTTGACACTGGTAAAACGCACTTTTTTAGTTTCTGTCTGGCCTAAAGTGTTCGGAGATGGTAGATGCCATCTTGTATCCGTACATTATTTGCATAAAGTAATAGAAATATAATTGTGCGTATTTGAAAAAGAAAGAGATCACGAACGAGAGAGAAAGAGAGAGAGAGAGAGAGAGAGAGAGTGTGTGTGTGTGTGTGTGTGCGTGTGTGTGTGTGTGTGTGTGTTTATGTGTGTTTGTGTTTTGTTGTTTTATTTTTGCAACACTCCTGAAAAAAAATCATTCCTCCCAATCTCTTTTCACGCCCGCACCACATAAAAAATAACCTGAATTATACTACAAAGCGAGAAAACAAAATCGCCTGGGGGAAAAAAAAGGAATTTGCTTCTAGACTTTTAACTAAAAACTGAACACACACACACACACACACACACACACACACACACACACGCACGCACACGCGCACTCACATGTACACACAGCAGTTAACTGCTGAGGTGTGGCACAGACCATCGAACGGACGAACGATGCGAAGAACTTACCTATGGTCTAACGTTGGACAGATCGAGTCTCTTTCAAAGTCGACTTTTTTTTTTTCTTCTGGGAATACAAAATAGAAATTGCCTACTCTGCGTAGGATGTGTTGCTCGACTTATTTCAAAACATCTGTGCCAGTCCTTATATACAGTTCACACCTGTTGTCCGTAATTTAACCAAAGAGCTTAATGATAGAAGATTTAACTTCTTGATTTGTACACTGATGTTAATACCTGAAGCTAATCAATAACAAAATTAATGTATTGTTCCTATTTTAGATCGGAGAAGACGGGGTTAATTAGCAGAGCAATATTAATTACTTGACAGATAATTACATCAGATTTGTGGCCGTGTCAGCCCATTCTAACAAATGCGCAGATCGCGTATAATACGACTGGATGGTGTATATCATAGGCGCCCGCCCGCATCTGAATGTGAGAGATGCCAAAGCCAATATAATATACTAGTATACTAATACAGAAAGAGAGAGAGACGCTCTCGCAACCAGATACTGGCGCATGTGCTTTATTTATACTCGTACACGCTTTCTCTCCCAAGTCAGACTCAAAACGCGGTGATCTACATTACCAACTTTGTGATATTGGCTTTGTATACGTTCACATGTTATACACGTACACACCTATATACACAACAATGACATATTTATCACTCACACACAAGATGCCGGCTAAATTAAAATACCGGGAGATTGCTATTAGAAGAAGGAACAAGAAATTAGTTTTTGTGTAGCTTTCACATTGTTTTAGACTTATTGCCTCCTAAAATACCTTTATTACAATAAGGGGATTGAGGGAACCCGAATACCTGTGATGTTCTTTGATCTATGCCGTTTGTGTAATGTCTATTGTTTCCGTCGGTCAAAATATTGTGATTACAGTGGAACCTCCGGTATACGACCGTCCAAAATCTGAGAAAAAACGGTCTTATAATAGAGGTGGTCTTATACCGGAAACAAGGGATGGGGTGGGGGGAGGGGGATCAGGCTCGGAGGGGTATGTAGTCATAATTTTCACACTCACCAGCATGTATTCTCTGACAAATAAAACTGTAAAACATGTTTCATTTTTAGCTTTGTCTTTTAGTCACAACTTCAAAAATAGAAAACAGTCGGGTCTTCAGACATTTTGAACAGGGAAAAACTTTGAAATTGAAGACTGTTTTCGATTAATCAGGTCCTTTCTAAGTCTGTCAGTGCAGAAGCTCTCAGTTTCGATGTTTTCCTTTCATTACATTACATTATTACCGTCCAGCGATGTTTTCCTTTCGCCACTTTCTCCACTCTACCATCGTAGTTTCATAGATTCTTTATCCTTTATGATGAGCTGAATTTGGGTCTTCCCAACGTCTAAACTTCTTGAAATATACAAATAACTCTTCCCATTTTCACTTCTTTCAATCACTTTTATTCTCTCTGCCAAACTCAAAACTTTCCTCTTGCGCGACGCCATTTTGACAAGCCAGTGTAGGCGAGTAATGTCCCTTACTTGCGAACCGGAAATAGCAGACAATAGTACACTAACATGAGAGAAAAAACGAAGGTACAGACAATAAATTTACTGATATCTCTTTTAAATTGCCTAAGACGGTCGTATAAAGGGCTTAAGACACGGTCGCTGGTCGCATAAACGAGGTTGTCGCATACCAGAGGTCATTTATTATTGGAAGTGAATCCGTCAGAAGTTTTCAGGTGGAGTCGTATACCAGAGAGACGGATACCGGAGGTTCCACTGTATTTGTAAGAATTTTTTAGATGAATATAGAAAGTACTATGACGTAATACGTAACTCCGGCGACGAGTTTTTTGTTTGTTTTTACTTGGCAGATTATGTCATTCTGGAACGTCCCGCGTTTTCTAGCATGTTGATAGACTAAGTAGCGCGCTGTCTGCATGTTAGTAGTGGTGTGCCGGGTAGCTCAGTTGGTACAGCGTGTTACTTGTAACAGAAAGGTCCCTTGTTCGAATCCCGGATTGGCCAATGTGTGACCATATTATTTTCCCCTTACCATCAACCGGCTCGCTGGTGTCAGAATAATTTGAACCTAATATAGGCTCCGGTAGACTATAATCTACAATTAATCTTAGCTTGTTAGTAGGCTGTTTTAGAAAGAGCTGATATGCAGTTGTTGATGCTGTTCGTCATAGGAACCTGGAATGTCAGGACCAAACGGAGACCCATCAGTTCTAGCATGTCCAGAGCACAGAGAAGAAGAAGAAATCCTCCCAATTCTCCGAGAAGTTGAGGTAGCAGTGCAGTCGCTGAAGAAAGGGAAGTCAGCGGGAGTGGACAACATTCCCGCGGATGTGCTTCAAGCAGGAGGAGAAGCGATGATTGACGCCCTCACCATTATCTGTAACAAGATCTGGCAGAGTGGGGAGTGGTCTACACCATGGACCCAGTCGCTTGTCATCACTCTTCCAAAAAAGGTTACCTTCAGGAGAGTGAAAATTACCACTCCATCAGCCTCATCAGCCATCCCAGTAAGGTCCTCCTGAAAATAATACTCAACAGGTTAAAACCCCAAGTTGAACAAATCATAGCTGAAAAACAAACAGGATTGGGCAGGGCGAAGTACCACTGAACAGATTTTCAACCTCAGAATAATCTGCGAGAAATACCTACAGCACCAACATCTATATCATGTGTTCGTAGACTTCAAGAAGGCATTTCATCAAGTCTGGCATGCCGTGTACAATATCAGCCCTAAAACTATTGAAGTCATCAAAAGCCTGTATGACAAGTCTACCAGTGCAGTCCTCCATAACAGCGCCATCGGAAACTGGTTCAGAACAACAATCGGTGTGCCTCAAGGATGCTTACTCTCTCCAATACTCTTCAACCTCTTCCTAGAGCGCATCATGTCAGATGCCCTTGCAGATCACGAAGGCATAGTAAGCATAGGGCCCGGGGTAGAGCAATCTCCAACCTTCGTTTTGCGGATGATATTGATGGATTGGCTGGAGAGGAACAAGAACTTGAACAGCTGGTACGGAGGTTTGACACCATCTCCAGAGCCAATGGAATGGAAATAAGTGCAGAGAAGACCAAATGATGACCAACAACACCAATGGCATCAACACGGACATCAAAGTCCAAGGCCAATCCATCAACACATTGCATAGATGCAAATATTTAGGAGCCATTGTATCAGACAGTGGGTCCCGGCAGGAAGTCTTCTCTAAGATCGCACAAACAACTGCTGCCCTGGCAAGGTTGAAGCCATTTTTGGAAAGACAGGACCATCAGCCTACAGTCCAAGGTAAGATTGCTGCGCTCCCTTGTCATCTCCATCTTCTTATACGCTTGCGCAGATCTACAACGAAGAATACAAATCATGGAGATGTGGTGCTACAGAACACTTCTGGGCATTTCCTATACCCAGCATATCACCAATGACGAAGTCCGACAGACCATCACACAAGCCATTGGACAACACGATGCCCTGCTCACAGTGGTGAAAAAACGGAAACTCCGATGGTATGGCCACGTCACCAGATCATCAGGTCTTGCAAAGACCATCTGCAAGGCACGGTGCAAGGAGGTAGAAGAAGAGGGAGACCAAAAAAGAGGTGGGAGGGCAACATTCGAGAATGGACTAGTTTGACACTGAGCGAAACCATCAGGGTTGCCGAGGACATAAAAAGATGGAGTACCTTGGTTAAACGATCATCTGTGGTGCCCCTACGACCTTCGACTTACGGAATAGGATAGGATGCAGTTCGCTGAATAAAGTTGAAAATCTCATAAAGATGACTTGTTGCTGAATGAACGGGTTGAATGAATAACAAATTCGAGTTACACTAGATTCAAGCATCGGGGCCGAATCGATTATTGCCGTGTAACACCCGGCGATGGTGGAACCCGCACCCTTCCACATTGGAGACTACTAGTGCTCTACAAATACAGGCCATGCTCCCTGCCCCTCCACCCACACCCAACCCCCCACACTTTGGGATCTAATTATGTTTGCATAGTGTGCAGACTGGGGTTTTAACTAAGGTGATTAACTAAGGTGATTTAATAAAGAAGTATTAATTACCTGGCAGATTGAACAATGTATTGCTTCTGTCAGCAATTTCTTAAAATGTATTATACAGTCTATATTGCTGGTGATTTAAGTTATGTTGACAAGTATGCAGACTTGGAGTATTTAACTTAGTAAATTAACAAAGAAACATTAATTTTAACTCTTAGACTGAAACGGGGTATAGCATGTGTCAGCACATTCTAACAAAATATATATGCACATATTGCATATGAGGCAAATGATGATAATTAGTGTGATGCACAACAAAACTGTAGATAGAATATCATGGAAAACAAGAAATGAAATGAAAGAAACATATCAACAAAATCCAAGTCATTCAAACCAACTACTCTTTGGCACTGTTTCATAATAGTTTATTAAATATTAGAACTAGAAGGGCAAAGGCCATATGACTCACATGCTCCTTTTGGATATTTCAAAATGTAACATGAAAATGACTGTCCAGAAAAAAAAGAAAAAAAAAGAAACAGTGGCATTGTAATGCAAAGTAATACTGAATTTAATCTTTCTATGCTCTTGGCATTGAGATGACCTTGATCTTCGGCTCCAAATACACTCATGTAATATGAAATAAACTACAGCACAAGTTTTATAATGCCAAAAAATGTGATCTTGGGATGACCTTGACCTTCAGTGACCTTAACCTTGGGATGACCTTGACCTTCACTTGACCTCTTATGCTCCGTATGATCAAATAACCCAATAATGTTGCATATTATGGATTAAATAGAGCCATTCCACTGTACAATGACCTATATTTTTGTATGCTTTTGCAAGGCCTAACATTGACCTTGACCAACACAAAAACTGAACATATATGAAAGATCAGATTAAACAAGTTTAATTTTATATTTTGCCTCTGCAGTTTGCTTACAAGGCAAAATGCGGGGTAGAGGACGCAACCGTGACCTTACTTGGTTCTGTTTTTAGACACCTTGATACCTCAGGTACTTTTGTCAGGTGCCTTATGATGGATTTCAGATCTGCATTTAATACACTTCAACCCAACTTACTAATCAAGCGTCTTCTTGACCTTGACATTAGTCCAGGACTTGTTCTCTGGATTCGTTCCTTTCTCCGTCAGTATTGACAGTATATTGTCCAACGAGATTAATGTAAACACTGGGGGGCCGCAGGGCTGTGTCCTCTCGCCTTTTTTGTTTTCTCTCAATACCAACGACGAACTGACGTGCGACACCAACATTTTCCCTTTGATAAAGTTTGCGGATGACATGGCTCTAATACATGTAGGCAGGCTGAAAGATGAACAATCTCTCTCGCAATACTTCGATTTTACTTGTACGCTTCTTACCTGGTTCAGTGAAAGTTATTTAAAGCTAAACGTAACTAAAACTAAAGAAATTTGCTTTGAAGAACACAGTGCGAGAGATCCTGCCCTGCTTCGCCCCCTGAAAATTGCATCTGAAAATGTAGAACAGGTTGAAACTTTTAAGTATTTAGGGACGGTTTTAGACAAGAACTTGAAGTTCAGTGATCATGTTGGTTTTATTTGCAAAATCAAAGGATGTATCTAGTAAGAAAGTTGAAAAATTTTGGAGTCAATGTACATATCTTAGAAATAGTTTACAGATCTCTAGTAGAAAGTATTCTATGCTTTAACATTGTTATCTGGTTCGGAAATCTTGGCGTTAGAGACAGGAAAAGACTCAACCGCATTGTAAACCTAGCTAGCAGAGTGATAGGAAAGAGAAGACACAAAAGCCAATAACAGAAATATATAAAGATTTTTGTACAAAAGTAAAGCTAAAAAGATCATGTCTCATAACAGTCATCCCATGTGTAGATCATTTGAACTGTTGCCCTCAGGTCAGAGGTTTAGAACCCCGGCCTGGAAAAGAAACTTGTATGGCCACTCTTATGTACCAACTGTGCAATCCGCATCTTAAATTTAAGCAAACTGTAATACCCCCAGTTACCTACATTTTTCTTCTGTGTACTGTGATGATGTAATGTAATATGATGTGAGTTGTGCAATGAAGTAAGCTATTTATTATGCGTATGATTGTCTTAATTAATGTTTTATATAACAAAAACTGTTAATATTTCTTTTAGTTTTTAATTTTTCTGTCTTAGTCTTTGTGCTACTAAAGACACATTTCCATGTTATTGTATTTTAACTATGGACAATAAAGATTCGTATTTGTATATCTTTCATAGTTTAGGGTCATGGTCACTTCAAAGTACCTATACTGACTTTGGACAGCTCCAGTGACCTTGGCCTTGGAGTGAGGTTGACCAAATGTGCATAGGAAGTGTATCTCATTGATATCTATCATGCATCAAAGAATCATAAGTTCAATAATAATAAGAAAAACAGCAACATTTTGTTAAATGTTTTCATTTTTTGACTAACATTTGTTGACCATGTGACGCTGACCCTGAAGCAAAGACAGAACTGATCATTTATGAGGTCTCCTGGACATACCCCATCGTACCAAGTTTGGTTGTGATAGTGGAAATGGGTTCTGGTATATTAATCCAATTGCAAGTTTTGCAAGTCCAAACAGCGGACAGACACATACTTTTCAAAGTCATTTGGGGACCGTTTAGGACTCCTTACACACAGATCTGCAAAAAACTTGAAAACAATTTTTTCGGGGAGGTGAGTACATATACTCATACTGGTATGCACATGAATAAAAAATCCTCACAATTGTAACATGTCCAAGTCGTCAAGTAAATGAAAACAACAAAACTATTTTCCCAGGAAAACATGAAGAAACTTAAACAAAAACCCAATGACCTTAGATAAATTAACAAAACATTGTCAAACTCTTACATCTTTCATGCAGATCTTCAAATAATTATAGTATATAGTAATACAGCTGCTGAAAAGATAATAATAGCACAAAAAGCACAGATGCACCAAAAGGTAATAAAAACTTGTTATTACATTTCTATTTCCTATTTCTTGATATCCAACATTCAGGCACTGGATTGAGAAACTGACAAGATTGTGCTTGGAAAATCAAAACCAAAAGATCAACGGGAATAATTAATAATGTATAAACTGTAATTAGCAATAGTCAAAATACAATACAATACAACTGTATTGATCTCGAAGAAGTGCTCAAAAAGAATATATACATTACAAATATCACATGTACATTTCTCAAATATTATACATAACCAACATGAAAAAATAATCATCACAATTACGTATTGCTTGTATAGACTGACTCCAATCAACACACAAAGGAATGAAAATTAACAATTGCGTGTCACAAATGTAAAAGAATTCATGCTGACTTATGTTTTCCAATACTTGTCTACAGCAGATTATTGTAATTATTTTTATATAGCATTTCTCCAGCTACAGAAGGCACTGGCCGAAAAATGATCAAAACCTAACCATTCGAGGCATCCATTTGCAGCCTTAGGTGAGGGGCATCCTCAAACGCCAGTTACACCAACATATACAGCAAGAAGAAGAAATCCTCCCAATTCTCTGAGAAAAAGTTGAGGCGGCAGTGCAATCACTGAAGAAGGGGAAGTCAGCGGGTGTGGACAACATGCCCGCAGAATTGCTTCAAGTAGGAGGAAAAGTGATGATTTATGCCCTCATCATTATCTGTAACAAGATCTGGCAGAGAAGAGAGTGGCCTACACCACGGACCCAAACGCTTGTCATTACTCTTCCATAAAAGGGGAACCTTCAGGAGTGTGAAAACTACCGCACCATCAGCCTTATCAGCCATCCCAGCAAAGTCCTCCTGAAAATAATAATCAACAGGTTGAAATCCCAAGCTGAACAAATCATAGCTGAAGAACAAGCAGGATTCAAGGCTGGGCGAAGTACCACTGAGCAGATTTTCAACCTCAGAATAATCTGTGAGAAATACCTACAGCACAACAACATCTATAGAATGTTTGTAGACTTCAAGAAAAATTTTGATCGAGTCTGACATGCAGCTTTGTGGGCAACCATAAAAATGTACAACATCAGCCCTAATATTATTGAAGTCATCAAAATCCTGCATGACAAGGCTACCAGTGCAGTCCTCCACAACAGCGCCATCGAGAACTGGTTCAGAACAACAATCGGCGTGCGTCGATTGCGTATTCTCTCCAAAACTCTTAAACATCTTCCTGAAGCACATCATGTCAGATGACTTTGCATATCATGACACAGTCAGCACAGGGCGTAGAGCAATCTACAACCTCTGTTTTGCGGAGTACATTGATGGATTGGATGGAAAAGTACAAGAACTTGAACAGCTGGTACAGAAGCTTGACAACACCTCCACAGCCTTTGGAATGGAAATAAGTGCAGAGAAGACTAAAATGATGACCAACAACACCAATGGCCTCAACGGGGTTATCAAAGTCCAAGGCCAATCCCTCAACACGATGCAGAGCTTAAAATATTTAAGAGCAATTGTATCAGACAATGGGTCCCGACAGGAAGTTCTTGATCTGGAAAAGTGCTATGCAAGAACATTACAATAAATGCTTACATAAACAAGAGACACCTAAAATTCAAAGCTTAGCGGTCAATTTGAGCAATGATTGTCCATTATATCATTTTAATGCAACAACAACTGCAATTTTCCAAGTATTAGTAAACTCACTGTCACAAAAGAAACGATAAAACATCCTTGATACCCTGGTCCTTCAAAGATGGAAACTAAATTCAGGTAAATTCATGTAACTGATTGTTGACCTCACAGGGAGCTGATGTCTACCGAAAAATCAACAATGACATCCGAAAAGGCATGCGCACAGCAAAGGAGAACTGGATAGAAGATCAATGCCAGGAAATAGAGAACAGTCTGAACAAGAACAACAGCAAGAAGGCCTACCAGACTGTGAAGCGGCTGACAAGTGTCAAACAGCCCAAAGTCTCCACGATCCAAAGCAAGTCTGGCATATGCCTTACAGAAGAACAAGAAGTCTTGGACAGATGGACAGAGTACTGCTCTGACCTTTACAACCATACACCAAATGGAGACCCATCAGTTCTAGCATGTCCCGAGAACAGAGAAGAAGAAGAAATCCTCCCAATTCTCCGGGAAGAAGTTGAGGCAGCAGTGCAAGCGCTAAAGAAAGGGAAGTCAGCGGGAGTGGACAACATACCCGCGTAACTGCTACAAGCAGGAGGAGAAGCGATGATTGATGCCCTCACCATTATCTGTAACAAGATCTGGCAGAGTGGGGAGTGGCCTATACCATGGACCCAGTCGCTTGTCATCACTCTTCCCAAAAAAGGTAACCTTCAGGAGTGTGAAAATTACCTGACCATCAGCCTCATCAGCCATCCCAGCAAAGTCCTCCTGAAAATAATACTCAACAGGTTGAAACCCCAAGCTGAACAAATCATAGCTGAAGAACAAGCGGGATTCAGGGCAGGGCGAAGTACCACTGAGCAGATTTTCAACCTCAGAATAATCTGTAAGAAATACCTACAGCACCAACAACATCTATATCATGTGTTCATAGACTTCAAAAAGGCGTTTGACCGAGTCTGGCATGCAGCTCTATGGGCAACAATGAAAGTGTACAACATCAGCCCTAAAGTTATTGAAGTCATCAAAAGCCTGTATGACAAGGCTACCAGTGCAGTCCTCCACAACAGCGCCATCGGGAACTGGTTCAGAACAACAATCGGTGTGCGTCAAGGATGCCTACTCTCTCCAACACTCTTCAACATCTTCCTAGAGCGCATCATGTCAGATGCTCTTGCAGACCATGAAGGCACAGTCAGCATAGGGGGTAGAGCAATCTCCAATCTTCGTTTTGCAGATGACATTGATGGATTGGCTGGAGAGGAACAAGAACTTGAACAGCTGGTACAGAGGCTTGACACCACCTCCAGAGCCTATGGAATGGAAATAAGTGCAAAGACCAAAATGACCAACAACACCAATGGCATCAATACGGACATCAAAGTCCAAGGCCAATCCCTCAACACAGTGCATAGCTTCAAATATTTAGGAGCCATTATATCAGACAATGGGTCCCGACAGGAAGTCCTCTCCAGGATCGCACAAACAACTGCTGCCCTGACAAGGTTGAAGCCCATTTGGAAAGACAGGACCATCAGTCTACATTCCAAAGTAAGACTGCTGCGCTCCCTTGTCATCTCCATCTTCCTATATGCTTGTGAAGCATGGACCCTCACAGCAGATCTCCAACGAAGAATACAAAGCATGGAGACGAGGTGCTACAGAAGACTTCTGGGCATTTCCTATACCCAACACATCACCAACGACGAAGTCCGACAGACCATCACACAAGCCATTGGACAACACGATGACCTGCTAACAGTGGTGAAAAAACTGAAACTCCGATGGTATGGCCACGTCACCAGATCATCAGGCCTTGCAAAGACTATTCTGCAAGGCACAGTGCAAGGAGGTAGAAGAAGAGGAAGACCGAAAAAGAGGTGGGAGGACAACATTCGAGAATGGACTGGTTTGACACTGAGCGAAGCCATCAGGGCTGCTGAGGACAGAGAAAGATGGAGTATGCTGGTTAAACGATCATCTGTGGTGCCCCTACGACCTTCGGGTTATGGTACAGGATAGGAAGGATAGGATAGGATTGTTGACTGACAATCAACAATTGCATGCAAACAACCTCCAACAACTGAAAAAGGCACTACACACATGACCAAGTTGCTGTCAGTACTCCTATAATAAAAAAAAAAGCATGAATACCAAACCCCCGCAAACCAAACTAGAAGTGTAAAGCCCATATGACCCACATGCTCCTCAGGGAACTTGCAATGTTCTACATGAAAATGAATGCCCAGAAAAACTTAAACGGTGGCATTAAAAATGCAAAGTAATACTGACTTTGATCTTGCGATGATTTTGACCTCGAGAGGACCTTGACTTCTGGCTCCAAATGGACACTAATCTACGATCAAATAAACTACAGCAAAGGTAAGTTGTATTATGCCAAAAAAAAGCCAGTGACCTTGACCTTCAATGACCTTGACCTGGTGGTGGGTGGGGAGAGAGGAGTGGGGGAAGGGTGAGTACATATACATTATAATTTTATATCCTGGCTTATGTTGTTGGCAGCACATGTGCTTTCAGTTTTGATGGGTTTAGACTGAGCCTGCTGTCTTGCTGCCGAGTCGCTTCTTTCAAACAAAGGTGACAAGGGCATGGCACTCGGAATGTGTGAGGCAGCCATCAACAAAGCATTGCCATTGGACAATATCACACTATGGCTGAAACTATACTCCAAGGCACTACTATCTTGCCTGGAAACAGCAGCGTTGTGCAAACTAGATGTTGCCATGATTGGCTTACTAGAGGAGCGTACGTTGTCTTGACTAGATGCCACGATATTGCTTGTATTAATGTCATTCTGGGCCAACAAAATGCTACCTCTGAGATCGGAACACAGTCCAGTGTGGTTGTGAGGAGTTGCTATGTTTTTGGTGCAGCTAGAGTTTTCCCTGTTGTGACTTGAAGCCCTGGGTAAAGCCAACCCAGTGTTTTGAGCAGAAGTGTTTAACTCACTATTTTGAGAGGAAATACCAATTTCAGCATTTTCAGTCGCAGCATTCAACTGAGAATTTTGAGCAGACATGTTCAACAGAGTGTTTTGCGTGGAAATTTTCACCTCAGCATTTTGAGAAGACGTGTTTTGCAGCGTGAGCTCAGCATGCTGAACTACGGCTGACTCTTCTGTGGATAAATCGTGAGCCTTGAGGACCAGTGATACACTGCTGCACTTTGCCCTATGTCGTCGCAGTTCTGTTATGTTAGAGAACCTTATTCCACAATTCCCACAGGCAGGGAGGTGTCCCGTCTCATGGCGTTTCATATGTTTCGTCAAGCCGCTTGAGCGCTGGTAGACTGAGCCACATATATCACATGCGTATCGCTTGCTGCCGCCAGCTGCAGCTCCTTCACCACAGTGGTTCAGTGTCTGATGTAGCCTGAAAACATGTTTTCAAATCACACGAAAGTAATATTTTTTGGTTGTTGTAATTTTGGGATAAATACATAGACTCCCATTTTCTGCTGATAGATTGTTCAGATAGTGGCCTATTATTCCATGCTTTCATTTTGTTCTTTAGGCCCACCGCCGTACGTAGCTCAATTGGTAGAGCGTTCGCCTGGCACACCGATGACCCAGGTTCGAATCCCGTGGTGGGTGATATAAAGTGTGGCCATTTTCACTGTCCATTTTAGCAGTATGATTGCTTTGGTGGTTCAGTGTTGATTCAGGTCCCTACCCCTCTTTCCCTGGGATGGTTATCCCCGTCTGCCATATCGCCAATGGTGGGTGTAGACGTTAAACCTCAATGTTCATTCATTCATAGGCCAAACCCGAGTCACAACATCACCACAAAAAATTCACCTTTTTTAAAATGCTAAGATTACGCCACGGCTGATTTGAAATGAAAATTATTAAAAGGTTATAAACTAATTTGTGCAGGCACTAAAATAATAGAGCATGTTGGTTTTAATGAGTACAACTAAATGTGAGAAATGAAAGCCTGTTTTGTCAGACACTAAAGTAAAAACGGAAGCTGGTTTTAACGACTATAACTAAAAAGTGAGAACAGAAATAACCATTTTGTCAGGCGTGAAAGTTGGAGTGAAGACTGGTTTTGGTTTTAGTGAGAATACGTAAAAAGGTGATAAATGAATCTCCGTCTTGTCAGGCACTAAAGTAAGCAAGGATATCTTCACACACCTACACACAGACATAACTAAGTGAAAACATATGGTAAATAGACGTCTGCATCTTTTACACGGAGCACATTCAGCAATACCGACGGTTTTGCAACTTTCATGTGAATGTATGTGGGTGCCTACCTACTGATAGTGTAACTAAGTGCGCACGAGTGTGTACAAAAATCTACATACCTCAAATCATACTTGCTGCCAAACATTTCCCCACACTGCGAGCACTTGGGCACTCTGTTGGAGTAGTGCTGCTTCTTGTGCAGAATGAGGTTGGTTGGGCGAGAGTACACCACGCCGCAAATGTCACATGGATACTCTGTGTTGAACGACGAGTTCTTCCAGGTCTCGTCATCTTTGTGGAACTTGCTGATGTGTACCTGAACACAGTTCAAGAGAAGAAATAAAATTCATGCTGATAAAATGACCAGACCAGATTTACACAGAAAAAGATTTTTTTTTTCGTCTATGCATATATTTTTTGCTTTTTCACCCACTTAACTTATCAATATCTCCTGTTTTGTCTTTTCCACTGTGCAAAAAAAGCTAAGGTTAGATTGGAACTGCAATGTAGGTCGTGAACAAAGGGAAGTAACTCTAGTTTGCCTCAAAGAAAACTCGGTAGTCCTATTATCTTAGGTTAGGAAGGAGATAGCAGACTTGCTTACCTGAAAAAAAAAACTTGTTAAAAGTACTCTAGGCAACTCAAAACCATATTTTGGAAGCTTTGACCAGATTTTTTGCCTAAAATACTTTTTGTCTTCATGCAACACACTAATATTGATTGTGAACAAAGTGTACTGAAAAATACGTATAAATGCACATTTACTAAGCAAAAGAAATATAAAAAAAATAAATATATAAAAGCACAAGAGTTTAGGTCAACTTTCTGCAGAAGAGGGCAAATAAACTTTGTTTTCAAAGTTCATCTTGCAAACTCCAGCCCTTTCGGAGATGTAGTCAAGGTCGTTTCTCATTGTAGACTTTTTAAAAAAGCTTGCATTTTGGCCTTCTGCTTAGCTTTTGGTTAATCTTTATCTGGATCTTGAGAACAGCCTGTATCATGGCTTCATTTCATTTTTCACTCTAGTACACAGCACTGAGCAGACTGGCGAAAACCAAACCAGAAAGCTTACAACATGTGCACATGTGCCCTTGAGGTAAGGAAAGGGATTAAACTGCGCATCTTCTAATCGGGGGAAGACGTTTTTTTAAAATTGACCGTATTTTTAGGGAGCTGACTGGGCAATTGTACTCCAAGGCTATATGGTGAACAAACGTTTGGTGGGCAAGTCTGAGTTAGGTCCTGTATCGCCATTGCCTACAACAGCTCTTGAGCTGAAAAAGTGTACATAAGAAAGATTAAAACAAAAAATAAATACATTAATAATAAAATTAACTTTTGAACAACAAGTTCAAGTTTAAGAATACTTTATTATCTCAACAGAGAAATTATGACTAAATTGCTGATCGGTATGAACCATTAAAACAATACGTACATAGATAAAACAAGTACACAGTAGGCTACATCTATAGTAAATTTCCAGTATTAAAAGAAATCTCAAACATCAAGATCTTTATATACAAAAATATTACTTAGTGCTTATTTAAAAACTCAATAAAGAGGGATAAAACTGTTTTTCGTTCTTACAAGAGTACATTTAGGCACACGCAGTCTGCGACCAGAGGGCAATACCAATAAACGATACCATAACAGAATTTGAATAAATATTGTATTAAATATAGGGATTGAATACAATTATATACCATCTTCTTACCCTGTGTGATTTGGATGTTGTAAAGGCTCTGTTACAATGAGGACAGACAAAGCCTTTCCTGTTGCCTGAGTGAGCTGACTCCATATGCCCTGCCAGGGAGGACGGGTGACCGTAGGCCTTGTCACACAGATGACACTTGAACGGTTTTGCTCCGCTTCACAATTATAAACAGCATCAGAAATCATGGTTGTATGCACTGAACTACACACAACAGAAGAAGCAAGTTGGGTGGCCAGTGAAAGCTACTCCGTTAAACAGCCTTTTTGTTTCCTGGAGTGAAACAGGTGAGTTTCTTAAAGATTATCAGAATCAGGAATCTAGAAGAAGAAAATATATTATGAAGGAAATATATTAAATAATAAGTAAAAGGCAACTGGAAGCATTTAAACTAAAATACCCCCACTCAAACTTCTCCACCCCTGCCCCCCCCCCCTCACCTTCATTACTCCTTCCTTCCCCCCCCCCCCCCCCCCAAAAAAAAAAAAATCAAGGTATTTACACACAATTATATCAGATGCACAAAGACATTGGTAATGACCAACTCAAAAAATAACTTTTACTTTTAACCCAGCCCAACGCAACTAGCTGTATCTCAGAGTATGTGATCTCTGTAATGGCAAAGGGTAATAATTTTTAAAGACTTGTTGGATTAAATTATAGAATTGTACTTATTGCACAGTATTGTATTATACTGTATTTTTTTTATTGTATTGTACTGTATTGTTTACATTTGACTTTAGCACTGTATTTGGGGACACAAAATATTAAAAATTATCGTGTTCAACTCACGTATGTGCGACAGTATGGCGGGTCAAACTGGGCTTGTCTTTGAATGCGGTGCCACAGACGGTGCAAAGATAGGGTTTCTCTGCAGTGTGAGACCTCATGTGAACCTGCCGATTGCTGGACGTTCGGAATGTTTTGTTGCACATTGAACACTTGTAAGGCTTGATTCCTGAAAACCGAGATATGGTGGAAAAATTGTTTAATTATTCATTAATAACTCAAATGCATGCACACACAAACTCACCTTGCAGATGAGAAAGCAAAGGTTCAGACCCAAAAAGCGTCAGTCAGTGGCGATTTTTTAATTTAAAAAATTTTTATTTCAAGATTGATTTGAAGAGTAATAAAAGTTAGGTTGAAAAAAAATATTTTTTTTAGTGCATAAATTCACAGCAGAACAATTTTTGTACAATATTTGTAAAGTATTCATCTAGACTAAGTCTAACATTTTATTACACAAAAGTTTGTTATAAAACGTGTGTGTCTGTGAATGACCGTGTGTGCGTGATCGTGAGTGAGTGTCTGCGTGCGTCATGATTGCGTATGTTTTAAAAAAATGCTTTTCTATGTTATTTGTATGCATCTAAAGCATGACATTCGTCCTTATCCTCACCACAAACAAACATATTTTATATCCAAAATAGTGCCCAAAATTGAATGTGTTTTCCAAACTTAAACACCAAATTTTCCATATATATCAACTTTCCAACTCAAAGATCTAATACTCTATTTGCCAAATATTGACTTTGCTTACCTTAGATTAGCTAAAACAAATAGCTAAAAAATACTATTATAATGTATACACTTTTCTATTAGAGGAAAAGCACAAAAATGCCAACATTAATGTTTCTGCATGCAGGTACTGTAGATAATTTCAGTTTGTTTCAATAAGTTGTCTGCTTGCCTGCATGCATCCAGATTATTTAGATAGATCTATAGCAATTTGAAGAGCATGTTTGTTTTGTTGCCTGCATCTTTACTTCAATAAAATCCTTACCTGAATGAATCCTCTCGTGAATCATCAGAGTGCGCTTGCAGGACAGGTGCTTGCCGCAGAAATTGCACAGAAAAATCCTTGGCTCCCCATGCTCTCTGTTCTTATGCTTCCACACCTTGTTCCTGGTAGTGAACTCTTTCCCACAAACGTCACAGGCAAATGTCTTAGCCTCACATTCAGACTCAGAAGCACTAGCAGTGCCGTTGTCTAAACTCCCCTGTTCTAGTTCCAAATCAGTGTCTATTTCTGGTTTGATTTTCACACCAACAAGCTTTCCCTGACGAGGCTTTTTAACTTTGTTAGTTGCCTTTTTTGTTGCCTTTTTTGCCTCATCACCATCATTCATCTCGTTTTCATCAGTTGAGCCCACTTCATTGTAGGTATCCTCATTGTATCTGTCATCTATGTCAGTTCTTTCATCATCAAAATTTGTTTCAGCACAGTGTTCGATTTTAATTTTTGTTTCTGTAATTTCTTCTCGCAACACAATGGTTTTAGCTCTCTCTCGTTTTCTTAAGAGTTTTCCTGGAGTGTCTTTCTTAAGATTATGTTTCACTCTAACACCAATGGCGCTTTCTGTGTTGTCAACTTCTTTCTTCTCGTTGTCTTTGCAGATTTTTTTAGTAGGAGGACCCATGACTGTCCATTTTCTCGGTCTCCCTCGTTTTGCTTTGATTGGTTCCAAGGTGGTAACCTTTTGTATACTTTTGGCATCATTGTTGCTCTTTCCATCATTATTTGCTGGATGTTTCTTCCCTGATTTTGGCTGTACTTTTGAGACTGAGACATTGGCAGTGTGCTGAATCAATGATGTATGCATTGAGCGAGTTTTAGCACCTACATTGTTTGTACCAGAAGACGCAAATCCAGTGTTTTGAGCCGAAGACAAGATTCCGGAACATTTGAGACAGCACAGAGTGAGAGGTGCATGACATTGTACGCATATTGCTGCAGGCTGGTGCTGTCCCTTAGAGTTGTCTTCAAAACTGAAAAACAGGAAAAAGCAATCATAAATGAATCATCTCCTAATCATGAAAGCAGTGGTTCCACTTCTAGTACCATCTAACAGGATAACAGGAATTTATTTCGCCAATTGACATGTAATAGATACAACAATCGGAATATTATTTGGTGTTAGACAATGGCAAACGTTTTACATTTATCATCTCTCTCTCTCTTTCTCTTTTACACACACACATGCACACACCCATACCTACATGTATACACAAATACACCCATGCATGCACAACCACACACACTCGCACAAACATACCCAAAGGCTCGCACAAAGTCATCGCCTATGCAAATACTTAACACACACACACACACATACACACACACCTACACAGTGAGAGCATCATTATTACACACACACACACACATACACTTACTCTCACAGTGAGAGCATCATTATTACATGATATTCCATAGCATACTGAAATGCATAAACAGATAAATATAGTAAAACACAAATGACTAGTCTATTTACAAAGATAATAAAGTGCAAAGCACTAAAAGTGTCAACAAAATTTAAGATGCAATAAGTGGGCTAATGCGGGACTAACTTGCCATGTCCACAGGCCAGAAACCAATGGCGCCTGACAGGTGTGGGTTCGATCCAGCATCTGGGCGTTATGTTTCTCCGAATATTATTTACTTTCGACTCGGGCAACGTCTCGGGGGTTTTCTCCGGGTACTCCAGTTTGCTCCCCAAGCAAAATTTCAAAATCACAACTAATGTTAGATAGGTTGGGTTTGGGCACGCCACAGGCTGCGACTACGCTTTCCCCAGGGGAGGCGGCCCAGAATTTCTCTATGGAAAAAGGGACAATAAGGTAAATAAAATTTAAAAAAAAAATTTTTTTAAAGACTATCATGCCCTATCAATACTTACAACTTGACAAGAAAGCTGGCTATCTCTGTATTCATCAACAGATTTTGTGCTGCACCTATGGAACGCCAGTGAACCATAATTTCCTTCGGAATTAACAGCATTTCACTTTCAGTCTCCCTTGGCTCTATGTCATCAACAACCTGAAACAGGAAGAGGGCAAAACGTTTAATGTGGAAAAAAATATATTTAAATGTTAAAAAATAATAACATAAATAATAAAAAATACTGGTTGTATAAAAATATAGCCAAACATGCGTACAACAAACACTTTAAGTGAACAACACTTTTAGCGAATGAAAAAAAAAATCCCTGCCAGATCTGTTATTTAATAGGCAAAACAAACAACGTCTGTTTACTATCCTGACCGAACATCTGAAAAAAAAATTGAAAAAAAGCCATAAAATTGCACCTAAGGCCAGGTGGAAAAGATTATATGAATAAAAAATTTTAAAAAATAAAAAAGATGGCCTACCGACCCTTTTTTTTTTCCAATGACATGTTAACATAAACAGACATTTTTTTTTTTTTTTTTTGGGGGGGGGGGGGGGTGGTGAGGGGGACCTTACTTAGAATTTTCTGAAGATACAACCTAGCTTCGCTTACACCAAATGTAATTTCTTATCCCAGACACCAAATTTCGATGGATATCTATAACAAAATAGAAGAACATAACATCACAACATCTTGGAAATGATGTAAAATCCGCATCAAATTTTGACGCCATTCATGTGTTTGTAGAAAGACCCTTTTTAACCCTTTGGAGATGACCTAATTTGGGAAAAAAACAACAACAACAACAACAAAAGATATCATTCTAAGATCTGACAGAAAGTGACAGGCCTAACTTTTCTTGTTGTTCTTAGCGCCCAGGAACTTTTCACAAATAAAGGAAAGTTGACTTTTTTTTTAAAAAGTAAATAGACATAATTTTCAAAATATATCAGAATAAACTTCCAACCTCCGTTTTGCGGATGACACGGATGGATTGGCTGGAGAGGAACAAGAACTTGAATAGCTGGTACAGAGGACACCGCCTACAGAGCCTTTGGAATGGAAATAAGTGCAGAGAAGACCAAAATAATGACCCAAAACACTAATGGCATCAACACGGGCATCAAAGTCCAAGGCCCATCCCTCAACATGGTGCATAGCTTCAAATATTTAGGATATATTAGTAACAGACAATAGGCCCGGACAGGAAGTTCTCTCCAGGATCACACAAACAACTGCTACCCTGCCAAGGTTGAAGCCCCTTTGGAAAGACAGGACCATCAGTCTACACTCTAAGGTAAGGCTGCTGTGCTCCTTTGTCATCTCCATCTTCCTATATATATGCTTGCAAAACATGGACCCTTACAGCAGACATACAACAAAGAATGCAAAACATGGAGATAAGGTGCTACAGTAGACTTCTGGACATTTCAAACAACGAAGTCTGACAGACCATCACACAAGCCATTGGACCACAGGCAAATATTATCATTGCTGCAGTCATATATGGCTCTGTCTACAAAGTTGGTTCACTTTTTGTGACATGGGTGCCCAAAAATAAAAGTTGTCAAATACATACATTTTGTGGTTTATTTGAAAGATATGTATGTGTGTGATCATGTCATGCAGGTTAGAAGATAAGTTTTGACCTTATATGCATGTAGTCAGACCTTTAGTGTACACACTCAACGAAATGTCCAATGTAACACGGAAACCAAATAGTACTTAAAAACCAACAATATATATATGTAAAGTTGGCAAAGAATCTTTATTTATAAAGAGATTTGCTATCAAATAGATATAAGATTAAAAAGAAATGTTTACATTAGTAAAGAAGTTTATCTATTGATACATTATCAAGTCAATCAATTTTCTACAAATTTTAATCGTTAAAAGTTCTTTTATACTTAAAATGAAACAACCTGAAACAGCTACTGCACATACAAATTGTGTATAATATTATAACATAATCACAAAATAAAAGTGAGATCTTACAGGTCTCTATTAAAAAAAATCTGGTTCTTATTTTAAAAAATAATGTCCAATGTAACACGGAAACCAAATTAAGCTTGACGATAAATTATATTCGGCTAAATAATATTTATCAAACTTAGCGTATCCAAATCAAGTCAAATAATAAATTTAAATAAGTTTACTTGTCACTGCTGTTTCAAAGAGCATTTTTATTTATTCATTAACAAATTTTGAACGGATCTCATCATCCATCGGAACAAGAACGGCAAAAAAAAAAGTTTCTTGGCTTCTAATTACGTTAGACTAGCCGGAGATCTATTTTCATTAAAATAGGCACCACAGTCGAATTAAACTTATCCTAACAACTAAATAAACATAAAATATTATATAAACATGAAGAATCTTACTGTAAAGAGTCAGTTTTCTTGGTGACACTGCGTGCGTTGTCCAATGTAACAACTACGTGATACTCGGAAACCACACACAATGAAAAAGATTCTCCGCGTAAAATGAAACCACGCGAGAAGGGACGAGTGTATATATGACTGGAAGTCAAAAGGTGCATAATCACATGCTCACATCTTCAAACACTTCCAACTAGTTTATTTTAAAATATTATGTGAAGGAATTTGCTTGAATAGACATAAGAAACATAGCTTTAGCAGATAATACAGTGTTGGATTTGGTAAAAGCAACATCCAAGTTGAAGATTTGGGATTTTAATCCAGTCAGAGCTTTACTGAGCATGTGCAAAACGATGGAGAGACAACATGGTTCATAATGATCGCTTCTGTCTTAAAACAGGGGCTATCCATTTGTTTACTTCTGTTTGTTTGGATAGTAAAGGGATCATTTTAACAGGATATTTGCTTTAAATAGGATTTTTTTAATATACAAATTAAGAAACTACCCTTTAAAAAGTCGTGTTATTTGTGACACTTTCGTGTCACACAGCCTTTCATACTTGAAGTAATCAAAAAAGGGTTTAAATACAAGTTGGATCGAACAGAAAGCAATGTTTTCATTTTATTTGGCATAGAATACTATTCTAAACAAAAAAGCTGTTTGTAGGCCTAAGTACACTATAAAATACAGTACTTTTTAGCTTCGGTGTAACATTTGTCACAAATGACATATGTATTGTTATTATAATAATAAAAGGCAGTTTATTTTTTAAATCCTGAATTTCTAGTAACTGAAAGTTGAATTGCACATGGTCAAACAGCCCATTTCCTTTGGTTCAATGGCAGGAAGGAGAGAAGGTAAGTCTTTGTTGTGGTGTCACACTTATATTTTAGTCACAAATGAAACATTGACGTCACAAATGACATTATAAAATATGTATTATAATAAATAAATCACAGATTACATGAAATGAGTTAGATTTTAGGGTGTTTGAGTGTAGACACAACAAGCATGTCTCAACAGGAAGCTACATTAGCAGCCTAGGATTATTTTCTGATGTACTGCTATTTTGTGACACAATTTTGTTTCGTGTAACATATCACAAATGACACAAAATGTTTTAGTTTGTACAAGTTATGCTGTTCAGATTATTAATATGCTTGCTCAGTTTCATGAATTTTATTGCAACATTGTTTTAAGTTAAAACATTTGCATTGAATAACTTTTTTCATTTTAAGTACTTAGTTATGTTACAGAAATACATGTGACGACAAATTGTATTCTTACCATTGAAATAACATTTTCCATTTTTCTTTTTGTTTAATTTTTTTTCTTTTTTAGGTCTTAGGAGGGCCTCTGTGGCCAGCTTTGCAAATACCTCTCCCAAACACAAATAATCTGAGGTGTTTATGAAAATCAAGAGCGACTCAAAGTTGATTCTGACAGATGGGAGGCCTTTTAGGAGAAACAGAAAGGAGTGTTTAAATGATGGTATTGCAATCGATCCGAGCAAAAGACAAAGAATGGGTCAACCCGCAAAACCAAAAATATCTACCACAAGAATGTTGTAAGGCTTTTTTCAAGAAAGCACTGGAAGATCTACAAAAGGCTACCTCTTACAGTCAGCCGCAGATGATCAGTAGGCATTTGAATAAAGAATTGACCAAATCAAATGGCCACTTTTACAATGTTCGATGAACAAGGAAGTCTCAGCAGACATGATGATAATGAACCAGCACCTGTAACTCATTGCTTGGAGCAGTCTGTGCAATTGACAGGGTCTCCCAAACCCAGGTAAAATATAGTATTCTATTCTATATTATCATTACTTCCTTCCAGAGTTAGTTTTCTTTTACATTAATGTACCTTGTGCAATGGCACTTAAAAAACAACAACTTTAAAGTATGTATGGATACAAACCAACTGACCAGGAACATTACACTTTGTTTGCCTTTGTTTCAGGATATAATATGGCAGTTCGGTACAAAAACTGTATAACTTATAAGAGAAAGAAAGGCCAGAAATTTTATTATGGCCAAGTATGTGAATTTTCATAATTCGTTTTTACTGCATTTGGAAAATAGTTTAATATCTGATTCTGTACTTTTAATATTTTTGTTACGAAAATACTTCAATTACATCCATATAATTACTCTTTCCAGTTTTCTTTCCAGAATTTCTTTTTAAAGGAAATTGTAACAATCGGATCCCAACTTACTACTCAAGTATTTTAGTCTTGATTACATAATGTTAAAATGTGCTGTATGGGACTGTTGCAGGTTGCTTTTGATCAGACAACAAGGCTGTCCACTGAAGTTTCTCCGGTCATGGGGACAATAATTTCACTTTTCTCGAAAAAGATTACCTTGACCATGGTGTGGGGATAGATGGTTTAAACATAAATGTATTCAACAAACCAGATAATAAAAGGTTAAACCAACTATGGTGCACAAAAGCACAAGGCTTAAATGAGTGCTACCCAAATAATAAATAATTTATCAAAAATATATAACTGGCGGACAACAGGAAACAACAACACATTGATATCTCTCACACACAAAACACTTTATAATACTTCAACTTTAAAAAAAATGGCAGACAACATACCAGCATTGGACACAATCAGTTGAATCACACTTGATATAAAATATCAAAACTAGAAAGTATGTTTACATAGACAAGCCAATTGCCATCAGAATGCAAACAGAAAGGAAGCACGCATGCACACAAAAGTACACACTACACAAACACACACACTCAAAGGAAGGTACATCAAATGATCAATTTATATGCTTAAAAGAACATTGCATAAAAAAATAATACACTACACTACAGTGAGAAAACAAAAAACATGAATTCAATAATCAATATGAAAAAAAGTGAACATTAACTTACAAAAAAATATAACTCTCTCTCTTTCTCTCATGGAAACTTCCAGTTCCACAGAAAGCGATATAAATGCACGTATGCACTTGGACAAGCAAAGGTAGACACATACACCTCACACTTTTGAGACCAGGGGGTTAAATCACTCTCACTCGTTCTCCCTCTCTCTTTTCTCACTCTCCCTATTCCAACCGCCCCCCTCTCCCACCCCTCCACTCCCTGCACCCTCTTCTTCTGGCAAAAAATCTTCTAAAATCAACCCTTTTTGCAATAACATGATGAGAATTATAGCTTGACGTTTTCTGGGCTGTAAATCTTACATCAAAGACTCATTTTAACATTTTAAATAAACGACGGACATAACGAATACAAAAGCACAATTCGGCCACTAACCGTCGATTACGAGTACAACGAATGGGAACATTTTCCCCCTGGACTTTGTTGTACAAGCATGTTTCACTGTAATGTTTTATTTATGCCATATTTCATCATGGTCATCGCCCTCATTCTCCGTTTCAAAAAATGCTAGCAAATTCCAAGAAAAATAAAGCTCAGCGGAGAGAGAGAGAGAGAGAGAGAGAGAGAGAGAGGAGAGAGAGAGAGAGAGAGAGAGAGAGAGAGAGAAGAGAGAGAGAGAGAGAAAGAGAGAGAGAGAGAGAGAGAGAGAGAGAGAGAAAGAGAGAGAGAGAGAGAGAGAGAGAGCATCAGCAGATGATGAAGAGATTTCAGTATTGTATTTGATAGACGAAAGTTAAAAAGAAAACGGCACATAATTATACATTGAAAACATGATAGAAAACCTACATACCTCAGTCTTCACCTGCAAATGAATAGCTTCTGCTCGCAATCTTTCCAGCAGTTCCATGATTACGCAATCTAGGCAGAACTCCAGACTGAAGACTAGCGACTATGCAATGTAAGATCACTTAAAATACTCCTTCCTTTACTGGCGTCAGTGCTTTGATTATCTCGACTTATGACGTATGCATTATGTTATTGTTACCAAAGAGTTTATTATTTGTAACAAACTCTTTGATGAATATAGTACTTAGTAGTAGTAGTACGGCTCCGCATAGGAAAGAGCAACAGCTTGCAAGCACAATATTGTGCAAGCTGAATATAATTGATTTCTAGTCAGAATTACACTTACTTCCATAGGTTATACCAATAAACTAGGCTTCGAAACATTTCTCCTTCTGTCGAACACCGAAACTAGTACGCCAGTCGCCATGATCTTCCGGTCCTGATCTTCAGTAGACAGAGCTAGCCTAAGTCTAACATGTGTGTCTGCACAGGTACGAAGTCTTATATAACCTATAACTTTCTTGCATAACGCAGATTAAAACTATATTTTCTACTTATTTTTGTTTAGTTTTAGACACAAACCCCACTTCCAACATTGTTTAGGCATATATTATTGTAGCCTAATGCGTCGTCTGCTTCAAATTAGTCATGTCTAAAAAGAGCGCTTCACGGCGCACTGTGCATTAGCAATGTATTTTGCGCCTTATTTAGTTTTCCGGTTTGCGCTTAAGATGGCGACCTTTGCAGAATGTACAGACTGCTACAAATGAATAACTAAGCGCAAATCATCCCGGCCATGGATACTTTGCCAATCATAGGCCAGTTATCAACGTCCCCCAGCTTCAGCTTTCTGAAGGTATTGGTAAAGTACATTTTGCGTTAATGGTTGTAAAAATAATGTTGTATTTTTCACTGGTAAGCTGCAGATGTCAACTGAACGTCTAAGTGAACTGAAAACATAACAATTAAAATGTCCCAACACCGAAGGTCAGTGGTAGAGCGTTCGCCTGGCACACCGATGACCCATGTTCGAATCTCGTGGTGGGCACCATAAAAGTGACAATTTTTCACTGTCCTTCCTAACATTGTGATTGCTGCGGTGGTTCAGTGTTGTTTTATTTCCCTTTTTTCTTTTTGAGTAAAATTTACGTCCCCGGACACATTAAGCGTATAGGGGACGTGGTGTGGCACCTTTTTTCTTTTTCTTGTAATCTTCCTTTTTATGGACAGGGTTCCGTACAGAACGTCTATTGTCCAACGGTTTAGATCTGTAGTAGCGCCTAGCGGGGGACCCTCTTCCCTGGTATGGTTATCCCTGTCTGCCAGATTGTTAATAATGGATGTAGACATTAAAGTTAAACTGTTTATTTCATCCTAAAGTGAGATAATTTACACATTATTTTGTTGTGCTTTTCCAAAATGACATGCACACCTCTTTAAGCTTACACTCCAGATTACATTAAAAGCGCCAACAGGTATATCTGTCATTAATTTTCTTTTTAAAAAAAGAAAATAACTGTGCCAAATTATTGAATTAGTGATTTTGAAGATTTGGAAGCAATGTCACAAAAATTATTTGATTACTTCATCAGTACTTGCAAAATACATTAGCAATTATTTTCAGGATGAGGGCTTGGAACTGGCTGAAAGAACCGTTGCATTGAAAGAGCTGTCAACAAGATGGCGGACAATTGGAACAAGTCGTGGCCTGAAGACTGATGAAGACGTCGCTTCTTTCCTTGTTCGATTGTGAGCATTTCAGACAACTACTCTTTCCTTGAATTTAAAAAATAATTTTTACATTAATTCATTGCATGCTTGCCAGACTAGGCAGTAGGCTACATCCTTATTTTGTCTTTACTAGTAAAAATTTTTCAAGTAATATATTCATTTATTATACATAAACGTATAACTCAAGATAGGGAACTCACTCATGACGCTGTCAGGATTTTACTATAGATATTTAGAAGTAGACAGTTTTATTGACTAGTGTTGTAGAAACACTTGGTGAAGAGTTTGACTTTGTGTGCTTCAGTTTTGAGGATACTTGGCGTGACCAACAGTCAGCGGCCCTTTGTTTGACATGTCACACACCACTCACTCTCTGCTGCCTGCAGTGTTCTGGCATCTCCGCTCTGCCTTCACAGCCTTCCAACAGCAAGACCAGGAAGGACAATCAGACTGGCAGCAACAGTGCAAGCAGTGAAGAGCTGTTTGGCAGTTCGGGGCTGTTCGGTGATGCTTCCAGGAAGCCTGACGGCAAGGTCAGCAATCCTGAGGACCTGAAATGCCCACTGTGCTTTGTCATGTTCACAGAGGTGGACCAGCTGACAGTGCATGTGTTGGCCCACAGCGCTGTCATGACCCACCATTGCAAGGTCTGCAATGCTTCCTTTCTGCACCCTGATGTTTTCGAGATGCACCAGAAAATCCACTCCCAGGATGGGGATCAGGAAGGCGGTGTGAACGTGTCTATCTCCGACGTGAGTGCTAGAGTGAAACTGGAGCCAGGGCCAGTGGAAGGTGCCACTGCCGAGCCTGTCTCCCAGCCTGATGACATAGAGCCCGTCATCACTTTTGACGTCAACGCCGCCCTGCCTGGGGCTACCAATGACAAAACTGAAACCCTGGAAGCTCCCCCAAACACTGCTGATATGAACATTGAAACCCCAAAACCCCCTGACAGTTATCAAGAAGAACATGATGAGGTTTTGTCTGATGATGATAATGTTGATGATAACATGGATAATGATGACGATGTTAGTAAGGAAAACCCAGCAGAGGATGCAACATCCAGAGTCAAGGAACAAGAAACATGTGACAAAATGTCGACTGATGATAAAGATGATGTGACGTTGCTGTCTGTCACGCCTGCAAAAGAGCCAGGCACTGGAGAAACTAATTTAGAGTCCCAGTCAGCCCCAGGAATAAAGAATGACAGCATTTCTGACGCTACCTCTAAAAACACTGGCTCCTATGGATGCCAGCGATGTGGACAAAGCTTCAGCTCGTTGCGCGAACTCCTTGTCCATTCCAGATGCCATTACAGCAGTTTGCGACAGAAGTTCGCTGCCTCCCGAATGCAGAAAACCAAGATCGCTCCCCAGCGCAAAAGCTCCACCAGAGCCTCCGCTAAAGCTAAACCTCCAGCCAAACCTGCAGCTAAAGCTAAACCTCTAGCCAAACCTGCAACTAAAGCTAAACCTCCAGCCACTGCCAGCAAACGGAAGGGGAGGAAACAAATGAAGAAGCTGAAAGTTAAAATGAAACCCTTGCCCAAGACGAAATCTAAAGCAGGTCCAGTGACACGCCGGAAAGCCAGGGAAGAAAGCGATGACGATGATTCTGATGATGAAGACTACAAAGCAGAATTGGAAGATGAGCCAGCTTCCGACAGTGACAGCACGGGCACCATGGACTACGAGCTGGAGATTGAGACAGAGAAAGAGAAGAGGAAGTCTGCCATCAAAACTGATTCTGCTCCTTCTATTCCTAAGCGAAAGAGGGGCAGACCACCCAAGAAAACAAATGAGTTGAAGTACAGTAAGTATTCTGTGCTTGTCATTTGTTGTGCTACAATAATTCAGACATATGTGTGTGTTAAATGGAACAAAATTACTGATTGTTTGTGTCCGTTACAGTGTACTATACATTCTTGCTCTTTTGCTTTAAGCTGTTTTTCTATTAAATTATACGTAATTTACAATACTATACAATACATGTATTTTAGATTTTAAAAAAAGAAAGATGTAATATTTTATTGTTAATTTAGGCACTCAGAATGAGATAATTTGTCACTAAAAATGTATTTTAATTTCTTCCATACATTCCTGAAGATTTTCTGTGACCAGGGTTTTAAGAACTAGCGCAACATCTTTCTGCATTACTAAACTATGAGTTTTCTGTGGCAGTACCCAAATACAGCAAACACCTGAAGACCCCAGGCATGTTTCGCTGCAAGTTTTGCGGCCGAGACATGTGCAACAAGGACTCACTCACTATGAGAGAAGGCATTTAGGTAAGATGGAGTATTAGTTTACAACAATGCACACAAATTGAAAGAAGGCCCTTAGGCCTTAGAGGGAAGGGGAAATAATAGCTCAACAATAAATGAGATTTAAATCTTAACTTGTATAGTATACTCGACCATCAAAGTGTTTCTGTGAACAATACATGTTGGAACATGCAAAAATCATAAATAAATCCATAGGGTTAATCCTTGTGACAGAAAATTGCACGGAGCTGCAGAAAATTGAGGCACCCATACAGTGTACGGATATAAGTCTCACTGTGAGTATTCTTTGCTTGTAACTATACAAAGGAAGGATACATACGCTAGCAGTGTGTCAGTTTTCTGTTTCTCCGTCAGTCTGTGTGATTTTTTTCCCTCAAATGGATCAAAACCTTACTTTTTAAGCATGCTGCCTACCATGTTAATTATCTGCTTGTATCTTTAAAGGATAGCCAAGAGTTGCATTCTTAATTATTGCTTTGATCTTTGCATAATATTGCTTTGATCAGTCTCTTTATTATATTGTCTGCAGTCCTCTGTAGGAAGTCAGTTCTCAGTGACAGTTGTATGGTTTTGAGCTTCGTTTTCAGCTCTTGTCATGATTAGTATTTGTTCATCAGTTAAAAAAGTTTGGAAAATCTTACAAGGAAATATTCACAGAAGTTTGTTATCTCTGTTCTTTATACTTGTGTAGTATTCTCCCTAATGTTCCTATCAATCATATAAACTGTTGAAGCATTCGCAGATTAAACCTTGTTCAGTCGGTTTGGATTTTATAAAATAATCTTGTTTGACTGTCAGATTTGTATGGCTAAGTAAATGCGTGTTTGATTGACGGATTACGTTTGTAGGAGTCTATATATTACTATGATGTTTGCAGGAATCAAACCGTACAAATGTACGCAATGCTTGTCATCCTTCTTCAGCCGTAGTGCGCAGTGGGCTCACACACGCACGCATTCTCGTGAAGAAGGTGATAACTCCATCGCCACAAGGCAAGTTAGCTAATGATTACAGTGGAGATACTAATGACGACAATGTTGAGGATGATTAGGAGGAAGAGAAGAGAGTGAGAGGCTAATAGTAACATACTTTCACACTCTTTATGAGCAAAGCAACAATTTCATCTCTTCAAGGCTGTTATACTAATGTTAATAATAATAAAAGTAATGGGAAAAAAATGAAATAATACCAGGCGCAATAGGTGCCTTATACCTTAATCAGGCTCGCAGTGCGGCGATTTGTAACCAACATACACGCTCACATGTTACTCACACACACTCTTACATGTTAACACAACTGTCGCGAAAATACGCGTCTCTTCTGCCAGCTTTCCTGACAGCAACGGTACATCGTTTGTTTTATCTTTTCGTAATGTTCAAATGACATATTTGGGGTGCCTTTGGATGAAGGTCTCAAGACTCTATGTTTTGACGTCGGTGTATACGTCATAGACCGATTGCGTCATATTAGAGAAGGAGACATTTTGTCAACAACACCGTCTTCACGGGCCAACAATCGAAGAAGAATCGCAAGTAACTCCTAGATGCGGCATTAACTGTGCAAGGCACACCAGTTGAAGGAAGCCAAGAGGGATACTTAGAAGTACCTGAGGATACTGAATGAATCAGCTTTGGGTGGAAAGGGTCAGCCAACTTTCACCTGGTTCAACTATCCAAGGTCGTCAATCAACTGGGAGTTACCCGTATCAGGAGCCATCTTTGCCGTCACGAACCGTTGGGTTCTTTCTTCATGCGCCATCGTGGGCGCAAATCAGTGCAGGCCGGAAGAAATCAGTGCAGGCCGGAAGATGTAGGCAAGTCGCTGAGGAACGAACAACATCAAGTTTCCAAGACATCACAGCAAAGACAGAGGCAATGAGTACCAGAGTGTAAAAAAACCAAACATTGACATTAAGTTTATTTCAAGCCTCTACAAATGAAGATAAGTTGAATTTTTATTCTTTCACAAATCTCACGAACAACGGCTGAGACAACACTGGAGTAGAACACAGATTTCATTTTTATCACATGTGATCACGCATCATTGTTGTCAGTCATAAACATCATCAGTGAATGAATAAGTTGATTTGTATTACCATCACACTCTGCGTGTACACATCTATGGTGCAAATGCGCGCGTGTCTCTTATCTTTGATGCTGAAACTCTATCCTTAATTGCACACACCACTTATTTATTACGGATCCGGAGGCAACCACGGCAGGTGGTGCAGCACCCCCTGAAATCACTGCGTATTTTGGGTAAGGGCTGCGCAAGGATCCTCCCGTGCGTTGACATATTGGGGGCATCGTTTCCGGGATAGGTGTGTGTGTCGGTTGAGGATACGGTATCAGAACCGAGAATAAGCATCAAAGATTTGACCACGACGTGTGTCTTCAAAATTTAATGTGGGCGGTTGGAGGGTGCCACTATTACAACTGGGTGGACACACCTTCTGCCATAGTGTAACATCCACTTTTATCGGACGATCTAGCAATAAGACCAAACATGCATTAACCATAATTTTAGTTTTATTTTGAGCCTGTACAATGTTCGTTTCTTTGGGAAAATACACACAGTAGTAGGTGAGTAATTAGCAGATCTAGGCTTTCCGCAAGGGTTACAGCGGTAAGTCACGTGAGGAGAGGTACGAGGTTACCATCACGATATATGATCTAACACTAGTTACGAGAATCAAACTATACTTGTATTCACATACGTATAGACGTTTTCACCTCTAAAGATAGTGCAGTTAGCAGTTTATTTGAAAGCAACTTGCGTTTGAGATCGTTATAGGTAGATAACATGCTCATGATAACGCATGTATGGTAAAGCTATCTGGCACTTGAAAGTAGTTTATTTTCCAAACGAACATCGACAAAGTGTCGAAAACAGTTCATGTGATTGTTGAATCACAACCAGATATTCAAGTAATAATTGTATTACAGCGGGTACCCAATTATTATCGCTATGTCGCAAGAACGCGTTAGAACGCGTCAGGGAACGTCACGAACGAACGATCAAGAGGAGATACCAGACTGGAAGGTTCGCATGGAACAGTGGAAAAGCGAGGGGGAGATGTTAGGCCTAACAGGTAAGGACCTTTTAGATTATGTCTCACAGAGTAAGAAAGAAGAAGAGGAGAAAAAAGAGCGCCGTAGGAAAGAAGAAAAAGAAGACGCCGAGCGCCGGAAGAAAGAAGAAGAGGAGAAAGAAGAGCGCTGTAAGAAAGAAGAAAAGGAAGACGCCGAGCGCCGACGAAAAGAAGAAGAGGAGAAAGAGGAGCGCCGTAGGAAAGAAGAAAAAGAAGACGCCGAGCGCAGGAAGAAAGAAGAAGAGGAGAAAGAAGAGCGCCGTAAGAAAGAAGAAAAGGAAGACGCCGAGCGCCGACGGAAAGAAGAAGAGGAGAAAGAAGAGCGCCGGAGGAAAGATGAAGAAGAGAGAGAGGAGCGGGAAAGAGAATTTCGCTTACGGGAGGAAAACCAGAAAGCAGAACGGGAGCTTGCGATTAGATTGAAAGAGATGGAGCTAGAAATGCATCGAGAAATTCAATCGACGGCTTCCGTCCAGAATAAGTAACAACTCTATGAACGGAAGCAGGATTAAAATCAAATTGCCGTTTTATGAGGACAACAACGACCTCGAAACATACCTGAAACAATTTGAGCGAGTAATGAAGGCGGAGAACTGTCAGCAAGAGGACTGGGGAGTTAGGCTAATAGCTCTATTAAAAGGGAAGGCCAGAGAAATCATGACTCAGCTCAGTGATGCCGACGTTTTCGACTACGACACTCTAAAAGAAGAGTTGCTCAAGAGGTTTCAGTTAACCACAGAAGAATACCGTAAGAGATTGAAAGACGCAAGACAGACGTCGACTGAAATGGCCAAGGAATTCATGTTCCGAATCAGGTTGTATAGGAAGCGGTGGTTCGAACTGTCAAAGAGATCATCAACAGTCAAGGACTGGGAAGACCTAATAGACATGGCACACTTCATTGAAGGCCTACCAGCTGACAAAGCCCGATTTGTCAAGGAACACAAGCCGAGCACTGGCGATGAAGCGTAGAGGCTGCATCATTATTCGAATCAATCAGGATGTCTGAAACTCCGCGAGTCAGATTCGAAGAGCGCCATCGATCGCTTAGAAGGGACCTCCAGCAAGAGGCGAAAAGACACAGATCGCCCAGTGTAGATTCGCGCGACAGCCGCAGTCCAAGCCCTGGAGAACATAATACTGGAAATTCAAGCACATTTAGGGCATCGAGTCAGCGCAGCCGAAGTGGTACCATAGAATGTTATCGTTGCAGCGGACCACACAAGGCATCAGACTGTCCAACAAGGTCGCAGTCACCAAGGCCACAATCGCCAAGCCGTCACGTACAAGCGCACAGCGTCAAGACTCTAACAGCTTCCAATGCCGCTTGTGCAATACAGACGGGATCGCAATTATGCGAGAAATGCAGCAGTATTCCGTTTAAACCGGAATGTACCCTCATCGTCGAAGGGACATTAACGGAGGGAATACGCGACACCGGAGCCACTATGACAGTGGTGAAGGCAAACCTGATCCCTGCAGAGAAGTACACTGGGGAGAAAACGAAAATCAAACTCGCTAAAGCGGACCAAGAAATAGAGGTGCCATTAGCGAAAGTACACTTGGACACACCTTTCTTTATTGGGGAGACTGAAGTGCTTGTTTTGGAGGACACATTGTACCCAGTATTGATTGGAAACTCCACAACTCTGAGAAAGAATGACAATGAAACGATTCCCGTTTATGCAACCAGAGACATTTGTTGCAACGTAGAGACCCGGTGCAGTTCAAGAGGGAAAGCAAACCGAGAGCTCTTGATAGAGGGAAACACTATCGGAGGAGTTACCAGTGCCGAGTTAAGGAAAGCCCAGCAAGAGGACGAGACCCTTAACAGCGCGAAGGAAGCAGCCAAAGCACCAAGACCCATCCGTAGAGACAATAAAAGAACATGTAAATATCTTTGGAAGGACGGCATCCTTTATCGAGAGTTTGTTTCGACAGAAGGAACCCAGAAACAGATCGTGGTACCCAAAAAGTACAGAAACGGTATCATGAAGCTGGCACATGACATGCCGATGAGCGGCCACTTGGGCAACAAAAAGACACGCGACCGCATATGGGCGAATTTCTATTGGCCAGGAATCATCGGAGATGTACAAAGATATTGCGCATCATGTGATGCATGCCAAAGAACAGCGCCAAAAGGAACTACCAGGAAACTTCCCATGGGACGTGTACCACTAGTGGGAGTACCATTCGAAAAGGTAGCCATTGACTTGATCGGACTGTTCACCACGCCATCAGATAGGAAACATCGTTACGTGCTGACGATGGTGGACTATGCAACACGTTACCCAGAGGCAACCCCTTTGAAAACTTGCAAGGCACCCGAAGTTGCCGAAGCCCTATGGACGATGTGGACCAGAGTAGGAGTGCCAAAAGAAATAATAACAGATCAAGGGTCACAGTTCACTGGAGAAGTGATGAAAGATCTACAACGATTGTTGAGTGTCAAGGGGATAACAACGACACCTTACCACGCTCAAGCAAACGGGTTGGTTGAAAGATTCAACGGCACACTAAAGCAGATGATCAGAAAGATGTGTCTGGAGCAGCCTACAGAATGGGACAGACTAATACCTGCCTTGTTGTTTGCATACAGGGAGGTTCCACAGGAGTCCACGTCATTCTCACCGTTTGAATTACTGTACGGGAGAACAGTAAGGGGACCACTACAAATACTCAAAGAGCTGTGGGTGAACACGAATATAGCGCCTGAGACCCGAACAGCCGCGCAATACGTGACTGATTTGAGAAACCGGATCGAGGAAACATGCGCTATTGCCAGAAAACACCTGGAAACGGCGACAGCACGACACGCGCGCCAATTCAACAAAAAGACCAAGATGAGAGAATTGAGAAAAGGAACAAGAGTTCTGCTACTACTTCCAGAGAAGAACAACAAACTGGAATTGACTTGGAAGGGACCTTTCACAGTACAGGAGAAAGTGAACCAATACACCTACAAGGTGGAGATCAACGGTAAGTTGAAAACTTACCATGCAAATCTCCTGAAGGAATATGTGGAAAGAGAACCAGAACCCGCAGTAGCAGTGGTGATGCTTGAAGACGAAATCAGCATCGACGAGAAAGATGAGTCATTGCAAGAATACGTAAATGCTCTGCCATCCATCCCTTTGGGTCGCACTGAGACTCATCAGGATGTTCTCATCAACCCTGAGTTGGAGGCATCTCAAAAAGCTCAGATCGTGGAAATATGCCAAAACCACGAAACAGTGTTAAGCGATCTACCAGGCAAAACGGTTTTGGAGAAATGCCATTTGCGTACTCGCTCTGAAAAACCAGTGCACGTGAAACAATATCCATTACCCCACGCAGCGAGAGACACCGTCCAAAAGGAGGTGCAGGAGATGATCAAACTCGGAGTGATAGAACCAAGCATATCAGCGTACAGCGCGCCCATTGTACTGGTGAAGAAGAAAGATGGTTCAATTCGATTCTGTATTGATTACCGGAAACTAAACAACGAAATCGAATTCGACAGTGAACCCATGCCAGACGTCGATCAGCTTTTTGCGAAACTCAGCAACGCAAAATATTTTTCGAAACTCGACCTATCTAAAGGATACTGGCAAATTTCAGTCGATGAAAAGGATCGTCACAAGACAGCATTCTCGACACCATATGGTCAATACCAATGGACCACCATGCCATTTGGATTGAAAACAGCAGGGGCAATTTTTACCCGCATGATGAGAAAACTACTACAACCCATGGGCAGAGACGATGTCGACAACTTTATTGACGACATACTAGTCGCATCCGAAACATGGGAGGAGCACTTAGAAGCTCTAGAACAAGTGCTGACAAGATTAGAGCACGCTGGACTCACAGCCAAACCTTCAAAATGCCACCTTGGGTTCCAGGAACTGTCATACCTGGGACATCAAATAGGGAAAGGGAAGATTCAACCAGAAGACGACAAAGTAGGGAAACTGGCAAAAGCAGAAAGACCTACTACAAAGAAAGAAGTACGAGCTTTCCTAGGACTAGCCGGTTACTATCGGAAGTTTGTTCCAAACTTTGCCGAAATCGCTAGCCCACTCACAGATATGACCAAAGCCAAGCAGCCAGACCGAGTGCAGTGGAACGAAACAGCTGAAAAAGCTTTTTCCACATTAAAGAGTCATCTGTGCAGCAAACCCATCATGAGGTTACCCGACAAGGAAAAGGAGTTTGTGCTACGCACAGACGCATCTGACAAAGCCATAGGAGCAATCCTATTGCAGGATCACGGAGAGGGACCGCAACCTGTGGCTTACGCTAGCAGGAAACTGAAGAACGCGGAAAGAAACTATGCCACAGTTGAGAAGGAATGCCTAGCATCCGTCTGGGCCATCAAGAAGTTTGAACCATACTTATATGGGAAGCAATTCATTCTTGAGACGGACCATCAACCACTCCAATACTTGGAGAAGTCAAAAACAGAAAACGGCCGACTGATGAGATGGGCTCTTGCTCTCCAACAATACGACTACAAAGTGAGAATCATCAAGGGGAAAGACAACGTGGGTGCTGACTACTTGAGCCGCTCTTTCACGAACGAGAATTAGCTAAAAACTAGAGTTTTTAGTTTCAGAAGGGACCTATGTCGCGAAAATACGCGTCTCTTCTGCCAGCTTTCCTGACAGCAACGGTACATCGTTTGTTTTATCTTTTCGTAATGTTCAAATGACATATTTTGGGTGCCTTTGGATGAAGGTCTCAAGACTCTATGTTTTGACGTCGGTGTATACGTCATAGACCGATTGCGTCATATTAGAGAAGGAGAAATTTTGTCAACAACACCGTCTTCACGGGCCAACAATCGAAGAAGAATCGCAAGTAACTCCTAGATGCGGCATTAACTGTGCAAGGCACACCAGTTGAAGGAAGCCAAGAGGGATACTTAGAAGTACCTGAGGATTCTGAATGAATCAGCTTTGGGTGGAAAGGGTCCGCCAACTTTCACCTGGTTCAACTATCCAAGGTCGTCAATCAACTGGGCGTTACCCGTATCAGGAGCCATCTTTGCCGTCACGAACCGTTGGGTTCTTTCTTCATGCGCCATCGTGGGCGCAAATCAGTGCAGGCCGGAAGAAATCAGTGCAGGCCGGAAGATGTAGGCAAGTCGCTGAGGAACGAACAACATCAAGTTTCCAAGACATCACAGCAAAGACAGAGACAATGAGTACCAGAGTGTAAAAAAAACAAACATTGACATTAAGTTTATTTCAAGCCTCTACAAATGAAGATAAGTTGAATTTTTATTCTTTCACAAATCTCACGAACAACGCACAGCAGCTCAATGCCTATGTGAGGAGCACTCTTAGGTTATCCCACATTTTGCTGGCTGCGGGCTATTTATAGCTTGCCTACACCCTCCCTTTCAGTGAAAGGAAAGGAAGAAAGAGCACTGGCAAAGCTATTTATAGCTAGCCTGGCTGAACTAGCTTCAAAACCTAAAAGCTTTGGTTGAGTCGGTGTGAACGGCTGAGACAACACTGGAGTAGAACACAGATTTCATTTTTATCACATGTGATCACGCATCATTGTTGTCAGTCATAAACATCATCAGTGAATGAATAAGTTGATTTGTATTACCATCACACTCTGAGTGTACACATCTATGGTGCAAATGCGCGCGTGTCTCTTATCTTTGATGCTGAAACTCTATCCTTAATTGCACACACCACTTATTTATTACGGATCCGGAGGCAACCACGGCAGGTGGTGCAGCACCCCCTGAAATCACTGCGTATTTTGGGTAAGGGCTGCACAAGGATCCTCCCGTGCGTTGACAACAACGAACACTCAATTCATCACTCAAACATGTGAAGTAAAAGCCTCTCTATTAGAAGGCAGAAAAGAATACAAATATATACTTTTTAAAATTGACAGTATCCAATATCATACTTTATTTATTTTATTTTCTCGTTTATTTTTGTATGGTATTTATTTGTCTTGTCATGCAGGAGAGAGAGGCCACATCGTTGTAAGTACTGCCGAAACACGTACACACACGAAGATTCGCTGAAGGAACACATTGATGAGGCGCATGCTAACCCTGGAGAGCCAGGCAAGCCTCCGTTGCCCAAGAGTTGGGTCTGTGACAAGTGTGGCAAGTTCTACTCTAACCAAAAGAACTTCAAAGCTCACCTCAGGTATGTAGCACAGCTTTCAAAGTTGGTGAACCCTAAACATTAAACTTAAATTACTTGCTGATGTCGATGGTTTGTGGATTTGGGTAAAATCTCAACTTTCTCTAAAACATCACATAATATATAACTTAACAAAACAGCAATATTCTAGGAAAAAACTTAGAAGCCACACCGCAGATTTCTACGGAGAACTTCCAAGTCACACAGCAGGTTTCTAGGTAGAATTTACTTATCCTGGTTGGCACTGCTCTGTGGCTGCTGTGCCTTTCCTGAGAAAGCAGCCAGAATGGGAGATGTATGTAATAGTTCTCCAGAATCAATTTAAATCCTATGCTTTCGTCTGTTTTCTCCAAAACTCCCCTTTTATCAATGAGTTTTACGAGGTTTTCTACATTTCATCAAACTTCCTGCTTCGTTTTGTTTACTGAACTATGCATAAAATTATAATGATGAAAGAGAGTCGTTGGGTCATTACACATGTTTGATTTAAATATGTTTTTATTCAAAAAATACTTGAGACATCTCTTATTTTTGCGATAGTGTTGTTTTACTATTGAGGATTTGGTAGTGGATTAAAAATTGAAAAAAAAAAAATATATATATATATATATATCTCCAATTGCAATGTTCAGACGTCATGAGGAAGGGTTCAACAGAGTGTGCCCAGACTGTGGCAAGTCGTTCAGAGGTTCAAGCTCACTGCGCTCACACATGAAGCTCCACCGTCCTGGCCACAATCACCTCTGCTCCGAGTGCGGCAAGACTTTCCAGTGGGCGGCATCGCTACGGCAGCACAAGAAATTGCATGAGACAGGGGGCAAGGGTCACGTATGTACTGAGTGTGGGCGCACCTTCCAGTGGGCCCCCTCGCTTGCCGCCCATATGAAGCTGCATGAGGTGAGATGAAAGCTGAGACTATTTCTTTATTATGTATTTTGTGTTTATTCTAACTTTTCATCACAATAAGTGAGATCCATCGTACCAGCACTATTGTCAGTGGGAAAAATTCGCTGTACCAGCTCTGCAATGTATTTTGTTCATTTTGATATTGTTATACATGCTTATATGATATGTGACAAGTAATAATTGAACGCTTTTGAAAGAGGCAGCCAGTAAATGTTTTTCTAAACATACAAATCCACATAGAAATCTGTTGTTAGGGTCCACAAAAATGTCCGTCTCCAATCAACATAGCCAAGGGCAGTGCTGTTGCTCTGTACATTACTGATGCTTAAAGTATTTATTGTGTCCGAATGTCATATTATGTCCGAACATCAGGGCTGCTGAGGACAGAGAAAGATGGAGTATGCTGGTTAAACGATCATCTGTGGTGCCCCTACGACCTCCGGGTTATGGGACAGGATAGGATAGGATAGGATAGGATTGTGTCCGAACTGTTCAACACAAACTAATCAGCTGATATTCCACAGACTTTGCTTCATCTCAGCAAAGTTACAAAATAATGACAGATACACAAAGTATATGTACAACACAAGAAGTAGGTGGCACGCCAAAATAATGGATTTGGAGATAGGGGCAGGGTGGTGCAATGGATAAGAGTAGTACTATTAGATATTGGTAAAGACAGAAGAAGTGTTTTAAGAACTGCTTAAGTAAATAAACATTATTTGTGTGTAGATGGGTGGAGTGTTCACCTGCATGTACCCCATTTACAAAGATTAACCAAAAAATCCAACTGTATTTGTGTAGGTGGGTGGAGCATTCACGTGCCCCATTTGCGGCAAGATGTTCCAGTGGGAAAACACACTGCAGAAGCATCAGAAGCTGCATGAGACTGGCGCCACAATCGCCTGCCCCATCTGTGGTAAAACCTTTCAGTATGCCAAGTCACTTCCCCGCCACATGCAGCGCTTCCACGCAGGTGAGTGAGACTTGGTTCATTTTAGACTTTTCTAAAGAATGGTTCCTACAGAGATTTTACATTTGTTCCTTGCAAGGCTGTTAATGTTTGTATACACAGCTAGAATACTAAAACATTCCCTTACCAAGAAATCATCTAACATCTTTCTGCACATTCAAAACTCGGGATGGTGGTTGTTGATTTGTCACAGGAGCATCAGTTCCTCCGACAGTACCTCTCAACGCCAGCGCAGACTACTCAGCCGAGTCATTTGAAGAGGCGTTAGCTAGCTCATTGTCCAACAACTTGAAGAGCGAGTCGGCAGCGCTTATTCATACATGTGACCAGTGCGGAAAAACCTTTGAGCACTCCCGCTCCCTCTCCCAGCACAAACGGTCCCACAGCGGTGAAAAGAAATTCTTTGTGCGAAACACCATCAAACCCCACCCGGACCGCCTACGTTGTCCGCAGTGCAACTTACAGTGTCAGGTATGCCAAAGAAATTGCTGTTACTTCTAAATCACTTCACTGTGCATGCATTTTGATGCTTTGAATTTGGTAGCAAGTCTTTAACGTTGAGGATTGTCTAATCTCCCAATGCAGGTTGATGTTATTGTTGGGCAAATAGAACGCTGATACTTGCCTAATAGTTATTGTGTGGAATAGACTTAGGGCAGGGCTACAAACCTGTCAGACAATCATCCCTGGCAGTCAGCTTATATAGCTGTCAAGAAATGATACTGGCGTGATTCACTAATACACATGTATTGAGATAAGGCATATTATTTCTGGGTGGCAATATGTGATGATTTAAGAAAGGATTCTTCCGCTGATTTGGATGGCTTCCAGGTTGCTTTTGAGATTGGTGTAAATCCGTAGAGAACATTTTGGGGGTATTATTATGTAATATATGAGAGATGTTCTTTGTTACCAGAGTTTTATGCTGACATCACTGGAGTTCCATGGTTTTTTTGCTTTGTAAGTGCATGCAATGCGTCAGCTTTCAGGGGCTATGCCTCTGAACCTCACGGAATGTTCTCCCCTTTTCACTTTTAAAAAAATCCCTGTTCTGAGTGATGTGAGGGATAACTTAAAATGCATGAAGAAAAGGATTTCTGTTTCAGCAATTTGTCCAATGTCAGATTTATGACACACATGTTCTGCTGCAGAAGCGACAGATGAAGGCTTGGACTGGTGTATTCTAGGAGACTACTGCTATTTTCCTGTACCTCCTGCAGTAGTGGAGTTTTATTGTTTATTTAATTGATGCTATTTTTATTGAAATTTTCTACATGTTTTCCAGAGTATGGCTCACTTCAAACGTCATCTGCTGACGCATCGTAAAGAGAACAAGCCGTTTGAGTGCCAGGAATGTGGCAAAGGCTACTCGGACTCTCGCTCTCTCAAAAATCATATGCAGGTCAGAGACTTGTTGTTTGGTGGCATTTGTGGTGGTGTTGGTTTTGATGGTGGTGAGAAATACCCATCACCGCTTATGAGGTTTGATACCTTGCTCAGTTTTCTTCTCTGTGTAATAGTGTAGACGATTGTCTTTGCTGTTGTGGGGATTCTGTATGTAGATTTTGGATTGCCTTTGTAAGATAAAAAATCAAGCCACAAGGTAAAAATTGCTCATCATGAACATTGATTGTGAAAGTTTGCATGTAAGGATTAAAAAAAATTGTTCTACATTAATTTATTAATTTTTTTGGGGGGGAGGGGGGTAAGCAGAAATGTTAAGACTGTAAGACTGTGTGTAGTAGCTGACCAATAGATACATTTAAGTGGAAAACTTTATTTTGTGTTGCAGCACCAACATTTGTTCTGCTTGGGGAAGTTGTTATTTGTACACAGTAGTTTTTACATAATTTTTATTTTAATTCTATAAAAGGCTATTGTGTTTACTGGGTGATTTTGTCAGTTGTGTTGTTTACACTTACTTAGTGAAAATAAATTATACATTTCATTTTTTTATTACAACTGCATACGTTTTGAGTTGAACACTGTGAATTAGGTTCCATTCCAGGGCAGGGCGAAGTACCACTGAATAAATTTTCAACCTCAGAATAATCTACGAGAAATACCTACAGCACCAACAACATCTATATCATGTGTGTGTAGGATTCGAGAAAGCATTTGACCGAGTCTGGCATGCAGCTTTTGGGCAACCATGAGATTGTACAACATGAACCCTAAAATTATTGAAGTCATCAAAAGCCTGTATGACAAGGCTACTAGTGCAGTACTCCACAACAGCGCCATCGGAAACTGGTTCAGAACCATAATTGATGAGCGTCACTCAAGGATGCCTGCTCTCTCCAACACTCTTTAACATCTTCCTAGAGCGCATCAGGTCAGATGCCCTTGCAGATCACGAAGGCAGTCAGCATAAGGGGTAGAGCAATCTCCAACCTCCATTTTGTGGATGACATTGATAGATCCGCTTGAGAGGAACAAGAACTTGAACAGCTGGTACAGAGGCTTGACACCACCTCCACAGCCTATGGAATGGAAATAAGTGCAGAAAAGACCAAAATGATGATCAACAACACCAATGGCATCAACTTGGACATCAAAGTCCAAGGCCAATACCTCAAGTGCATAGCTTAAGATATTTAGGAGCCATTATATCATACAATGGGTCCCAACAGGAAGTTTTCTCCAGGATCGCAGAAACAACTGCTGCTCTGACAAGATTGAAGCCCATTTGGAAAAACAGGACCATCAGTCTACATTCCAAGGTAAGGCTCTGCGATCCCTTGTCATCTCCATTTTCTTATATGCTTGCAAAACATGGACTATCACAGCAGATCAACAACGAAGAATACAAAGCATGGAGATGAGGTGCTACAGAAGACTTCTGGGCATTTTCTATACCCAGCACATCACCAGCAACCAAATCCGACAGACCATCACACAAGCCATTGGACAACACGATGACCTGCTCACAGTGGTGAAGAAACGGAAACTCCGATGGTATGTCACCAGAGCATCAGGCCTTGCAAAGACGATCCAGCAAGGCGTGGTACAAGGAGGCAGAAGAAGAGGGAGACAGAAAAAGAGGTGGGAGGACAACATTCGAGAATGGACTGGCTTGACACTGAGCAGTTATCAGTACAACTTATGTTAATCTGATGAATAAAACTTGATGCAACGACACTGAGCGAAGCCATGAGGGTTGCTGAGGACAGAGAAAGATCACTGGTTAAACGATCATCTGTGGTGCCCCTAGTACCTTCGAGTTATGGGATAGGATAGTACTGTGGATCCTGGGTCAACCCATCATGTTTCCTACAAGCATGGAAAATCGTGGAATTTCACATTTTGTTTTCCAGGCCTGGAAAGTCTAATGAAGTCATGGAAATTCCAATGAAGTCATAGAGATTGTAATAAAATGGGAAAACATTTTTTTTTTTCAATAGCTTGTTTTCAGGACTTACTGACTAAATCAAATGTTATGAGAAAGTCAGCAAAGGTGAAGAAGACATTCAAAAGAACATCAATGCCAACCTAAAAAAAAGATAACAACTTAAAGCAAAAAATAAAATTAATTGTATCGAGGTATTTGCAGAATGCTTTTTGTTTGTGTATGTGTGTGTTAAGCAGTTCACCGGTCCTTGATAAATATAATTTGGGCATGGAAAAGTTATGGAAATCTAAACTCAGAACTCTGTATGGATTCTGAACCGTGCATCTATTTTACAGTTGCAGTTCAAAGCACTCAGGCTGATGCAGATTAAATCATCAAAATAATTTCCAAATGCAAGGTATTGTGTGTATATTCAGAGTACATTCCTAGCCAGATTTGTGGTGTGAATCCCCAAACACTTCAAACTCAAAGCACTCAGGCTGAAGCAGGAGAATAAATCACCAAAAATGCAAGGTATTGTGTGTGTGTTCAGAGTACATTCCTTGCCAGATTTGTGGTGTGAATCCCCAAACACTTCAAACTGGGATAATGTTACATCCTGCACAAAGGGTTACCAGTATGAAGGAGTACCATAATTTTTATGTATGCAGTATCACGAGACAGGAGGGATGCATGCATGCAGCGAGTGTGGCAAGCGGTTCGGCACGGCGCAGTCCCTGCAGCGCCACCAGCGACAGCACGACGTCAACTCTGGGCGTGTGGTGGGTCACCAGTGTCCTCACTGCAGCCGCTGCTTTGGGGACGCCTCCCACTACAAGCGCCACCTCATGTCCCACAGCAAAGAGAAACCCTTTGTCTGTGCTATCTGCGCCAAGGCCTATGCCGACTCCTCCGCCCTCAAATACCACAACATGCAGGTAGGGTTGAACACAGTATGGAAGGAAGATTGCGATGTTCAATATTTTCTTTATTATTACAGTGGAACCTCCGGTATACGACCGTCCAAAATCTGAGAAAAAACGGTCTTATAATAGAGGTGGTCTTATACCAGAAACAAGGGGTGAGGGGGGAGGAGGGGAGAGTCAGGCTCGGAGGGGTATGTAGTCATAATTTTCACACTCACCAGCATGTATTCTCTGACAAAGAAAACTGTAAAACATGTTTCATTTTTAGCTTTGTCTTTTATTCACAACTTCAAAAATAGAAAACAGTCGTGTCTTCAGACATTTTGAACAGGGAAAAACTCTCTCTCTGCCAAACTCAAAACTTTCCTCTTGCGCGACGCCATTTTGACAAGCAGTGTAGGCGAGTAATGTCCCTTACTTGCGAACCGGAAATAGCAGACAACAGCAGGCATACACTAACATGAGAGAAAAAACCGAAAGGTGCAGACAATAAATTAACTGATATCTCTTTTAAATTGCCTAAGACGGTCGTATAAAGGGCTTAAGACACGGTCGCTGGTCGCATAAACGAGGTTGTCGCATACCAGAGGTCATTTATTATTGGAAGTGAATCCATCAGAAGTTTTCAGGTCACATAACGGAGGGAGTCGTATACCAGAGAGACGGATACCGGAGGTTCCACTGTATTTATAAGCTGTTGGATTTCTACAGATGTAGATTTGATTTGATACTAAGTTGCAGAAATGTACTGAGTTTGTTATGTATTTTTTATTGTGATCTCAGCAGATGATTTGAATGCGCGTCTTGCAGTTTTCTATCCCTTGAGTTTGATTTATTGATATTTGATTGCTTCAGATGCACCAAGGACTGCATACATTGGTTTGTGAAGTGTGTAATAAGTCATTCTACTGCACCAAGCAGCTGGAAAACCATGCCTGTTCTTCCAACTCGGAACAGCGCCACAAAAAACACAAACAGCAGCAGCACCAGCCGCAACAGCAACACCATCATCATCATCATCATCATCACCAACCACCACCACCCCAACATCTTACGCCACCACCCCCTCCAGTGCCCAAACCGATTTACTATTGAGGTGTTTTTGTAGTCATTGTGACTGTTTTACCACAGACAGCACACTGCTTTGTTCTCTTTTTATTTTTCAGTAAGATTTCAAAGTTTGCTTTTCGGTGATGCTGTGCCAAGATTGTTAAGTGTTTAATTTAAATAATAATTTAAACAAAATCAAGAGTACCAACAAATAAAGCTGCTGAAAGAAAGGCCAGTAAATTATCTGATTTTACAGTTTGATTTCATAAACCATTGGTACTGTTTTGTCAAATATATATTTCACTGACATTTGTGTATAACTTTTAATTTTATCCATGTATAGCAGATACCTTATAAAAATTTTGCAAACTAAGACATAAAATAAATAGCCATGTTGTGTTTTGAATGTAAATTGACGTTGTATTCATTGTTGTCACATCTAACGTCAAACAATGTTGAAACTTTATTGTGCTGTGTTGTGTATGCCATGTGTGTATAAAATCCTGAAATACTATGTATTGGGATTTGCCATTATCAAAAAGACCACTTTTATTTTTGTACAATAATTTGTATATTTGCTGAATTCAATGTCATTTGTGTTTGCATACAGCTTCTATGTTCTCTGTTGACTGGAATTTGTATCATTTATTAATTTATTTATTTAATCGTTCTTATATAGCGCTTTTCCAGCTCAAGAGCTGCTCAAGGCGCTGGCCAATACAGGATCTAACTCAAGCCGCCCGAGACGCCCACCCGCAGCCTTTGGGCGCATGGTCTGACGCCCGGACAACTGAGCACAATCCTGGGCAGCCAGGGGTGGGGGAGAAGGACCTAGGTGCATGCTGGGTGTGTTCTTGTCACCGGCACTCACCCGTCTAGGACATGAGCGTCAGGATCTTTAAAGTCCGTTATGATGGAATGTATGCGACACAGACTAGACCTCGGTTTATACTCTCGTCCGAAGGAGTAGGAAAACAGGAATAATTTAAATTCATGTATTTATGAACTATGTATGTTTGTGTTCAACTGTATTTGGTTATATGTCATTTAAGATCATGTGAGGTGTAATAAAACTATATATATATATTATATTAACAATTCACAAGAACTTGTTTCCCTGTGACATTGTTATTGTGCTTTATGAATAGTACAGTTATATTTATATTAAAACAGGTTTAAGAAAGCGGCATTAAACTTACAATTATGTGTTGTATTGCCATTGTATGTCCACAGTATTGCTGTATGGTAGATCAGAACTTTTCTTTGTGAGAAACGGAATTCTATGATTGTGAAATCATTTGGGGATAATTATGTTATTTTGTTTCATTAAGAATGTGTTGCCTCTATTTCAATACTATCTATCCCAGTGGATTAAAAAGGAGGAATGCTAGCATTCAAAATGTACAATAATGAGAAACAAATTTGTACCTAAGCCTTTCCCCGTTGGGATGCCGGGGGTTTCAGTATAAATAGTATCCCCACTTTCTGGAAATTTAGTGCTTTAAATTCCCACTTTCGCTGTCTTTCTCATTTGCTCTTTCTTTTTCCTGCTCTTTTCTATCAATCTGCTATACTATCTTCTTCTTCGCTAGACCAGTCATCTACCTTTTTTCTTGAAAAACCTTCTGGGACAAGACTCCTTATTTGTGTATGGGGTCTGTTGGATCAGCTTGGGAACATTGGACGCTTTCTGCCAGGTGGTCACTAGGGCTTCCTATGGTGTTATTATTTAGCAATGTAGGCATTTTATATGTATGTGTTTTGTTGATAATTTATAATGATGTTTGTATTCTATTTTGTTTTTGTAAACAGGGGTTCAATAAATTAGAGTACAGCCTCAGCGTCCCCTGCGTGGGATGTCTTTATTGTAAAGTGACTGGCTGGTGGAGAGCTTTCAGTTTCACCACTAGGGTTGTTTCAGCAGATCTTTTATGCGGATCAGGGGTTGTCCGGTCCTAATTTGGCTCGGAGGAGTCCGCTGGACCTAAAGCAATAATCATGTAATGTAATGTAACGTAATGTACCTAAGCCCAAGGAATGCTAATTTCGACAACAGGTCAAAACCACACAAAGCAAATTTTCCAGCTAAGCTCTTCATCAGGCGGACAAAATACAAAAACAGTGAAATCAAAGAAAGAACGGAAGTCCAAGAAAGAATATTTGTTGGACTTTTGTTGGGAAGTATTGTTTTGTTGTTCTATATGTTGTCCGCCTGATGAAGAGCTTCGCGCCAAAATTGGCATTGTGAGGCTTTGTCTTGTTTTGGTCAAAATGAGCATTCTTTTGGCTCGTGTAGATAATTGTTTCTCATTATTGTAATATTAAATATTTATCCCAGTCCTAATTATTTTAAAAATTAGTATTGAGAGATTTGCATACAGTGTTTGTGTACAAGAGGTTCGTTACTTTCTTCTTTAAACATTGGTCTTTGAGGATGATGTAAAGTTGAGTTATTGTAATGTATGTTTGACGTTTCAAAGAAAATTTGTGATTTTGGGCCGAGTACATAGTCATAACATATAGGCTAGTGTTGCTTCAGCCACGAGAGCCCAAAGTTAGAAAAAGAAAGTTTGGTGATGATGATGTTGAGAATGATGTAAAATGTTTTCTCATTATTTAAACTGATCACTACATAAAACAATTGAATACCTCCTCCATTTTGACTGAATAGATCTGTTATGCCTTGGAAGCAAATCATGAAATGTACCAGAACACGTTAAAAGTTAGTTAGTCATTGTTTATAGGGTTCAGTGGACTGTAAAAACCCACTACTAATGCTATGTTGAAGTCCATACTAGATGAATGAAAGCCTGAATAAAATTAATTCATATGAAAGGTTACTGCAGAATGACTAACCATCGTTGTTACAAAAATCAATATACAGTTATTTCATGTAAACACTCCTCCATCCATCCATTCTTTCCTGGTCTCCACCCACACACAAACACTCTCCACACCAACTTGGTTTTTAGGTGTGAAAATCAACATGTTTTGTCCATTAAAGACTTTTATGTGTGTGTTTGAAACCTAAGCAATCTTCCAATCCAAAGAACAAATTGGTCACTTAAAAATGTTTTTGTATACATTGAAAATTATGCAAATTATTCCAAGGAACAAATAGTTTTTATTAATTCTGGCTATTTGTACAGTTTAATCGTTTCATATATTATTGATACTATATTGTTTTATTATTTGTGTGTGTGTGTTGAACATAATAAGTCATTTTCATTTATACTGTAGTATTTGGGCGTTTATAAACGTCAAATGTTTTTTGACTCACATGCGTATTAATGTAAATCTATGTACTCACCCTGCAATAAGGTCCTTTCCAGATATTTGCAAATCTGCTATACGAGTCCTAAATAGTCCAAAAATGAAATTGAAAAAAAAGTACGTCCGTCTTTCTATACCAAAACTTTAAAGTGGCTAAGTACTCAGAACCTATTTCAACTATCACAACCACACTTGGTAAGATGGTGTATACCCATGAGACCTCAAAGGGTCATCAAATGTTAGTCAAAAATAATAATTGTTCACAAAATTTCACTTTTTTTAGATTATTGAAGTTATGGTTCTTTGAAGCATGATATCGATGAGAACACAGTCCTCACTAGTATTTAAATATGATAGATTGATCTTTCATATATGTTCAGTTTTTGCATTGAACAAGGTCAAGGTCATTTTAGGCCTTGCAAAATAAGTCATCGTACAGTGGAATGGCTGTTTTTTGACCCATAGTATGCAACAACATTGGGTTACTTGATCAGACATCCATGAGAGATCACATGAGGTTCAAGGTCACCTTTTCTGTGTGCATAATACAACTTTTGCTGTAGTTTATTTGATAGTATATGTGCGTATTTGGAGCCAGATGTCTATGTCATCGTCATCTCAAGGTCAAGAGCATAGAAAGATCAAATTCAGTATTACTTTTCATTTTAATACCACCGTTTCATTTTTGGAGGGAGAGGGGTGTACTCGTTTTCATGTTAAATATTGTCAGTTCCATAAAGAGCACGCGAGTCATATGAGCTTTGCCCTTCTATTTTTAGTTTGTGTTTTTTAATTTTGTTTACCAACTGATTTAGAATTCATCTACAGTACACGATTTATAGTTTAAATGTTTTCGTTACAAGTTTATATATATATACACACACACATATATATAATATATATGTTTACCCGAGCAAATTTTTCGATTAAAAACTAAAGGGAAAATGTATTCCTTTTTAATTTTTTAATGATGCAATTGTGTTAGTTCGGAAGTCATTATATTTGTTTCCGATTCATTTACTGAAGTCCTTCATACTCATTCATGTTATTTTGGTGCCCAAGAGATATATTTATCTCTATTATATATAGTTAGCCAATGTTCTAAATTGCATATATGTGGGTCTGTCTACAAAGTTGGTTCACTTTTTGTGACATGGGTGCCCCAAAAAAAAAGTTGTCAAATACATACATTTTGTGGTTTATTTGAAAGATATGTATGTGTGTGATCATGCCATGCAGGTTAGAAGATAAGTTTTGACCTTATATGCATGTAGTCAGACCTTTAGTGTACACACTCAACGAAATGTCCAATGTAACACGGAAACCAAATAGTACTTAAAAACCAACAATATATATATAAAGTTGGCAAAGAATCTTTATTTATAAAGAGATTTGCTATCAAATAGATATAAGATTAAAAAGAAATGTTTACATTAGTAAAGAAGCTTATCTATTGATACATTATCAAGTCAGTCAATTTTCGACAAATTTTAATCGTTAAAAGTTCTTTTATACTAAAATGAAACAACCTGAAACAGCTACTGCGCGTACAAATTGTGTATAATATTATAACATAATCACAAAATAAAAGTGAGATCTTACAGGTCTCTATTAAAAAAAACTGGTTCTTATTTTAAAAAATAATGTCCAATGTAACACGGAAACCAAATTAAGCTTGACGATAAATTATATTCTGCTAAATAATATTTATCAAACTTAGCGTATCCAAATCAAGTCAAATAATAAATTTAAATAAGTTTACTTGTCACTGCTGTTTCAAAGAGCATTTTTATTTATTCATTAACAAATTTTGAACGGATCTCATCATCCATCGTAACAAGAACGACAAAAAATAATGGTTTCTTGGCTTCTATTTCTAATTACGTTGGACTAGCTGGAGATCTATTTTCATTAAAATGGGCACCACAGTCGAATTAAACTTATCCTAACAACTAAATTCCATATATGGAATGGAATTAAGTGCAGAGAAGACCAAAACGATGACCAACAACACCAATGGCATCAACACGGACATCAAAGTCCAAGGCCAATCCCTCAACACAGTGCATAGCTTCAAATATTTAGGAGCCATTGTATCATACAATGCGTCCCGACAGGAAGTCCTCTCCAGGATCGCACAAACAACTGCTGCCCTGACAAGGTTGAAGCCTATTTGGAAAGACAGGACCATCAGTCTACATTCCAAAGTAAGACTGCTGTGCTCCCTTGTCATCTCCATCTTCCTTTATGCTTGCGAAGCATGGATCCTCACAGCAGATCTCCAACGAAGAATACAAAGCATGGAGATGAGGTGCTACAGAAGACTTCTGGGCATTTCCTATACACAACACATCACCAACGACGAAGTCCGACAGACCATCACACAAGCCATTGGACAACATGATGACCTGCTTACAGTGGTGAAGAAACGGAAACTCCGATGGTATGGCCATGTCACCAGATCATCAGGCCTTGCAAAGACTATTCTGCAAGGCACAGTGCAAGGAGGTAGAAGAAGAGGGAGACTGAAAAAGAGGTGGGAGGACAACATTCGAGAATGGACTGGTTTGACATTGAGCGAAACCATCAGGGCTGCTGAGGACAGAGAAAGATGGAGTATGCTGGTTAAACGATCATCTGTGGTGCCCCTACGACCTCCGGGTTACGGGACAGGATAGGATAGAATAGGAACAACTAAATTAACATAAAATATTATATAAACATGAAGAATCTTTCCGTAAAGAGTCAGTTTTCTTGGTGACACTGCGTGCGATGTCCAACGTAACAACTACGTGATATACGGAAACCACACACAATGAAAAAGATTCCCCGCGTAAAATGAAACCACGCGAGAAGGGACGAGTGTATATATCAATCCCCCAATGAGGCCTACTTTACGTCATTAAAATAGTTCTACTAGGTATGCTTTGAAATAAGCAAAATAAATTTGTGTGTAGTCCAACGTAACACGAAAATCCGGAAACCATGTCAACCGATGCTTTTCAGACCATCACAGCATTTACATAACGACTAAATTGTTATTTGTAAACATTGGAATTAATTCATAACATACCACCAAGAAAGATAACTCTAAAAAAAACATGTATTCTTGCGCTTAAGACAAAGATCAATTTTTGAAAACATTCTGCCTGTTTCGGAAACCATGCGTTACGTTGGACAGCCAAATTTACTCCGGCTATAATACACAAAATACAAAACAAATTGTTTTTGTAAGTATTGTGCATGTTTAAACTATTACTAATGAGTTAGATTATAATAATTTTACGTGTTCTATGACATCTTTATTTATGTAAACACTTAAAAGAAAACCCTGTCATTCTCATGTCACAAAATTAGGTCAAATTTTAGGCCACTTTCAGACATTTACAAAGCAAATACAAAGGTTCTATAGACATTTTCGTCTTGAAATTATTAATACTATCTCTCCGATCATTTTTAAATAAGATAATAGCAAAAGGAAAGGCAAATAAGCAGCTTGTTGTGATAAATATTATCTAGAAAAGCAGCACCCCTCTCGGTGCTCAGCTTTGTAGACAGACCCATATATAATTATGTTTAGACCTTGCATTTCAGTTGCGATTATTTACAGCTGAAATTACATTGATTTTGATGTATATTTATGATTTTACCTTTATGGTCTGATCACTGATCTAGTGCATTCACTATTAGGCAGTAACTGAATAAAAAGATGGAGATGATGAAATCACTTTTTTTTATTTCGTAGTTTTAAAGGTTTCATCTTATAATTGCCTTTCTCATTTTAGGTGCCAGGGTTCTCTGTATAAATGGTATCCACATTTTATGGAAATTTAGTGCCTTAAATTACCACTGTTTCTGCCATTCTCGTTTGTTCTTTCTCGTTCCTAATCTGAAATATCAATCTACTATCTTTTTCTTTAAACAAGTCACCTACCCTTTTTCTTGAAAACTCCCCCAAAAATCATTTATGTATGGGATTTGGGGATATGAGACGCTTTCTGCCTGCCAAATAGTCACTAGCGATTTCTATATTACTATTATTTAGCAATGAATTCTAATTTTTTTTGTAAACGGGGGTTTAATAAATTAGTACACAGCCTTAGTATAGCGTCCCCTGCATCGGATGCCATTATTGTAAAGTGACCGACTGGTCGAGTGCCTTCAGTGTTACCATTAGGGTTGTTTCAGCAGATCTTTTACACGGAACAGGGGCGAGCCAACTTTCAACCAAGTTGTAGTCTTGAGTCAGCTCTTTGCAGTCCTCTAGCTGGACCCTATAAACAATGACGAACTAGCTAACTAACTTGCCTATTTTAAAAAAGTACTTCTTCTTCGGATTTGAATGTGAGTGTACATGATATATTGCTACTACTTCTACTAATATATTCCAACAAATCTTACACTTTTAAAGTCTCAGTGTGTTGAAAAAAAAAAAAAGAAAAAAGAAGTCCAACAGAGAACAGAAACAAAATAATAAACAACCAACACTTCATATTAAACCTTCCAATTTCACATTGTAGTCATTACAACGAACAGAGGCAAATTATTTCAATCATAATCAATTTACAATTTGCTCCCCACCATCCTGTCAGCTTCGCATAATATAATCACACATTTCACTCATATTCACAAACATTGCCCAGTACTAGCTTGTTTTAACACCCACATTATTATACACAACTCACACAGGTGAAGTCATAATTTTGTAAGCTTCTTTTTACCTCTCAGTCCATATGATTAGCCCATTGCACATGCTAAATTTAAAATCTTTTGCGATTTCAGAAATACAAATATTCACACTTATGTAATTAAATAATAACTACTTAAAAGTAAAAGTTGTTTGAAAATGCACAATAACTCCATAAGTTGTTTCAATCGGTATTACAAAAGCATATGAGCCGCAACCTTCGTTAAGATTGTTTCCAAAACTATAAGCGGAGATAGCTTCATACAGAAAAATGCATTACATATCACATTATGCATGACACACTTATAAATATGCAGAGGTGCCAACCCCCTAATCTTCTTGTCAGTATTTTCAGACCCGTTTGTCAGGTTTTTTTAACACTTGTCAGTATTTTTTTTTCTTGCAAAACCCAGCCTATGACACTATAAAGTAACGACAGGTTTCCCTCTGAAACAGCAGGCTATTTTCAGTCCTCTAAAATTACGATCAAAATCAGCTTGTTGAACACCACACTTGTTTTACTCTAAAATCACCATGAAAATCAGCTTGTTGAACACAGCGATATTCAGTGAGTGCAGGAGTACTATTATGAGACCAGAAACTGGTACAGAAGCACTGCTGGTAAAGATAAACGATCGACAACTTCTCCGTATTTTTATAAAAGCTACCGTATTTCCGTATTTAATTCACTTCGCCGGAATCAAATACGGTCAATCTGTACTGGTTGGCACCTCTGAATATGTATACCAAAGAAGTAGAGGGATTTGCATGTGCATCAGTATCATACTATTGTATTTTATTTTCTACTTCACTTCACCCAGTTACGACAGTCTGGTCATCAAAACTGTGCACTCTATTTGACATACGCACTCAAGTTATAGTTTCGTATCATGCATGTTCCTTCAGTCATGGCAGCGAAACCTGGCACCAGGATCAAACGTTCTTCACTCTTGTTGGCATATGTACTGTACTGAAAATATTGTTTCACATCATACAGATTCCTCCAGTGATTAACACCCGCTCAAGGTAACGTTTTACCTCAAACAAAATCCCTCAGCCATGACAGCGAGACCTGGTCCTGTCACAAATTAAGCTTGGCTCTCTTTTTCTTGGAAACCTCTTCCATTAACTTCAAGGTGGCGCTGGTTTTCTTAAAGTCTGGGATGTTAGGATCAATGTGAAGCTCAGGATCTGTGAATAATCTGCTGAATCGACTGTCCACTTGCACTTCCACATTGTCCATATTGCCTTCTATTTCTGCCTGCCTTCGCTTTTTGCCCTTTTTCTTCTGCCGATCCTTCTCCTCCTTCATCAGCTTCAGCAAGCTGAAGCCCTCAACCTTCTCCTCCCCAGCATTCATCAGAAGTTCCAATGCTGCGCTCTGCTTCTTGGATTCCTCGTCTTCTTCTTCTTCCTCCACTTTCTTCTTTTTGATCCGTCGTTCCTTCTTCTTCTTTTTCTTCTGCTCCATCTCCGGCTCGTCTGCGAAGAACGGGTCGTCAAATCCAAGATCAGTCGTGTCCTGTACCCCCTGATGTTTGAGCTTTTCCGTCTTCCGTCTCTTTTTCTTCTCCTTCTTCTTTTCTTTCTTCTTTTGCTCAAATGCTTCCCAAGGGGACAGCTTTTTCTTGGTGGAATTTTTCTTTAGCTTGCTGTTTAGGGCTGCCGACTGCAAGAACTTGTATTCCATCTCGCCTTCTGATGAATCTTCAGACTGTTCTTCAGAAACATCATTTTCATCTTCTGATAACGATTCTGACCCCTTTTTCTTCTTACGTGGTTTGTTTTTCTTCATGTCATCGTTTGCCAATAACTGAAGATCTTCGTCTTCACTGTCACTTTCAACTGATGTACTGCTTTTTGTTTTCTGAGATTTTTTCTTGTTTTCGATCTTGCTAATCAAGTTAGCAAATTGTTCGTCCAAGTCTTCATCATCGTCGCTGTCATCTGCAACATCCCCGCTCTTACCTTTTTCAGATTTCTTTCCCTTCTTCTTGTCCTTCTTCTTTTTCTCATTCCTAGGTTTATCATCATCTTCATCATCGTCATTTTTATCCCTCTTCTTTGTCTTCTTTTTCTTCTTCTTTTTGCCAGTGTCATCATCTAGATTTAAACTTTGCCTAAACGCTTCCCGCCATTGCATCCTCTTGTCCTTAGTCTTGGTTTTAGCTGTTTTCTTCCCTGCAGTCTCCTCCTCACTGTCGGAGCTGCTTTCCTCGGAGGCGATCAGATCGGCGCCTTCATTATTCTCGCAGTCTTCTTCTGTGAACTGTTTCAAGGTTTTCTTCAGCCGGTCGACATCCGTTTCATCCCACGTAACATCCACCCTCTCCTGAGACAGCGCCGACGTCCTGAATTGGAATGGTGACAAAGAAATTATTGAGTTATTTTGTTATAATTAAAATAATAAGCAACTACAACAAAGTGAGACAGAGACAGCCAAGAGACAAAAAGAGAGAGAGGAGGAGGAAGGTGAGTATGGTAGGAAAAGGGGAGAAAGGGGAGGAAGGAGATAAGTTGAAAGTACATGATTGTGTAAAAGACCAAAAAAAAGACACTAACTTTGTGTAAAGAAACTTGGGTAAGGACTCAGTGATGCACAAGTTGCCCGGACACCGGACATTGACCGCTTTTTTTTAATGTCCGATTGTCAAACCTCAAGGCGGACACCTTGTCCGATTAAAACGATGGCGAGTCGGACACGTGTCCGATAGTTTTCGCGTATTTTGCGGAGAGGGCGAAACATTTAAGCAGCGCTAGACAGAAAACCAAACAAGCCCCCGGAACCGTCGTCTACATGCTGAAACGTATATTATATGCCCTTATCTCCCTTGTCATCGCCTGCATGGGATTGCTATTTTTATCCCGAGTCACAAAGCAACACAGCCAACCAGCGCCCTTGAAACATATACAGCTTTGTTTTAGTCAATCGGTGCTCGCGACTTGAGTTTACGTTGGATCTGTGTTGGCGTTGTACTTGTACTTTTGGTAAGCCAAACATTCCATCGAAATTATCGAAAATGTCTGCGAAAAAAAGACTGAAGGCGGATAAAAACCAAATCTCAATAACCGTCTTATTTGCGGGTAATTCAGTTCCCAGCACATTAAAAGAAGCAGAGCCTACGTGATCTGTGGAGGATTCTTCCGATGCCGATGGTCGCGAAGCCGAGAAACCGTCAACTTCGTCAGCCTACTAGTACTCGTGTTGATCGCGTTTTTCAGAAGGCGTGGGTAACATTTGGCGATGAAAAAAAGGCCATGTTCTGTACGGTATTTAAAAGTTCTGGTGTGGCGAAAAAATCGTATACTCGCGGCTGCGTTAACTTTTTTTAAAAGTGCATTGGAAGATCATTTGACTACAGCTAGTCACAAACTAGCAATCCAAGTGCCCCAAGAGCAACACAATGAAGAGGTTTGTGAGGATCTATTGTTGACAAATCAGGAGGAGGCAATGATCACCACAGCGAGAGCTGTAAACTGGCTAATAAAAGAAAATCTGCCTCTCGCGAAATTTGGCTCTGTTATGCAGCTTTTGAAAGACAGTAACGCAGAAAACATTCAATCTTTTGATGTCTCAGAGGGGGTACACTGAAAACGCTTCAAAAGAGTATCTTCACCAGATTGTAAAGAAGTGGGCAAGCAAGAGAAAACGCTACATTTTCAAGAATTGAACTTTCACTGTTTCGAAGTGCCTCTTTACTGTTCAGTATTACCAAGTAAACAACAAGACTTTTTGGCAACAATGCCAGTGTCCTATTACTTTTTTGTATTCAGGACATCATGTCCTATTGGTTTTTTGTGTTCAGGACATAATGTCCTATTAGGGTCCCAAAACATGTGCATCACTGAGGACTAACTAAGATTACTCAACTTACTTTCAAAGTATTTGCAAGAAGTATGCCCGCATGTGCCGTTATGATGTTGATTGTACAAATTAATTTTTTGCAAGAAAATTTTGTGTGTCCCAAAGACCCTCAGGGTTAAAACCTCTGGTTCAGCTGCGCATTACAGCACATTTTTGGAAACCCTGGTTGAATTGATTTTATAAAGAGGGAACTATTGTGGTACAAGAAATCAGCATATAGAGAGGTGTATTTACTACATAATTATCTAGACAAGAATAGGGAAAATAATACACTGAACGAGCGAGAGATCTCACTTATAAGAGGAAGGCTTGAATGCTGACATATCCTTTATGCCTGTGCAGGTCTCCCTGGGTTGCTGGTCAAAAGTCATATCATCAGGGATGAAGCGTAGGTCTACCTGGTTGCATGATTTCTGGTACTCCAGGCCGTTGCATTCCTTTTGAGTTAACATTGAAGAACATGTGAGCAGTTGACCAAACAATACTAGACAATAATCAACCATAAACTGAGAAAGATGCATTACTAGTAATACAGTAGTAGTAATACTAGCTTACATAGTAGTAAAACAGTGGAGAAGGATGAAGATCACACCTGACATTGTGAGCAAAAATACGTGCCATGTGCTGCACACAATTTTTCTTGTAATGCCTCTTTACAAGCAAAAATCTGTATGATGTTTCTGTATCTGTACTTTCCTGGGGAACGGTACATCCCTGTGATATACAAGGTGAAACTTTGTGCATCAAATTGATATAATTTATCATTATGGTGTAGTTTAAAGAATCATGCAAATTCCAGGGCTCTGCTTAAGCTGAGTTATTTAGTTATTATGTGTTCAAATAAAGCAGTCAATGTACCGATTGTGAATGCTCAACCAAAGAAGAAGAAGAAAATACCTCATAAATCTTGTCAGCTGTGGCAACAGAGTCACACACAACCACGCCGTAGAAGTAGTTGAGACGCTGCAGCTGGTATTTGCGGCGAAGGGCCTGCTCGATGTCTTTGGACTTTGCTCCCTTACCAAACCCGCTCTCAGCAGCTTCACGGAATTCTTTTGGTCCTTTAAGTGCTTCTTCCGCCATGCGTTGCATGCCTTCTTCTGATGGGTAAATGGTGACTGATTCGATGGCACCACCCTGGGGCACAAAGGAGTTGCACAGGACAAAGATATCTTTAGCTTTGATGCGGTCCCAGTCCATCTTGACTACAGCCAGGCGGTGTGTGCTCTCTTCCGTCATGGGCGCGTCACGGTCCAGCTCGTTCCAATGATGGTCTAGCAGCGCTTCTTCATCAAGATCATCATCTTCACCCCCTTCACCCTCTTCTCCAACTTCCTCATCAGAGGAGGATGACTCCATTAGTGCTGCACCCCTGGCATAGTCTGGTCCATCTTCTGTGACCTTGGGAATGTCTGAATCTGCCAGCAAAAGGTAGTGTTGAACGTTATTATTGTTAATCCATAAAATAATTCATTATATAAATCATTAAATGTATAACTTAACTACCAAACCGTTGTCCTGATCATCTAAACCCAAAAAAAAAAATATATATATAAACAGAACTGTGAATAAAATTACCAGGTGAATAAATGAATGAATGGTTTTAAAAGAGCATAAATATAGACTTCAAGCTGATGGGCATGGTCGCAGCGTTGAGGTGGCGAATGATACACATAATCATATACAGCCGGCAATGGCATAACACTTTACACTATATTACAGATTCTGAGATTGTCAAGCCACTAGTCGTGCCCTCTAAACTAACATATTTGGAGCAAACTCATATTGGCAAACGATATACATAATTGTAGTCTGTATTGTACAGCCGGAAATGGCATTCCATTCAACACTATATTACAGACTGTCAAGCCTCTAGTCTAGTCTTGCCCTCTAAAGTAAACTAAAGTGTTGGGAGCACAGTAATTTTGTCAAGCATCAGACATTTAATTGAATTTTGAACACAGGCTGCAAACCAAAGATGACAGCATAAAACTGCGAGAAAAGACATTAATTTGTAAAAAAAGACAGAAATCTAAACTAGAAGGGTAAAGGCCATATGACTCACAAGCTCCTTATGAAACTCGCAATAATTAACATGAAAACGAGTACCCAGAAAAAACAACATGAAATGGTAGCATTAAAATGCAAGCAAAACCAACTTATATACAGTCATTCCACTGTACGATGACCTAATTTTTTGTATGTTTTTGCAAAGCTTAAAATGACCTTGACATTCAAGATCAAAGCAAAAACAGGACAAATATGAACATTCAATCTATTATTTCTAAATTACAAGTTTGGACTTATCTCTCATAGTGTAGGGTCAAAGTCACTTCAAGTTCAAAGAACATAAACTAACCAACTTTGGACAGCTCCAATGACCTTGACCTTGGAGTGAGGTTTACCAAACTTGTATAGTACATGTCTCATTGAATAGCTAGGTAGATTTTCAGTGTTTATGGGGTCCAGTGGACTGCTAAGAGCCAAATCTTGACCCCTGTCTCTGACATGAAGTGAGTTGGCAAATATAAAATTTACATTTTGTGTATACATCATGTGTTTATAGAGTTAGGACACAAGCGGCTGCTGTTGACATAGGCATGTGACATATGTATTCGCTTTACATTGGTACAATTCATTAATATTTTGGTGATGAGACTCAGCTATATAAAGACTACTTGGAGAACAGAAGGCTGTTCTCATATGCATAGATCTGAGAGTGTCTGTGATTGATAGGGCTAGGATAGAATTAGTGGAATGAAATATATATTGTGAAAGAAGAGTGAATGCTATTTGGTGTCACTTGGAAATATTATTACTGTGTATGTTACTTCTTTTTTTCACTGCGGTGGTTCTGGATTCTGTTCATGACCGACACGGTAATTTGAATATATAATATATAAAATATAAATTTATATTTTATGACTTGCAGGAAATATAATATTAAAACTAATTTTGTAAATGCATAAAATATTTTTTATAATTTGCTATATCGGGAACGGGATTGCTTCAGAGAGAGATAAATTCATATTATTATAGTTCAGCTACTTATTATTTTATTATTCTAGGACTTATACAGTTTTCTGAATATATTTTTTTCTTGAATTCCGTGTTATTATTCTACTAGTACTACCTTGAAAAAAAAAAGAACTATAAAATTAGCAAAACGTGTATGTATATTGGTGTTGTGTTCCAACTGTTGTGTATTTTACATCTTCAGTGTTTCAAGTTTATCTCTCTGTCTCAACTTGTGTAATTGTTACTATAAGAAAGACCTTTCGATGATTGTGTGTATATGAAATTGGAATATTAAAAACCTTTTACCAATATCAAGTTTGTAGGAATCTTCTGAGATTAAAGCTAATTATTTTATAGCACAAAACAAGAAATTCATGACAATCTCAATAACATGCATCAAAGAATCTTAAGTTAAATGACAATAACCTAGGGGGGAAAAATGAAATTTTGTGGAAATTTATCATTTTTTGACTAACATTTGTTGCACCTGTGACCTTGACCTTTAAGTGAAGTACACACCATCTAAACCACCAAGTTTGGTTGTGACAGTTGAAATAGGTTCTGATAAGTGATATTAGATTTGCACAGGTGGTCAGACAGATGGACGGACTAACATTTCTTTATATCAGTCAGTTGTGGATTATTTAGAACTCATCTCACACAAATGACAAAGACAGATTTGCAAAAAAAAATTTTTTTTTTTTGGGGGGGGGGGAGTCAGGGGGTGGAGAGAGGGAGGGGGGAGGATGGGTCATTGCTATGCAACATGTGACTGTGAGTCAAAACGATGAATATTTTGAGGTTGTTCAACAATTTATACAGTTGTTCCAAAAGCATGTGCAAACATGCTGGACTTAAAAATTAACTATACTACTGGCTACTGCTGATGATGATAATTAATAGACACGGTGGTCTAATGGTAGTGCTTTGGCTTGCGGATCTGAAGGTCCCGGGTTCAAGCCCTGTCCGGGCCATTGTGTTGTGTCCCTGGGAAAGACACTTTACTCCCGTTTCCTACTCCTTCGGATGAGAGTATAAACCGAGGTCTACTCTGTGTCGCATGCACTCCATCATAACGGACTTTAAAGATCCTGACGCTCATGTCATGATGAGTCATGTCCTAGACGGGTGAGTGCCGGTAACAAGAACATACCCAGCATTTCACCATTTGGCTGCAGAGTCCTCAATAAGCTGAGGGTGGCAGCCCCCAACGAAAGAAGAAGAAGAAGACAGAAAACTAATCCTGCTAAAACTCACCACTGTCACTGTCGGCTGCCCCTTGCCCTTGACTCTCGTCTTCTTTCTCGTAGCTTCCTTTTTTCTCGTCTTCGCTTTGTTCCATACTTTCATCAGACGCCTCTTCCTCGACGTTTTCCTCACCAGACTCCTCTGGTTCATTTTCATCTGCTGATTCCAAATCATACAAACGATCAAGCTCTTCTTTCGCAGAAGTGTTGATGGGACGTCCACGTTTATCTACGGTGTATTTATCTGAAAACCTTTCATCTGTCAGCATACGCTTGAATCTTGCATCAACTTTCGTCTTTGAGTACTCTAACTTAGGTTGTCGAAACCTAGGATCCTTCAGAGTGTGAGCAAAACGTGGGTCCTTTTCTATGTCATCCATATTTTTGGTGATATTTTCTTAAGATCTCCCTTTCTCTAAGAATTCGAACTCTACATGTGGTTTATATACCGGAAGTAACAAATCGGAAGTAGATTGTGTTCAAGGCGTAGACTTAACAACGCGCAAAACTGGATGTTTGCTTGTCTTACCACAGGCTCTGAAGTCTCTTCTTTCGTCTTTTTTTAAACTCGTAGGACATTTTAGTATGTATAATATGTAATTGAGGCCTACGAATTTACAAAGACGAAAGAAGAGACTTCAGAGCTTGTGGTCTTATTACGGATGGTAAATCGGCACGGTGGCCTAATGGTAGAGCTTTGGCTTGCGGATCTGAAGGTCCCGGGTTCGAGCCCATGCCGGGGCATTGTGTTGTGTTCTTGGGAAAGACACTTGACTCCCGTTTCCTACTACTTCGGATGAGAGTATAAACCGAGGTCTAGTCTGTGTCGCATACATTCCATCATAATGGACTTTAAAGATCCTGACGCTCATGTCCTAGACGGGTGAGTCATGTGCCGGTGACAAGAACACATCCAGCATGCACCTTGGCTGCGCACGCCAAAAAGTTGTGGAATCATTTTCCTCGAATACGGGGTATCCACAGTATTACGAAGAAGAAGAAGAAGTGTAAGACGCATGAACTCTTTGTTACTGCCTTCCTTCCTTTTGTTTCCTAAAAAAAAATTTTTAAATTTAAAAAAAAAAAGTTTGATTTTTTAATTTTAATTTTTCTTCACCAGAATCGGAAGCTACAGTTACACTGGAAGCATTGATTCATTGATTCTGCAACGTTCGTTGGTCAGCAGTGGAAGCACAGGCGCTAGTACGATCTCGTCCTCTCTTAGCACCGATACGAGCGCCGATGGATTTAAGATTACATCCGTGGTTAGAGAGAGAGAGAGAGAGAGAGAGAGAGAGAGAGAGAGAGAGAGAGAGAGAGAAAGAGAGAGAGAGAGAGAGAGAGAGAGAGAGAATGTGTGTGCGTGTGTGAGAGAGAGAGACAGAGAGAGAGGGGAGAGAGAGAGAGAGAGAGAGAGAGAGAGAGAGAGAGAGAGAGAGAGAGAGAGAGAGAGAGAGAGAGAGAGAGAGAGAGAAGATTGTGGAACTGATTTTAAAGCCAAAGGAATACAAAAATGAGAAGAAAAAAAATTCGAACCTAAATTAAGAAACACTTTATGATATAATAATTTCAAAAGCTAACATCACATCACTGAGCGAAAATATACGTGCATCCAAATTAAAAAAACAAAAATCTGACTCTAACGGCGTCATTATATATAAAAGTTCTTGAACTGACTCATATTACCGTATAATTATATTCAACATTCATTTATAATCATATAAAATATGAAAGAAAACTGCCTTTTCACATAACTAAATAAATGTACAAAAATATAGATACACAAAATAATACATAATAAAAATGTGTCAGTATAGTCTACGACACATGTTGTATAGCCTAGTCACTATGTACTAATAAGAATATAGAATAATATCATATCGGTGAAATTAATCTAACATCACACATTGTCATGTAAAACAAAGAACTAATACACCTCAATAATGTTAATATTTTTATCTTAATAATCATATTTAAAATATTCTCAATGTATATCCAAATTTGAGGTATTTTTTGTTAAACATAGTCCTCGACTCACCATGCCACAAATAAGAAGAGCTAGTAACAATTAAGTTGCCGGTTCTCCAATTAGTCGAATCATCGAGGACTTTTACACACTAATTAAGTATTAATTAAATAAATATTTACTAATAGCCATTACAAAACAGGATGTTATCATGTGCTTTTTCGTCAATCAACACTCAAAGCACATTACCAAAGGCGGAACAGAAATAAGTTTTTACTTGTGAAAATATTTAGATTGGTTGCATTCAATTTTCCATGAAGTTTATAGAAATAAACTACTAAAGGAATTAACCTGGATCATTAATTTTAGCTTAACTTAATCAAAACTAAATAATGGTTCAACAAACAGCTCCACACACATAAACATTAACTTGAAATAACATAAAATAAACAGAATTACTAAATTGAAATAATTTTTGTTTTAACTGTCATAAGCTGACAACTAGTTCAACGGGGATGTGACAAGATAATGATTACATTACTCCTCTCTATCTTTTTGCCTCTAGCCCTCGCCGTTGTCATTAATATTACAATCAGTTCTAATGATCATCATTATACGTTATGTATCAGTTTATAGTCCCCTCTCTTCCCGATAAGGATTTTCAGAGAGGAGACTGTTCATTATACGCTCTTCTTCCCCCCTTTTTATTTGTGGAGAGAGGTTAGGTTAGGTAGGTAGATTAACGTCCCCGGACACAATGCGTATAGGAGACAATTTAATTGTTCTTATATACAGCGCTCTTCTAGTCCAAGAGTGGCACAAGATGCTGGACGACGATACAGGATATAGCTCAAACTGCCTAGGCGCCCACTACATGTGTGTGTGTGTGGGTGTGTGCGGGTGTGTGTGGGTGGGCGTGTGTGTGTGTGTGTGATGCGTGGGAGGTTGGGTGGAGGTGAGAAAAAAAAAAGAGGTTCGGACTACATTTGTGTCCAAAGTGATTGATTAATTTCTATTGACCTTTTTTTTTTTTTTTTTTTTTTTTTTTGGTGGGGATGCGAGGTGGGGTGGGCGGGAAAAAAGAAGTTAGGAGAATTGGGGTTCCCTTAGTGGTTCCTGGCGTTATACTTTCCGCAGCTTCCAGCACAATCGTATCTTGGGATGCTTGGGTTGGATCCTGACATCAGCCATCGCATTTCAACATCAGCCAAAGCCTTGGGCAGCCAGCAAGTAGTTACATGTAATAAATTACGGACATGCAGTTAGGCTACTCCACTTTGGGCTTTACAGCTAGCGACACCTTTTCATACACCGCGTTGAAACTAGAATGGGTTTCCTGCTGTGAGGAAGCCTCTTGCACCTTTTATCTTAATAATCATATTTAAAATATTCTCAATGTATATCCAAATTTGAGGTATTTTTTACTAATAAAACTAAAAATAAAGGCTACTCCACTTTGGGCTTTACAGCTAGCGACACCTTTTCATACACCGCGTTGAAACTAGAATGGGTTTCCTGCTGTGAGGAAGCCTCTTGCACCTTTTTCGACCAAAATAATTCAAAATGATCGTATGACTGACGATAGTCACGGGTTTGTGGACTAACCTTTCCACATCATCCAGTAGGCCTATTGTATTTGGGTTCGTACTATGCTGGTTGCCGTAGACTTCCTCTGTAATAAGGCGGTGAGTGACCGACTTCCGCGTTTGCTTGTGTGGGTTTGCGTTCGAGTGCAGAGTGGTGGGTGAATGCAAGGGGGTAGATTGGTTATTACTTCTAGAATCTAGCAGAAATTCCATGTCGGTTGTTAGCCTGTATTGGTTGGTGTTCACATCCACGACGTACCGGCTAACATTGGCTTCCCGTATTGGTACTCCTCGGTTAGTCTGTGAGTCTGCAACGTAGAAGGCGAAATCAGAGCCTAACAGTGAACGGCGTGCTTTGGAGCCCAGGAGAGATCGGTTTGTGTTGGAATCAAATGGCTTGCGAGAAACCCCATCAAAACCAGGATCATCTGCGGAATGCATAATAAAAGCAGGATAGTCGGCCGCGGACTCGGAAGCCGAAACCGAAACGTCGATCTCTTCCTCTTTAATGAGTTTGACCGTGACCCTCTCTCCGAGCCTGGAGGTCAAGGCCATGACGTCCTCCTGGATGAGCTGGAAGCACATGGAGAGGGTGGCCAGCCCCATCACGATGTACAAGATCGCGGCAAAGGTCTTTCTTCTGTCGAAAGTCTCGAATCCTGCAATGCACAAAATAACATATAGATAAGTGAAAGCAGGACCGCTGATTTCAGAAGGACTGGAGTTCATTCTTGTGTATAGTGGTTGGGTGGTTGCGGGTGGATGTGTACTGTAAGTAAGCCTACGTGAGCGTGTATGTGCTGGGCATGTGCCGTGAAATGAATTAAAAGGTCGTGGTCTTGTGTGTAAAGTTTATTGTTTGCTCTCATGTGTAATTTTGTACATGCAATTAAACAAATATGTCTTGCATTGTATTTGTTTTTAATATTCATTAATTTATCATTTTGTAAATGTGTTGATGTAACCACGTCTTCCGCTTTTCTGGAATAAAGAATTGTTGACTTGACTTGACAACAGAAGTGTTGTAGAAGGACAACGGTAACAGAAGTGCTGTCGATGGACAACGGTAATAGAAGCGTGGTAGAGAAACAACGGTAATAGACCAGAAGTGTTGTAGAAGGACAACGGTAATAGAAGTGTTGTAGAGTGTGACGACACGAGTTTTCAGATAGCAGGGAGAATTATACTTTTTATGAAGTTACACTTCTCCGTATACAGTGTACATAGAATAGCGTGACCGATTTACTTTTTGCGTATGCAAGTGCAGTTTCGTAAAGTCCGTGCGTTTCGTAGAAGACAGGGAGTAGGCCAATTTCCGAATAGGGATACGCGTAATAAAGAATGTGCATACTGACGAGAGCTCGACTGTTTTGCTTGTGGCCGGCGCGTTTTTGGAGGGCAGAGTTGTTTGAGATGCTTTTGCGAGAGGATCGAATCTAACGAGGCAGCAACCCTGTGACAGAGGTCATTGTAGTGTAGGGTACTGTTGGAAGGGTGTGTTTATTGTTTATATAGCCACCCAAGGTCTTATGCCCTCGTCGGGATAAGGATGTTTAGAGTTCGAGAGGAAGGATAATAATTGCCATTTGTCAACGAATGTAGAATTATATCCTTAAGGTGTGTGTCGTTCTCGATTGAACACCCACCAAGACTTAGTGTCTGTGGCAGAGCTAAGGTGACCTCATCCTCAATTATAAGTGTTATTTGGAAAGTGAAATAACCAGCAATAGCAAGACAAAGTGACTCTCAAAAGACTAACCAATTGTGTTGTGACAGTGCTGTGTTGTGTTGTTGGGGGAAAGGGTGTCACAAGCCGAGGCCTAAAAGGTGAGCGAATCCTGTTATTTAATTCTTTAGTGGCGCACCCCGAGAACTGCGTACGCGTATGAGTGGTGATGAGTGTGGGGAAGGGGATGTATTTTAGGATGCATAATGAATTTTGTTGATTCTATATGATTTTCTTATGATTTTCTTATTGTATATGTGAGGGGGAAATGTCGTTGCTGTTGTTGTTATAAAAGTGGGTCAAAGGCGACGATGGGGAATAGAGAGAGAGAGAGAGTGGGGGTGTATGTATGGAGAGAGCGATAGAATGTATTATACTGAAGAAAGATGAAGTGATGATTATGAAGGAAGCATGTTTACAATATAGTATGGCAAGGTAGTATGAATGAAGGGAGATAATCGTGATGTGTTATAACCGTTGGGGGTGATGAGGGTGAGAGGGATGAATCAAGACTGTGTGATTGAAGTGTGGTTGCAATAATTATGTACATTTATATAAATGTTTGTGTTTATAGAAGATGCGAATTATTTAGCATCAAAGGTTGATTTATATTATTGAAATGTGTGTATAGCATCTTGTATTATTATCATAGTATTCCTATACAGGTCAAGATGGTGGACGGAGGACGGCGTGCTATATTATATTATATAGTGTTTATTGTTTTGTAGGCAGGTTGTTAAGACTGTGTATATGCTTACAGGTGTGGGCGGTTACTCCTACGTATTACTTCTACCTGTTACTTCTACGCATTATTTCTACGCTGTTGCTTCTGATGTTGCCTCTTATGCTGTACTTATGTTGCTGTTGTTGACGCTGATTGGGTTCTAGCCAGCCTGGGGGGTGCCTTTGCCTCTACAACAGAGTAGTGTTGTGGTGATCTCTGCCACTGCTGCAGGTTTTGCCTATGTATCCGCCTTTTGTAAAGAAATTGTTGTTTAGTTCTATTTGGGGTTTGTTACAAGGGGAGGTAATTGTTAGTTAGTATTGGGACGGGGGTCTATTTAGGGGTTGAGGGGAGGTTAGTTCCCATTGTCCTGTGTTTGCTTGTTGATTGTTGAATAAAAGAGTGTGTTTGTATTCTGGCATTTTGTGTTAGTTTATTTTGTTTGAGTTTTATTCCTTATTCACTCGTTGCATGTGCTGACGTCACAGAACCCGCTCGGGGGACGTGACATAGAGAGACAACGGTAATAGACCAGAAGTGTTGTAGAAGGACAACGGTAATAGAAGTGTTGTAGAGAGACAACGGTAATAGACCAGAAGTGTTGTAGAAGGACAACGGTAATAGCAGTGTTGTAGAGAGTCAACGGCAATAAAAGTGTTATAGAGGGACAAATGTAACAAAGTGTTATTATGCAAGTGAACGGTAATAATTGTATGCAGCGCACTTGCAGGGCCAATTAAGAGATTCTTCTCAACTATATTATTGTGATTGTAAAGGAGCCAAAAATGCAAAGAAAGTGACTGCTGGCGAGTTTCGTCGCTAACAGTCTCCATCTTCATGAAAAGCTATAAGAGGGTACCGCGTAAATTCGACGACACTTTGCGCCGCTACTTTAGGCCTAGTTAAACCCTGCACTGACCTGGCACAAAATCCCCAAAGCCGATGGTGGACAGAGTGACGAAGCAGAAGTAGGCAGAGTCGCCATAGGACCAGCCTTCCCATTCCGAGAAGAGCAAGGCCCCGAGGAAGAGGTAAGCGAATATGATGCAAATGGACACCATGAAAGGTATCTGTCGCTGTTTCATTGGGATGTACTTTTTCGTCACTGGGCTGCCCAAATCAAAAATGCAGTTCAACTTGGGACAAGTGAAAGTTTATCCCGTAACAGTTCTGTTTTGGGGAAGAAGGGCCTTAGAGCGCCTGCACAGCGTCAACGAGCGGCCATTGCAAGCGTTTCAGCAATGGGAAATATATTATGATCAACGAGGCACAGTTCCTTCAAGGCTGCAGAAGGAAGTTAATAATATATGTTGGCTAGACTTTAGCCATAGAGTAGATCGCTCATCTATATATATGCTTCTGCGAGTAGAGGGGAACGGCTCAAAGTGGATCAATGATAAAGACGAAAAGGGGTGATTTTTCTATGAGCTGACTATCCCGGCGTATCATTGATCAGAAAAAAAGATCAGCGAAACCCTAAAACTATGGAGAGGTTTGTCTATATAATGTATATACTTACGTCGTCTTCCTCATGCAGCGCCAACCGCAGCAACATAACAGCCATAGGACATGGCGAGTCCCGAAGTACAGGATCCGCAGTCCATGTCCCATGTGGTTGCCCACGATGGTCAGCCACACAACGAAGCCTGGAATACCGAAGATGGCGAACACCACCACCATCGCTTTCCCCACGTCCGTTTTCGGTGAGACGTTACCATAACCTTGAAGAAGGAATGAAATTGTAGAGGGAAAAAACAAGCCACTATGCCAGTATCCAACGTGACAGCAGATGCAGCAATATTATCATCAGCAGCAAAAGCTTCAGCAGCAGAAAAAGCGTCAGTGGTAGCAGCAGATGCGTCGTCGTCGTCATCATCATCATCATCATCATCATCATCATCATCATCATCATCATCATCATCATCATCATCACTGGCGGTTACACAGAAGAAGATGATGAGAAGAAGGAAGGAGATTAGAAGGAGAAGGAGGATCGAGGAGAGGAAGTAGAAGCAGAGGCAAAAAAAAAAAAGAAGAAGAAGACAGAAGAAGTACCTGAAGAATTAACAGAAGAACAAAAAGAAGGAGGAGAAAGAAGAGGAAGGAGGAGAAGAAGGAGACGGAATGAGAAGAAGAAAGGGAGCGAGGCAGCAGAGGAAGAAGAAAAGAAGAATGAGAATGGAGAGGAGAAGGAGGAAGACGTGGCCTACCAATAATGGTAACGATGTTAACGCTAAACATAAGAAGGAGAAGAAGAAAGGACCAGAAAGAAGAGCAGGAGTAAGTCATATACCGATAGTGGTGACGATGTTAACGGAGAACAGAAAGGAACCGAAAAAATTCCAGGCATGCTCGCTATCGAGATCTTCTTTCCCATTCCATCCGGCTTTGGACAGCTCAATGATTTGTTTCTGGTAAGACCGCAATGCATTTAACGCCGCGTTCTGCAATTCTTCCCTGAACTCTTTCAGCTCTCTGTTCAATTCAAAGGATTGTGTGGTGCCAGTCGGTGGAGCTACGGTCGGCAGCGAGCTATTCAACATCGTCGTGTCGTTGTCGTAGTCGGCAAAGTCCAGCTCGAGGTTTTCAAGGAAATCCCTCAGATCGTCGCTGTGATTGATCTCTACACCTCCAGTCTTAAACAATGGGATGTTTACTACCTCTGTACCCACCGCCTGGGACTCGCTGCTCTCTGTACCCTTAATCTCAACCTTTATCGGGCCTTTAGGCCTATTCTTATTATTTTGGCGGTGGTTATCCCTACGCTGTCTCCTGCCTTTGAGGTCGTTCTCTGCTGCCTCTTGCGGACCGTTAAAATCGTGACGGTATAAGTAGTCCCCGCCAGACTCTTCCGTACCGTTTAACAACAGGGCACGTGACGCTTCGGTAGAGTTGACCGTTTTGATGTTGTTAGCCAGCAAAAGAGCTGCCGCTTGCTTGTTCACCAGATAATTGACCTTGACGTACACGTTCTCCGTAAGGCTGTTCACCTCGAGTTCCCGTTCCTGAAACGGAATTTGGAGAGAAGTAACAAACGCTGAGCTAAAAGACCATGCCGAAGTTGTTGGCGTTTGCATAGTAATGCTCAACAAGACTTTTGATGAAATTATTATTCATATATAAACTCTGAAGAAAAAACACCTGGAGAGTTTTATGGGGAAGGGTAGGGAGGTGGTAGGTTGCATAACTAATTAGCATCCGGCGGGCATCCAATGGGCTGAATTAAAGCCTTCGCCCGAAGTCCAGATTTTGCCCTAGGACAAATGTTTTATCAAAGACGAAGGACTGCATCCAGCTTTTGCCCTAAGACAAGGGGCTGACTCTGATTTTATTTCGAATACTGAAGTAGGACCTGATGATTAGCTCCCAAGGCACAGGCGGGCGGAAGCTGCTCAGGATTGGGGGGGCACACACACATTTTATTCACTGACATCAGGGCCGGACCTGGTAAAAGTCGAGGGGGGGCGTGTGGGGGTAACAGATTCAGCGAAGGCGCGAAGCGCCGAGCCTTCTAGGAGGGTCCGGGGGCATGCCCCCCCGGAAATTTGTTTTTCAAGGATGCAAAATGGTGCAATCTGGTGCAATCTGGTGCAATCTGAACCTTGAAAAAGCCATTTGTGATGGTCCGGGACTTTGAGCTTTTTGAACAATTGAACTAACAAACTCTGGGGTACAAAAATTATCCTCTGCCCCTCCCTTAAAAAACACACACACACACAAAAACCAAACACACAAACATTTATTTTTCAGCAGAGATGTTTTGTATACTATTATTATTCACTACTTTTTGTTGTTTACCTTGTAGTTTATGAACATCACCGCCCTGCTTTCACTTAATTCAGTCTTGCTGCACTAGGTTCCATCGGCATTAGTACCATTTGTGAATTGTATCTTCTGGCAAAACAGTTCACTGCCTCTTTGAAGTCAATATCAACATCCCTGTGCACTTTCAGTAAAGCAAGTCCATTGAGTCTCTGTTGCCCCATTGTAGAGCGCAGGCAGTTTTTCAGGTTGCGCAACTGACTGTTTGAACACTCACACTCGGCAGTAGTGACAGGCAGGGTGCAAAGGTTCTTTAGCATGATGAACAGGTTGGGATAAAAATCCCTGTCACAATGTTTCAGTGCTTCTGATGCCGTGGATGGGATGATAGCTCTCGTATTCTCAGCAGCACTTCGCCATTTGCAAACACACCGTTGGTATTCTGCATCAAGGGTAGCGTTGTCTGGTAGGTCAGACTCCCACAACATTGCCAGTGTCTTCACCCCTTCTGGAACCTGCATGAAACCATCCTGGTTGTCTATTAAAGTGCTTGGCACCAGACAGAGACCATCAACTGCTAGGCCAGCATTTTTGAACCTCGAGGCCAATTCGGTTGACAGGTGTTCCAAGAAAGGAATGGCAATGCTAATCTTGAAATATTCTTCTGGAGTGGCCGCAGGTTGGTTGTCACGGAGAGTCTGTTGGGATGCTTGACGAGGAACAATAACACCAGTGGTCAAAGCACTTGCCATTTTGCTGACTTCACCAAACCAGGCAACGAACGCTGTGTCGACATCTCTTCTAATAGAAGACATGCAGTTACTGACCTCTTTGATTTCCCTGTAGGCATCGACAACATCTTTTGTCCTTTTCTGCAGCTTCACTGTCAAAGGTTTCCATTTCAACGATGTTTTTGGACGATTCAGCGATGGTCGTTTCAGTGGATGTTCGTTACAACGAATTGTCATAATTATCAACTTAGCATCCTAATTAAAATTTCTAAAAAGTCGTTTTTGGTGGATTAGGGCAGTATCAAGGTAAAGGTGCTGGAAGAGGCTTGCGGTCAGAACAAGAAATTATGTCTGCATTTACTAATTTAGGCTTAGGGGTTGGGTTACTTGGTCGTTTCAACGGGGAAACGCTTTGGACGTTTCAACGGATCCCTTGAAAAGGATTTCCGTTGAATTGATTATAAAAAACTCTGTACTTTGGACCAAAAGTGACTAAAACCTGCAATGTTTTAAAGACAATTTTTTAAAAATTGAAACTTTTTGCATTAAAAAAAAAAATTCAAATTTTTTTTTTAATTTGGAGGGGGGTTCTGGAACCCAGGTAACCCCCCTTCCTCCCCCTCCCCTCGGGTCCGGCCTTGGACATTTACTCCAAATAATTGGAACTATTTTCATAGACACTATGTGAGAGAGAAAAAAAAGATATATCATATATTTCTACAACTGTGCATAGAGAGAGAGAGAGAGAGAGAGGGGGGGAGGTAGGGGGTGGGGGGAGGGTAGAGAGAAAGGAAGAGAAACTGACCTGACAATGTTGATCCATCACAGTAACAAAAACAGCAGTCATGCATGTCATTTGGCATGGTGTCACGAAGAGAGGGGTTGGGGGATGGGGGTTAAGCTCTTAATCTCTAGCGCGGTATTTCCTCCTTTGATAGGGCAATGGTGCGATGACATTCAAGAGATTAATGCTGGGCCAACTTAATAAGTGATAGACAGGGTAAAGACGAGATGGAGAGTAAGGCTACACTAGTTAAGAAATTCACATTCAAAGGCCAGTCAGGGTAATTGCAATTTCTCAACTATCTACTTTTATTAATTTGAAATGGGGACTGTAGGTCAAATACTTCTAACGTGAGTCATAGGCATAGCGTCTTTTAGTAAGGAGTAGTCTGGTGATTTTCTGGGTAGTCAATATTTGGGGTACTAGAGCGAATGTAGACTGATCTCATCACAGGGCGAGAGTGTATCTGTATGGTCTTCAGAGTCTCTCTGATAATCTGGCGAGTGGGGATTCTCGTAGGCTTAGGCACTTAGCTCTGTACTGCAGTGCGGCGTTTGGTCCAGGATATTCTGGGTGGCTTGTTAGCGTGGGCAGTAGCGTGGGTGCGAAAGATGCAGGTCAGTGGTCACGCGATGACGCATGGATCACGAGTGCTTGTCTTGTGATGGAGTACAGGCATGGAAATCGGCTTTCGTGGCTAGCCGTCTGGAAAATGGCGAAGTCCCAAGTCTCGCTTCTCATTGACCTCCTGTGTTGACAGGGGCCTGCGGCGGGTCAGTGACTGGGGGATGATACACGGCCGGGGTGATACGCCCGGTACAGGAACCCGTCTGCAATGTATACAGACGCTGTATCAGCGGGGGATAGGGATAGTGTGGATTCAGGGCCTGTGGTATGATAGCCCTTCTCAGAATTCAAATTGGTGTGACCGGTCATGGGTTGAGCCAGTGCACATACCAACAGTCAAACAATGCAACTAGGTTTACTGGGCCAAAGTGGAGTTTATTGGCAGCCGCTAGTATAAGATACATTCGGCGCATTAGGATGGGGTTGGCAACAGGCAAATATTTATACATCGGGAGCCATGGTGGAAAACAAATGGAGGGTGCAAGGCAAAGGGGTTGTAGGTCTGGGCTGTACTGGGGACTTTAATCTATGAGGAGGGACAGCATGGCATGGGGTATTTACACATGGGCTAACGGAGCATACAAGCATAAATACAAACATGTCATGGGTCATATACAGGGTAGAAAATATGTGCAAGGGGTAAATACAAGTCATAGCAACACATCAAGGCAAAACTATAGACATGAACATACACATTGACAGGACGCATGAACATGATGGGCGAGCGACGGGTGATGGGTCTGCTATATGACAAAGAGTAAGTTCCCTCTCTTACCTTGACTTAGACGGGTGGAAGCACAAGGGTACTGTCGAAACTCAGAGGTCACTCGGTGATGGAGACGTGTTTTCGTACAGGTTGTGACTTCGAGGCAGGAATGCTTGGGTCTGACACTATGTCAAGGTTTGTGCCAGGCTTTAAGGAGATGTCCCGGGGGGCGGGGCTTAAGCGACTGGGCGAGCGGGCCTGCTAGAGATGGCTGGTTAAGGAGAGATGATGGCTGGCTGAGTGTGGTGCTGGAATGCTCGCGGCCGAGCTCAGAGTTGCAATTGCACGCCTTGTCACAGAGGCCCCCCCAAGGAAAAAGGCGAGGACGTAGGACTCGACGAAGGCGCGGCCAATCAGCTCTGAGGTCGGCTGCCGGGTGAGGCGATGGTTTGCGATGATCCGGGTGATGCGGGCGATGCAGGGTTCCGGGTAGTCGATGGCGGATGCCCAAGGCTGGGGTCCGCGGAGCTGCCGGGTTTCGGCTACGGTTAGTGGGCGGCGGCGGGAATGAAGGCTGGGGCGTCGGCCCTCAGGGGCGACTCGCTGGAGTCGGTTGCGGGGTGACGGCTGAGGAAGTCTGCGCCGTGGTTGTCTTTTCCTGGGATGTGCTCCAGCTGGAAAGAGTATGCTTGGAGCAGCAGAGCCCATCTCATCAGCCGGGCGTTGAGCGATTTTGATGTCGCCAAGAAGGAAAGCGGCTGATGATCCACTTGGACGGTAAAGTGCGAGCCGTAGAGATACAGTTGGAACTTCTGGACTGCCCAGACGAGGGCGAGACACTCTTTCTCCGACGTGGCGTAATTCTGTTCGGCCGGCTTGAGTTTCCGGCTGGCGTACGCGACGGGGAAGAGCGTCGGGGCGTCCGCGGAGTCCCGTTGGAGTAGAACGGCTCCGAGGCCTACGTCGCTGGCGTCTGTGCGCAGGACGAAGGGCTGTCCGTGGTTGGGGAGTCGCAGGACCGGCTGGGACGTCAGCTTGTCCTTGAGCTCCTGGAAGGCAGCTTCACATTGCGGGGTCCAGAGGACTCGGTCCGGTGCGGTTTTCCGGGTTAGACTGGATAGTGGCGCGGCGATCCCGTTGTATCCGGGTACAAACTTCTGATAGAAGCCACTCAGTCCCAGGAAGGACTGAACATCTTTCTTGGTCTTGGGGCGTGGCGCGTCTCGAAGGCGCTGGACGGTCTTTTCTAGAGGCCGGAGCTGTCCATGGCTGATGGTGTGGCCAAGAAATTCCAGCTCTTGATAGCCGAACTGGCATTTGGTCGGCCGGGCAGTGAGGCCAGCTTCTCTGAGGCGGCGCAAGAGTTGGCGCACCACTCGCAGGTGCTCCTCCCATGTCTCCGTTGCGACGAGTATGTCGTCCATAAAAGAGTGTACGAACGGGCAGTGGAGGGGGTCCAACAGCTTCCGCATCATCGTGCTGAAAATACTTGGGGCATTGTGTAGACCAAACGGCAGAACGTTAAACTCATAGTGGCCGTCCATCGTGCTGAAGGCCAGGTACTGGCGGGATGAAGGGTGCACGGGAATCTGGTAAAAGCCTTTGCTCAGATCCACTCGGGAGAAGTATCGGGCGGATTGTAGCCTTGCAAACAAGTCTGTCGGGTCGGATAGGGGTCCGGGCACGAACTGGGTTACAAGATTCAACTGCCGGAAGTCGATACAGAGGCGATGTTCTCCGCTGGGCTTCCGTGATAGAACTATTCCTGCGCTGTAGGGGGAACGGGAGGGAGCGATGACTCCGGCTTGTAGCAGAGCCTCTACTTCCGTTCTTACTACTTGCTGCTGGGAAAGTGGGACGGGGTACGGTTTCTGGCGGACGGGAGTGGGGTCCGTCAGGGTTAGTCGAACTTCTTCCAGGTCCGTCCTCCCAGGAATGTCGGCTTCCCTGTAGTCTGCTACGATGGCGCGTAGTTGGCGTTGCTGGCCGGCGGGGAGTGAGGGGTCCAGAGAGACGTCCCGGAAGGATTCCTTCCCTTTTAGCGGAAATTCGGCGACGCCGGTCTCTGTGCCATCCACTTCGACGGCCAGCGCGACCGTGAGTAGCGAGTGCGAGTCGGGGGCGGGTGCCGGTTGCTCCAGGTACCGCTTGAGCAGATTGATGTGGGGGGTCCTGGGCTTTCCGCCTACCTCGATGCGATAAGTGGTACGGGAGAGCTTCTCAAGCACCGGGTAGGGTCCCTGCCAAGCTATGTCTAGCTTGTTTGTGCCGCTGGGGAGAAGCAGTAGGACTTGGTCTCCTACCTGTAGTTCTCGGTCCCGGGCGCGGCGGTTGTGATAGCGGGCTTGTCTTTCTCTCGCCTTCTTCAGGTTGGCGGAGGCGGCTTTCCATGTTGCCTTGAGGGTTTCTTGGAGCTTCGTGACGTATTTCGTGGCGTCGACCGGTGCCTCGTCCAGTTTGGCGTCGGTCCAGCTACGTCGCAAGGCGGCTAGAGGTCCGGAAAGGGGTCTTCCAAAAAGCAGCGTGGAAGGCGTGTATCCGGTGGAGGTGTGCGGGGTCTCTCGATACGCGAAGAGCGCTGACGCGACGTATGTGTCCCACGCTTCCGGCTGTTCGTCGGCGATCTTGCGGATAATCGAGATAAGAGTCCCGTTTAGGCGCTCGACCTGTCCGTTGCTAGCGGGGTGGTAGGGTGGAGTCCGGATATGGCGAATGCGGAGTAGTTGAAAAACTTCTTGCATAAGTTTTCCGGTGAACTGGGACCCGTTGTCGGTCAAGATGTTGTCCGGGAATCCGACTCGAGTGAATATGGTGACGAGCGCGTCGGCGACTCGGGCGGCGTCGATCTTCGGTAGAGGAACGGCTTCACACCACATCGAGCAAGCGTCGACAAGGGTTAGTAGGTACTGGTTCCGCTTCTTGGTCCGCGGGAGGGGTCCTACTATGTCGACAGCCACTCGCTGGAAGGGCGTTCCGACGACGACGGTGGGGCTGATAGTGACCGGTACGGTGTGATGGCGGGGCGAGTATCGTTGGCACTGGCGACAGGACTTGACGTAGCGCTTCACGTCTTCGGTCATCCCGGGCCAGTGGTACTGAGCGCTGATGCGTAGAGTGGTCGCTCCTATGCCCATATGTCCGCTTAGGGGCATGCTATGGCCAAGTTCCAGGACTTGGGGGCGAAGTGTCGCAGGCACGACGAGTTGAGAATGGTCGTCCTTCTGACGGAAGAGGAGTCCGTCTTCGACGAAAAAGTCCCCGGACTTGGGTGGAGTGCGTGCGGCTGGATGCTTTCCGTAGCACTTGCGGAGGGTGACGTCGCTTTCTTGGGCCTTCCGGATCTGTTCCGGCATCTGGTTGGGTATCGGGGGTGGTGTCGCGGCTGTTTTCGCCTGGGCGCGCGTCTGGACGGCGGCCATCGACTCCACAGGCTGGGGCGGCATCCCCAAGAACACGTATCGGCATCCCAAAATCAGGTCGTACAGGGGCTGGTCCATCACGGCAGCTTGGATGGTCCCCGTTACGTATCGGCTGGTGACTTGGATCCGGGCTATAGGGAGCGTGGTGCTGGGTTGTGACGCGTCGGCCAACTTCAGGGTGATAGTCTCGCCGGTCAGGTCTTGGTCCCTGATGAGCGAGCGGCGGACGACGGCGTCGAAGGTAAGTCCAGTGTCGTATAGACAGTGGGCTGGGCGATTGTTGACAGTCACTTGCTCGGTGACGGCCGGTCGATCGGCGGGAGTGACGACGGGGGTTACCGGTTTCCCGTCGGGGGTAACTTGGCGTAGGGCTAGTACGGTACCTTGTTTGCGACGCTGGTCGCTGATGCGGCGAAAACATTTCTCCCGGGTATGTCCTCGGCGCTGGCAGTAGCCGCAGTAGAGCTCTGTGCTCCGCTTCCCTGGCTCTGCTCCGGGGTTCGGGCGTCCTTTGGGCGGTTGTGACGGTGGTTCGCTGGCGGGACTGGCCGGCGAGGCTGGTGGCGGGTATCTGGCGACGAGGGTGCGGGGGGATCACGGCGAGGCTGTCTGTCGTCGGGATGGGCGGTGAGGTATCGGTCCGCGACGATGATCAGATCTTCAAGACGAGCGGCCCCCTGTTCGGCGGCGAATGTCCGAAGTTCCGCTGGCATTGTCCCTCGGAGTTGCTCGGCAAGCATCAACTCTAGCAGTCCGTCGTATGTCCTTGGTTCGTCAGTTTGCTCTATCCATTTGTCCCGTAGCGTAGCTAGACGGTCGGCAAACTGCGTAAACTTCTCCCCTCTCTCTCTCCGGGAGTTCCGGAAATTCTTGCGGTAGTGCTCACCTGAGAGCTCAAAACCATGCAGTAGAGCTCTCTTGAGGGCGGGATAGTCTCCCTCCTCGGAAGTCGGTGTCTTGGCCAGAATCTCATAGGCCTTCCCCTTAAGGCCATGACTGAGCTTGCGATACCAGTGCTGGGGGCAAGACCGTTTTCTCTCGCGACTCGTTCGAATCGGCCGAGATAGACTTCAATTGATTCGTCTCGTTCGACGAATGGGTCCAGGGGGAAGTTCATCCCCGGAATCGGCGGGGGGGGGGGGTGCGGGTATTCCGGTGCTGGTGGCGAAGCTGGGGGCGATGAGCGAGTAGTCTTCGCTAGCGGGCGATGCGATACCTAAATCGCGGCGGTCGCGCTCAAGCTGGAGGAGTGCTTGGCGCCGTTCGAGCTCCTTATCCTTCCTTTTCTCTTCCAGTGCCGCTATCCTCTCGTCCTCCTCCTTCCTCCTTGCGGCGGCTCTCTCCTCCTCTGCTATCCTCTCTTTCGCCTCCTCTCTTCTCCGCTCGGCGGCTCTCTCCTCCTCTGCAAGCTTCTCCTTCGCCTCCTCTCTCCTCCGCTCGGCGGCTTTCTCCTCCTCTGCAAGCTTCCGGGCGGCGGCCCGCTCCTCCGCGGCGATGCGCTCTTTCTCTTCCTCTTTCTTCCGGGCGGCGGCCCGTTCCTCCGCGGCGATGCGCTCTTTCTCCTCCTCTTTCCTCCGGGCGGCGGCCCGTTCTTCCGCGGCGAGGCGCTCCTTCTCCTCCTCTTTCTTCGCCTCTCGCTCTTTGGCCCTCTCCCCCCTCTTCAACTTTTCCTCTGCCACGTCAGCATCCACGTTAGCCAGGACGTAGTCCTTGAGTTCGGTGCCGGCGAGCCCTAAGCTCTCGCCAATACTCTTGTACTTAAGCGCAAGCTCTCCCCGGTCGGCCATGGTAAGGGAGGTAACTTACCCTGAAAAAGGTCCTAACCGGAATGAGGGGCGCACACAAGGGGGTACACTGACGGAAAACAAGGGGGTGGGCTGGATGAGCTACGATGAAACTGCAAAGGGGCGAATACAACACAACCACAAGACAAAATGCAATCAAACCACAAAGACAAAATGCAATCAATCAAAAATGCAAAAATGAATGCAAGAAAAAGCCTTTTGAGATACCACCACTCGGGAAAGCCAGTAAGGGACCTAAGGGGCTATGCTATCTACTACTAGGTTTAGAGGGCTGGGTCCTATCTATACTGGGCTGGGGTGGAAATTACGCTAAGTCCTAAGTCTTGTCAAGTTGGGGTGGGAACCTAAGTCTTTTGTCTCGTTGGGTTGGAGGGGGAAACCTAAGTCTTTTAGTCTCGTCGGGGTCGCCAAAGTTAATGTCACGAAGAGAGGGGTTGGGGGATGGGGGTTAAGCTCTTAATCTCTAGCGCGGTATTTCCTCCTTTGATAGGGCAATGGTGCGATGACATTCAAGAGATTAATGCTGGGCCAACTTAATAAGTGATAGACAGGGTAAAGACGAGATGGAGAGTAAGGCTACACTAGTTAAGAAATTCACATTCAAAGGCCAGTCAGGGTAATTGCAATTTCTCAACTATCTACTTTTATTAATTTGAAATGGGGACTGTAGGTCAAATACTTCTAACGTGAGTCATAGGCATAGCGTCTTTTAGTAAGGATAGTCTGGTGATTTTCTGGGTAGTCAATATTTGGGGTACTAGAGCGAATGTAGACTGATCTCATCACAGGGCGAGAGTGTATCTGTATGGTCTTCAGAGTCTCTCTGATAATCTGGCGAGTGGGGATTCTCGTAGGCTTAGGCACTTAGCTCTGTACTGCAGTGCGGCGGTTGGTCCAGGATATTCTGGGTGGCTTGTTAGCGTGGGCAGTAGCGTGGGTGCGAAAGATGCAGGTCAGTGGTCACGCGATGACGCATGGATCACGAGTGCTTGTCTTGTGATGGAGTACAGGCATGGAAATCGGCTTTCGTGGCTAGCCATCTGGAAAATGGCGAAGTCCCAAGTCTCGCTTCTCATTGACCTCCTGGGTTGACAGGGGCCTGCGGCGGTTCAGTGACTGGGGGATGATACACGGCCGGGGTGATACGCCCGGTACAGGAACCCGTCTGCAATGTATACAGACGCTGTATCAGCGGGGGATAGGGATAGTGTGGATTCAGGGCCTGTGGTATGATAGCCCTTCTCAGAATTCAAATTGGTGTGACCGGTCATGGGTTGAGCCAGTGCACATACCAACAGTCAAACAATGCAACTAGGTTTACTGGGCCAAAGTGGAGTTTATTGGCAGCCGCTAGTATAAGATACATTCGGCGCATTAGGATGGGGTTGGCAACAGGCAAATATTTATACATCGGGAGCCATGGTGGAAAACAAATGGAGGGTGCAAGGCAAAGGGGTTGTAGGTCTGGGCTGTACTGGGGACTTTAATCTATGAGGAGGGACAGCATGGCATGGGGTATTTACACATGGGCTAACGGAGCATACAAGCATAAATACAAACATGTCATGGGTCATATACAGGGTAGAAAATATGTGCAAGGGGTAAATACAAGTCATAGCAACACATCAAGGCAAAACTATAGACATGAACATACACATTGACAGGACGCATGAACATGATGGGCGAGCGACGGGTGATGGGTCTGCTATATGACAAAGAGTAAGTTCCCTCTCTTACCTTGACTTAGACGGGTGGAAGCACAAGGGTACTGTCGAAACTCAGAGGTCACTCGGTGATGGAGACGTGTTTTCGTACAGGTTGTGACTTCGAGGCAGGAATGCTTGGGTCTGACACTATGTCAAGGTTTGTGCCAGGCTTTAAGGAGATGTCCCGGGGGGCGGGGCTTAAGCGACTGGGCGAGCGGGCCTGCTAGAGATGGCTGGTTAAGGAGAGATGATGGCTGGCTGAGTGTGGTGCTGGAATGCTCGCGGCCGAGCTCAGAGTTGCAATTGCACGCCTTGTCACACATGGGAAATTACACCGTTAATTTTCCAAAGTATGCCTGACGGCGTTCATTTCTATTGATAAATTCGTAAGCAGTTTGCGCTAGGTCTAGTTGATCTACTTTGTCTTTGAACACATGCATTATAAGACAATTATTTAGACGCTCCTGCGCCATCGTTGCCCAAAGGTATGTTTTTACCCGCTTTAGGGCTGAAAAACTGCGTTCAGCCGTTGCAGTTGTAGTTGGGATGGTGAAGTACAGTCTGAGAAGTTTATCCACTTCACTCAGCATCCGTCGCACAGTGTCAGAAGCTTTCAGTTCATCCGGCAGTGCTTGGAAGATGGTGATCCTATAGTTAGCCGCCTTCCTGGTGTCACCCAGTGCATGTGGGAGGAGTTCTAGCTGAGTTTTGAGTCTGTCCAAGTCGATGTCAGCGGAATATGTATCTTTGATTTCTTGAGGAATTTCTGGTCTCTTCCCTGCTGCTCCATCACTTAGAAGAACTTCAATTTTCCTTGGTAAGTCGAGAGCTATTTGATCAAACTGGCTCTTTAAATGTTCCTTGATGTTGTCAATGGCCTCACAGTATTGCTGTCTGTAGTAAGCAGATGGACAAGAGTAGCTGTGACCCTGTGAGCCATCGTCCAGTCTTCGTGGAGGCTGCTTCTGTCTAGGAACGCAGGGCTCATCACACAAATTTGCAGCTTTCGTTGTGATGTCAGCAAAAAATGTCTCAAAACAATCTTCATTCCGCATGCTTTCCAGTGTTCTAAGACAAATGTCAGCAGCGTTTACTGCGTCATCAAAAGTCGTTTGTTTTCTTTGAAGAGCTGGCGACACAGCAAGGATATCATCTTTGAATCTTTTTGCAACTCCTGACACATGACCCTGAGAATTACTCGCCCCGTCGTAGGCCTGGCGCAGTTTTGCACAGGCAAGTCAAGTCTGATCAAGCAGTCCTTCAGTGCTTTGAAAATGGTCTCAGCACAGGTATTGTTAACTTGCATCAGTCCAGAGAAAGGGGGAAAATATTGGTTTGAACCTCCAAATAATGTTTTTGAGGGGCTGAATATTGGGGGGGGGGGGCAAATGTTTAGGTTTGCCCCCCCAATATTTTTCTGGGAGGGGCCAGTGCCTTTCTTGCCCCCCCCCCCCCCCCCCCCCCAGCTTCCGCCGCCTGTGCAAGGTAGCCAATTTTCTTGAGCGCGAAAGAGTCCGCTGTAAAATAGGGAAAGAACGCACTTCGTTCGGAGGAGGTTCGTTCGAATAATGGTTTGGATTAGGTTTTTCTAACACTAGCCCTAGCCCTAACCCTAACATGGAACAGGTAACAGCTACTGCATTACGAACAGTTTCCACAAGGAAAACATCGTACTGTGAGAAGCAGGTAGAAAACACTGCAAATTATTATTGGGAGTGAAGAGAGCTATTGTGCATACTGAGTGTATTGGTGTTTTTGGCAAGTCCGTGTGGTGGAATACATGCGTACGCAGACTAGACCTCGGTTTATTCTCTCACCCGAAGGAGTAACTAACCTAGCTGATAAACCTCATACCAAAGTTAATTATTTCGGTCCCTCCCCCCCTTCACTTCTTACCTCCCTTTAGCGAGAATCGAACTAACGCCCGTTCGTTCGACTCTAGAAACTTCTGCATGGAGACCAGACCCCAAACAGAATCACAATAATTTATTTTTAAATTTTTGTAAGTGTTAAAGATGAACAACTATTCTTTGAATGTAACCCAATGAATGCTAACCTTATAAAGTTTAAGCAGAGCAACTGTAAAGATGGAAGATTTTCTGATGTAGCACACTAGTTGAAAACCACAAGTTTCCGAACGCCACTCTCCTAGTAATATATTGTAAGGTTAAGGAAACTCTTTTTGAAATTATGTCACAATTTATTATATTTAAAAAATTCTTCTTCTACTTCTTCTTGTTCTTCTTGTTCTTTTTATTCTTCTTCTTCTTCTTCTTCTTCTTCTTCTTCTTCTTCTTCTTCTTCTTCTTCTTCTTCTTCTTCTTCTTCTTCTTCTCCTTGTTTTCTTTATTATTATTTCTCTCTCTTTTTTTTTAAAATCTTTCTTTCATTTATTTATTTAGAGCCATTCTGACCAAACAATTGTTACTACTCTAGGAGCGTCTACAGTGGTCGCGAGACCGGTGAGACTCAAAATTCGTGGCTTTTGTGCCATAACAAAAACGATCACGACAGTTTCTAATATGGCCGAGACAGTGATTGCCAGCCGAAGTTTCCAAGTTTCCTCTTGCGTGCGGCTTCAAAAAAGCCGAAGATAAAGAGTAACAAAGCAAAGAAAAAATATAATTCCTATCCCCATCCTATCCTATCCCGTAACTCGGAGGTCGTAGGGGCACCACAGATGATCGTTTAACCAGCGTACTCCATCTTTCCCTGTCCTCAGCAACCCTCATGATTTCGCTCAGTGTCAAACCATTCCATTTTCGATTGTTGTCCTTCCCACCTCGTTTTCGGTCTCCCTCTTCTTCTACCTCCTTGCACTGTGTCTTGCAGGATGGTCTTTGAAAGACCTGATGATCTGGTGACGTGGCCATACCATCGGAGTTTTCGTTTTTTCACCACTGTGAGCAGGTCATCGTGTTGTCCAAGGGCTTGTTTGATGGTCTGTCGGACTTCGTCGTTGGTAATGTGCTGGGTATAGGAAATGCCCAGGAGTCTTCTGTAGCATCTGATCTCCATGCTTTGTATTCTTCGTTGTAGATCTACTGTTAGGGTCCATGTTTCGCAAGCGCATAGGAAGATGGAGATGACAAGGGAGCGCAGCAGTCTTACCTTGGAATGTAGGCTGATGGTCCTGTACTGTCTTTCCAAATTGGCTTCAATCTCGCCAGGGCGGCAGTTGTTTGTGCGATCCTGGAGAGGACTTCCTGTCGGGACCCATTGTCTGATACAATGGCTCCTAAATATTTGAAGCTATGCACTGTGTTGAGGGATAGGCCTTGGGCTTTGATGTCCGTGTTGATGCCATTGGTGTTGTTGGTCATCATTTTGGTCTTCTCTGCACTTATTTCCATTCCATGGGCTGTGGAGGTGGTGTCAAGTCTCTGTACCAGCTGTTCAAGTTCTTGTTCCTCTCCAGCCAATCCATCAAGGTCATCCGCAAAACGAAAGTTGGAGATTGCTCTTCCCTCTATGCTGACTGTGCCTTCGTGATCTGCAAGGGCATTTTACATGATGCGCTCTAGGAAGATGTTGAAGAGTGTTGGAGAGAGTAGGCTACCCTGACGCACACCGATTGTTGTTCTGAACCAGTTTCCGATGGCGCTATGGTGGAGGACTGCACTGGTAGCCTTGTAATACAGGTTTTGACGGCTTCAATAATTTTGGGCTGATGTTGTACACTCTCATGGTTGCCCACAGAGCTGCATGCCAGACTCGGTCAAACGCCTTTTTGAAGTCTACGAACACATGAATATAGATGTTGTTGGTGCTGTTGGTATTTCTCGCAGATTATTCTGAGGTTGAAAATCTGTTCAGTGGTACTTCGCCCTGCCCTGAATCCTGCTTATTCTTCAGCTATGATTTGTTCAGCTTGGGGTTTCAACCTGCTGAGTATTATTTTCAGGAGGACCTTGCTGGGATGGCTGATAAGGCTGATGGTGCGGTAATTTTCATATTCCTGAAGGTTACCTTTTTGAAGAAGAGTGATGCCAAGTGACTGGGTCCATGGTGTAGGCCACTCCCCACTCAGCCAGCTCTTGTTACAGATAATGGTGAGTGCGTCAATCGCTTCTCCTCCTGCTTGAAGTAGTTCCGCGGGTATGTGGTCCACTCCCGCTGACTTCCCCTTCTTCAGCGATTGCACTGCTGCCTCAACTTCTTCTCGGAGGATTGGGAGGATTTCTTCTTCTTCTCTGTTCTCAGGACATGCTAGAACTGATTAGTCTCCGTTTGGTGTGTGGTTGTAAAGGTCACAGCAGTACTCTGTTCATCTGTCCAAGACTTCTTGTTCTTCTGTAAGGCATATGCCAGGCTTGCTATGGATCGTGGAGACCATTGGACTGTTTAACACTTGCCAGCCGCTTTACAGTCTTGTAAGCCTTCTTGCTGTTGTTCTTGTTCAGACTGTTCTCTATTTCCAGGCATTGGTCTTCTATATAGTTCTCCTTTGCTGTGCGCATGCCTTTTCGGACGCCATTGTTGATTTTTTTGGTAGGCATCAGCATCCTGTGAGGGGTTCTTTTTCTTTTTAATCTCTCTTCGTTTATCACACAGGTCCAAAAGTTCAGGTCTGATCCACAGCTTCTTCTTTGGCCGGTGCTTTCCAAGGACCTCCATGGCGGCATCTGTCACAGCTGAGTTGAAGGTGGTGGTTATGGTGTTGACATCTACTTCACCAGCTCCCAAAATGAGCAGTGGTGCAAATTCCCTCCAATTGTGGCCTGACATATTTCTGCCACCTCCGGGTCTTGCAGTTTGTCCAGGTCGAACTTCAGTCTAGTGCACTTTGCTGTGTTTACTCTCTTCAAGTGGAGCCGGAAAGACATCATCACGAGATCGTGGTCACTTCCGATGTCTGCTCCTGGAAAAGTGCGTGTCCTGCCAATGTTGATGCTTGATCTGAAGCGTTTCTTGACCATGATGTAGTCGATATGGTTGTGATGCTCACCGCCGGGACGGTGCCATGTCCATCGTCTGGATATTTTGTGGAGACCAAGCGTGTTTGCCAGTATCAGATTGTTGTATCTGGCAAACTCCAAGAGTCTCAGACCCCTGTCATTTGTCTCGTTGTTGCAGTGGGGTCCACATGTGTCTCCCCAGTTGTGGTGTGCATCTTGGCCAACTTTAAAATAATAAAATAAATTTTTTTAACAAAAGTAATAATAATAATAATAATAATAATAATAATAATAATAATAATAATAATAATAATAATAATAATAATAATAATAATAATAATAATAATAATAATAAATAAGCTTACGTACGTGCACAAGTTTGTAAGTCAGCTCCATTTCGCGACTAGCCTCCAAAAAGTGGAAAAGGAAACCCCCGAGGATGCAATAAATGAGGTTAAACAGGCTGAGACCCACGAAGGAAAATATGACCTGTGGGGTGAAAAAAACAAACAACAAAACAACTAGTGCTGGATACTAGCACGGTCATGTATACTGCATATCAAAGGCCGAGTTGAATTCGTACTTTTTTAGGAGCGTGGGGGTGTGGGAGAGGGGGAAGGGGTGTGTGATTACAAAGATTCACATTACTGCTGCGACTCCAACAATCATATGGTAATATAATTAAGAGAAATTTAGATCTCACCGAAAGAATATTCCCCACAACGCCTGTCCGTTTCTCCTTTCGTTTTTTGGTCTTTTTTGGTGGTGGTGGTGGTACGGTAAGGGCTGGTAGCAATACACTTGGTTTTGGTTTTCTAACCACAGATGTTTGTGATGAGGGCCGTATTTGGGGAATTGGTACCTGGTCCACTGAATCTCCACCTTCATCATCTTCATAAGGTGGGTTCTCTTCACTGACAAGCGTAAACAGACATATCGATTGCTTAGTCTTTTGTCACCCCTCCTAAGGAGAAATGTATTGAAATTTATACTAAGTTGTCACAAGTTACATATTCAGTCTCAAAGATATCTTAACATTGCTAGAGAAGACAGATTGTGCACTTTGCGTGATCTAGGTGAAATAGGTGATGAATTCCATTATATGTTTGTACTAGTGGTTTTGTACCCTGGCAAGCCAGGGTACACAGGTTGCTGTTTAAAATGTAGACAGAGAGACAACTGTTGTCTGCGAGTTTCATTTGGACGATGATACCTCCCCATATCCCCCTTGATACCTCCCCATACCTCCCCCCCTCATATCTCCCCGTCCCCCCCCCCATGATGCCTCACCATACCCCCTTGATACCTCCCCGAACCCACTTGATACCTCCCCATACCCCCTTGATACCTTCCGTACCCCCCTTGTAACCTACCTGTACCCTCCTTGATACTTCCCCGTTGATCGTTTCGCAGGTATGGATGAAAGGAATCGACCATCACCATACCCCCCCCCCCCTTTTTTTTTTTTTTTTTTTTTAACAACTTTATTATCACCAAGGTGAAATTCGGGCACTTTCATTTTCGAAAGTACAGCAGCCCCAAGTGAAGCGCTTAACCCAAGGTACATGCTGGGTGTGTTCTTGTCACCGGCACTCACCCGTCTAGGACATGAGCGTCAGGATCTTTAAAGTCCGTTATGATGGAATGCATGCGACACAGACTAGACCTCGGTTTATACTCTCATCCGAAGGAGTAGGAAATATATACCCGTATCCCCGTTATGCCTACCCATGCCCCTTTAAACCTACCCGTAGCCCCCTTTTACCTACACGTACCACCCCATCCCGATCCTTGGTAATAATAATAATAATAATAATAATAATAATAATAATAATAATATTGAATATAGAATAATACAAATAGAAATCATAAAAAACACCAAGGTTTTAAAAGAAAATTTGATATAAGATATAATAATAATAATAATAATAATAATAATAATAATAATAATAATAATAATAATAATTTATTATTATTATTATTAGTTTATAAATAATAATAATAATAATAATAATAATAATAATAATAATAATAATAATAATAATAATAATAAATTAAAGGTAAAAAGCCTAAATTAAAAAGAAAAATATCCATATTGTAGTGTTAAAAAAAAAAAGTAAAAAAAAATGTGGCCCGCGTGAGCTTTGAACTTGGGTCTTTCTGCACGGTAGGCGAATGTTTTACTACGTAAGCTACCAAGGCTTCCTAGAAAGACCGTCAATTTTTTGGTCTATATGGGAAAACATGCTGAAATCTCAAGTTGATTTTTAATGGAAGCGCGCGGAATGAGGCTATTGCAGTTTGTGGACAATTTGTTTATTTATTTATCTCAGAAACGGTTAAACGTTCGGTAAGGAAATGTCGGCTATAACGATTTTGCTGGTATTGAGCACACAGCAGGCCGATCCGCAGCCGCCAGCACCTGCCCAGATCAGCGTCCATACCGGACAAACTTTATAGTAGAGGCGAAGAAGGACTTCCGGCTAAGCAATTTATATATATAGATGCACTAATCGTTTACTTGTTGACAGCAGATCATCTCTTATACCTCAATATTATAGAAATTATTCAAATGTCTATAAAATTCATCAACTGATGAATTCAAAATCCAAAACTAGGTTATTAAAACTGAGTCGTCTTATTGGAATTATTTTTCTCTTTTTAAATAGAACTAGCATTTTATCATGATCATTACACTGAAATAGAATTTGTCTCAAGATTTCTTTCTTCCTGGATATAACAATTTCTTCTTGGTTATAACCAGAGTTTGTTTTTTTTCTCGAATTTAAAAGTGCAATATGCTGATTCTTTACTTTACATTTTGTTTGATGTACGTGTTATTTGTCTTATTTTGTTGTATTGGTATGATGTTACATTGGTATCGTTCTGTGTATTTATGTTTTTGCCACATTTATTTTTGTGATTGTAAATTCCTTAGTGTTTGTCAGTCCAGTTGCTGAATATATTGTAAACGTAGCTGTAGTGTTATACAATGCCGTTCCTGGTAGGAATGCTATGTGTATCCCAATCCCACACCCACCCCCTCAATCCCCCCCCCCCTTTTTTTTGGCTATACAGCCCCCAGGGCTATGAGCCTCTTGTCATTTTGTATATTATTTAAATCATGTTATGTGAAACAAAAGGGACAAAGTTCCAAAGTTCACTTTCTTCTCACAGGTTTGTACATTGTGCGCCTTACAAGTCTAAATCATCATCATCATCATCATCATCATCATCATCATCATCATCATCATCATCCTTGCTTAATTGCTCCTTCGGATGAGAGCATAAACCGAGGTCTAGTCTGTTCACGCACTCGTTCCACCGCACGGACTTTAACGATCATCATGCTCATGTGCTAGGCGGCTCCCTCCAACACTGGCCGCCCAGGATTGTGCTCAGTTGTCTGGGTGTCAGATGATGCGCCCAAGGCCGCCAGTGGGCGCCTCGAACGTTTTGGGGTAGAACCTGTTTCAGCCATCGTTTTGAGCAGATCTTATTTTGGAAAAAGCGTTATATAAGAACGATTATTTTTGCAATGGCAACAAGTGCTGGACTCTAACGCGTGCAGAGTTCTCTCTCTCTCTCTCTCTCTCTCTCTCTCTCTCTCTCTCTCTCTCTCTCTCTCTCTCTCTCTCTCTCTCTCTCTCTCTCTCTTTCTCTCTCTGAACCAGGTGAGACCAATGAGAGCTGTGAATTGAGATTAAAAGAACTGTTTACTGATCGGCTTGATTTTGCAGAGGACATTGAGTTTGATCGGGTGCATCGAGTCAGTTCTAAACCCAATTCCCCCTTGATCGCAAGATGCACTTTCTATAAAGACAAGATTAAAGTTCTCAAAGCCAAAGAAAAATTAAAAGGAAGTAACATTTTCATCGGAGAGGACTTTACCAGAGGAGTGAGGGAGATTAGGAAGAAGTTGACCAAATTGTTGAAAGAAAAGAGGGGTGAGGGTATGAGGGTGACTATGGTGCATGACCACTTGATTGTTGACGGAAAGAAATGTTTTCTGTCTGCTGATGGGAAAAGTCTCGTGGGAGAGGAATAATGTGGTGGCCGCCCGTGTGTCAATTTGAAACAAATTTTGCCTAACTTTCATTCGAAAGTTTCAAATTGTTGTTGTATATATCCAGAAATTCCGTTTTTGTCAAAGTGCAGTTGTTCTGATGCAAATATATTGTTTACCAGCTATGTTGACTCAGTCTCAAGTCGTGATGACTGTTTGGCACGAGATTTTTGTCAATCGGATGTTAACATTACTGTAATTAACACCAATGCAATTAATTTTTTGGAGACTACATGTCAAGTTGACGACAGAGATCAATGTTGTTATGCACGGGCACAGGGGCGTTGTTTTGATTGTGTATGCCCTCAGGTTCAAGACCTTGTCTGTAGTGTTACTGCACGTGAAAACTCTCTACTGCCACGTAATGTTGAGTCAACTTTATACTCCAATTCGAGTTCATGTGAGGTCAAGGACAAGGTTACTACAGGTCATGTTTACATTCCTACTTATGAATCGTTGTTTGGGGCACCGGACACGGATAGTGGTGACGAAGATGATACGGAAACGCTTTCTGATGTTGCTGCCGTTGATGTTTCGGAGTGTGAAAATGTAAATACAAATAAACCGTTTTTGTTTCTGCATTGGAATGTGGATGGGTTGACGTCAAAACTTTTTGATCAGGATTTTGTTACATTTGTTTCATCATTTCATTTTGTGTGTATGGTGGAAACATTCATTGCATCATTGACTATTGATGTTTTTGCTGGATTTAAAGTTTTCTGTCAGCCGTCTGTAAAGTTGTCAGATGCTGGGAGACCGTCAGGTGGAGTGGTTTGCCTTATTAAAAATGAAATGGTGCCTTTTGTTAAGTGTATTGAAGTAAAAACTGGAAATTTCATGTTGTTTGTGATTGACAAAAGCCTGTTTGGTGTTGATAAGGATGTGTTATATGTATGTGCATACGCACCGCCTGAAGGGTCTAGATATTATCAGTTTGTGGGTGTTGATGGAGACGGCATTTCTTTGTTAGAAAACTGCTTGTTAGATCACGCACTTTTAAACAATGACTATTATCTTCTGATTTGTGGTGATTTGAATGGAAGAACGGGTTCTGTTTCACAATCTGTTAGTGTTGAAGTTGACTTTGAAATTTCGTGTGAAAGTAGTACTGCTAGTTATGGAAGATGTTCTCAAGATAAAGTTTTGAATGGATTTGGGAAGTCGTTGTTAAATGTGTGCACTGCATTGAATTTGTGTATATTGAATGGTACGTGTCATGGTGACCGTGAAGGACGCTTTACGTACATCTGTGATGCAGGAAGCAGTGTTGTTGATTATTTTTTAATGTCAAGTGATCTCTTAGCCTCTGTGTTTGATGGTTGTTATTTAAATGTATTAGCTCGCACGGAAAGCAACCATATGCCTGTTACCTTTTCCATTGTTTTTCCCAAAGAAAATACTGTAGAGCCGGCTGTTTTAGATGACATTGTAATTGAAAAATTTGTCTGGAATGCTGATCTTGGTGATGTATATAAGAATGGTTATGCTACAGACGAAGCTCGTAATAAATTAGACTTGGCTGTGCAAATGATTGACCGTGATATTGATCTGGCTCTCACAATGTTTAATGACTGTATTAAAGAGTTAGCGAACTGCATGAAAAAACGAATTGTTTTAAAGGGAAGCAAGAAAGTGCAGGACTGGTTTGATTTTGAGTGTAAGACTGCAAGAAGAAAATTACGTAATATGTTAACACGGTTTCGTCGCTCATTAAAATCTGAGGATCGTGTTGCTTTTTGTAAACTGAGGAGAGAATATAAAAATATGTTGTTTAATAAGAAAAAGCAGTACAATAAGGATATGATGGATAAGTTAATGAAGTCAATTAATAAACAACATGAATTTTGGGACACAGTTCATAATATTATGCCAAAGAAAAAAAGCACTAGAAATCAAATAACTGTAGGTGAATGGTTTGTACACTTCAAAGCACTGCTTGAAAAAGATGATCTTGGGGATACGTTTATCGCCCCTGATGAAAGAGCCGAGGATGATGATTGTGAGTTTAATAGGCCTATATCAGGCGAAGACGTGTTGTTTGCAGTGCGTAAATTAAAATCTAAAAAGGCGGCAGGTCCTGATGGGATAATAGGAGAGCTTTTTAAAAATGCTGGTCAATTTATTGTGCCGTTTTTTGTTAAGTTTTTCAATGTTTTATTTGATAAGGGGATATTCCCTGATCTTTGGACTGAATCTATTATTTTGCCAATATTTAAGAAAGGGGATGTAAACAGACCGGGAAATTACCGTGGTATTAGCCTCTGTGACATTAGCAGTAAACTATACAGTACAATTATTAACAGAAGACTGCAGTTATGGGCGGAAGAAAATAACCTGACAGGTGAATACCAGGCTGGCTTTAAAAGAGGATATTCAACGATAGACCATTTGTTCTCACTTTTGGCATGTGTACAGAAACAATTTAATTCTAACCATAAGCTTTATGTTGCCTTCATTGATTTTGAAAAATGTTTTGATTCCATTAACCGAAATTTACTTTGGCCCGTGTTATTGAAAAATGGTATAAAGGGGAAACTGTTCCAGTGTATTAGAAGTATGTATAGTAGTGTTAGAGCAAGAGTAAGATGCGGCGCTAAGCTTACAGATTATATTAACTGTTCGGCTGGTTTAAAGCAAGGAGATGTCTGCAGTCCGATTTTATTTTCCTTATTTATTAATGAATTAGCAGTGGAAGTAATTAATTGTGGCAGACATGGAGTAAATTTGGAGATTGAGGTTTTTGAACTGTTTATTCTCCTGTTAGCAGATGATGTGGTTCTCTTGGCAGAAACGGTTGTAGGGCTGCAGAACCAGTTGAATAACTTACAACGCACATCAGTTTCATTAGGCCTTAAAGTAAATGCAGACAAAAGTGACATTATTGTATTTAGGAAAGGCGGATATTTAGGTGCAAGAGAAAGATGGATGTTTGACGGTAATATTATGTCGGTTGTAAATGCTTATAAATACTTGGGTATTTATTTTTCAACGAGACTTAGCTTTTCAGCAGCATGTAAAGATCTAGCTAGCAGAGCTAAAAAAGCACTTATTTGTGTAATACAGAAACTAAATGCATTTAACAACAAATCGGTAGAATTGTTTTTGAAGCTTTTTGATGCTCAAATACAGCCTATTATGCAGTATGGATCTGAAATTTGGGGGTTGGAGAAAGCAGCACAAAATTGTGAAAAGGTTCATTTGTTTGCATTAAAAAAGTTTTTGGCTGTAGATATGCGCACACCTAATGACCTTGTATACGGAGAACTTAACAGATATCCTATCTCTATTAATTCTGTTGTTAATTGTGTTCGTTATTGGTTAAGATTAACACAGATGGAAGCGCATAGAATTCCGAGGAAAGCTTATTTAATGCTGTATAATTTAGATGCAAGAGGAAAGATTACTTGGGTTTCTAAGGTACGATCATGTCTTTGTGAGAATGGTTTTGGCTATGTATGGATGAACCAAAGTGTTGGTAACATGAAAGAATTTTTACGTGCGTTTAAAGGACGCTTGATTGATTGTAGGTGGCAGAACTGGAATGAACATGTTAGTAATAGTGATAGATTTGCATTTTATAGAATGTTCAGTCCTTCTATGCATTATATACCAGTTTATCTGCAATCGAATATAGATAAGCATATGAAATTTATTTTGACTAGATTTCGTTTTGGTGTGTCAGACCTAGCTGTGCATCATTACCGCTATCGGCAAGTGACTGATAGTGAGTTATTATGTCCCTTGTGTAAAGAATCAAGAGAGGATGAAGTGCATTTTGTATTACGCTGCCCATTTTTTGAAAATTTGAGAAAACAATTTATTGCTACTAAGTTTATTAGAAACCCAAACGCATTTAGCTTTAATATTTTGCTGTCATCCACAAGCCAAGAAACTGTTCGAAAGTTATGTATATTTTTGTACAAAGCGTTTAAAATGAGGGAGATAGCAATTTCGTAAGTTTCACTGATTTGTTTCCTCTGATTGAGTGTTTGTTATACATGTATATTTTGTTTGAAAATTCACTGTACACACCCCTTCAATAGGGGGCATAGGCCTTATTCTGAATAAAACAATCGTAATCGTAATCGTAATCTCTCTCTCTCTCTCTCTCTCTCTCTCTCTCTCTCTCTCTCTCTCTCTCTCTCTCTCTCTCTCTCTCGCTCTCTCTCTATCTCTCTCGCTCTCTCTCTCTCTCTCTCTCGCTCTCTCTCTCTCGCTCTCTCTCTCTCTCGCTCTATCTCTCTCTCACACACACACACACACACAAACAAACACACACACACTTTTTTTTCCAATAACCTCATCTGAAGGCAATGAAAAAATAAACTTAAAGCAAAAATATACATAAAATATATATTTTTAGTTAAAAAAAACATAACGTCACCTCGATCACATTATTCAAATATACCATAGTTTTGTTTTGGGCTCAAAGCATCTAATTACATACAAAGTATAAAATAAATTTTACTTTTTTTAAAATATATTTTTCCCCCCAAAAAATTTACGTCTCGGTGAGTGCGTCATCTGATTTGCATAAGTATGGTATTTTATCTTGAAGGCACAGTTAAATAATAAGTACATAGTAATAGGAATCAAATTCTTCCAATAGTTTTTGGAGAAAATAGGATTAGAAAAAAAAACCACAACAAATTATTGTGACAGAATAATGACTTCACCCGATATGCACACTTTTTTTGTCACCTGGTAGTTCACTATTTCCAAAGAATGTGGTATACCCATATTCTTTGCTATTTCCTAACTACAGGGATGTCGTTTGGGTCGGATCTTCGGCTTTTAGCCGAAATTTTTATAAAAAAGCCGATAAACTGTCCGTCATGTCGGCTCGCCGAGCCGAAGTTTTCACGGGTGAATCGGCTCGGTTTTGTCCATTTTTGCGATATTCCTGTGCTGTACGCTTGCAGTTTAGGTGAGGATTCGATAATTACTAAGGTTAAACCCAAAAACTCTAACAGTATTGTGGTCTGTCAAGGGACAGTCTAAACTTTTTATTGTTTTTGTGTGTCTAAAATTTAGGAAAATAAAATTTCTGTTCAATGTTCTTATTCTACTCTTAAAATCATGTTTTATTACAAAGATATGCATCCACAGAACACCTTTAATATATGGAGGTGGAGGGTGCACGTTAACGTAGTGAATCTAGTCAAAAAACTTATGAGACTGCTTTGGAAGAGAAAGCCGAAACTTTCTGTAAAAAGCCGAAAGTTTCACGGCTGTTTCGGCCAAATCGCCGAAGAAAAAATTTCCTAGCAACATCCCTGTAACTACATACCAAGTTTCAAAGAAATCCGTCCGTTAGTTTCAGAGAAAAGAGCGCAAATGTTACCTCCGGACGGACAAAGCCAAAAACAATAGTTCCAGGGCTTTATAGCTCGAGGACTAATAAATAAATATCACCACCACCGCCTAACGACAGTTTGCGACTCTAGTCAACAACCCCTAAAAGTGTATGAAAACACATACGTACTCTACAGTGGTGCTCCTCTTCGGTTCAAGCTGGGTGCCGATTTGTTTACTTCGGGCAAAGTAAGAAGAGGTTTTGAATGTTAGTCTTCTTGAAATGGGTGCGGGTTTTGCAGTAAGGGATGGTTCAAGGGAGGGTTTAGCTGCACTGGAGTGTTTTGCTGCAGGGGAGGGTTTAGCTGCAGGGAAGGGTTCAGCTGCAGTGGAGTGTTTTGCTGCAGGGGAGGGTTTAGCTGCAGGAGAGGGTTCAGGGGAGGGTTCAGCTGCAGGAGAGGGTTCAGCTACAGTAGAGTGTTTTGCTGCAAGGGAGGGTTTAGCTGCAGGAGAGGGTTCAGGGGAGGGTTTAGCTGCAGGAGAGGGTTCAGCAGCAGTGGAGTGTTTTGCTGCAAGAAAGGGTTTAGCTGCAGGAGAGGGTTTAGCTGCAGGAGATGGTTCAGGGGAGGGTTTAGCTGCAGTTGAGGGTTTTGCTGCAAGGGAGGGTTTTGCTGCAAGGGAGGGTTCAGGGGAGGGTTTAGCTGCAGTGGAGGGTTTTTCTGCAGGGAGAGGTTTTGCAGTAAGGGGGGGTTCAGAGGAGGGTTTAGCTACAAGGGAAGATATTGCTGCAGATGAGGGTTCTGCTGCAGAGGAGGGTATTGCTGCAAGAGAGGGTTCGGGGGGAGGTTTTGTTGCAGTGGGGGGTTCATAAGAGGGTTTTGCAGTGCTTCCTTTCCGAAGGAGGAGGGGGGAATTGTTGGGAGGTGGGCGAGATTTTTGATTTTGATGGATGAAGTTGGAAGATTCTGATAAATGTACATTTTCTACAACTACTTCTTGCTCTATGGATTCGGATGGTAATTCCATTGTTTCTTCTAGATCTGAATCGTCATCAGAGTTCATGACGAATGTAGGTCGTTGTGTGGACTTCGTTAAACCGACAGTGGATAACCCAAGCCCAAGCAGCCAGGAAACAAGCAGGTTCTAAAGAGATGAAACAATTTCCAAACTACTGCCAGTTAATAAAACTCAGTAATCTTCGCAGTGCCGGTCTGGAAATACCCCGTCAAAAAAGCGTCAGCCGGGCTTGGAATTTCTTAAGCTGTGTTATGCATCGTCGGGTTTCAGGCCAATAGAAAACTTCCACGCTTTCTCATATAAATGTATATTCCTCATCTCCTCCAAAAACCGTTCCATCACCATCAGCCTTTGAGAGGTGACTGAACGATTTTGCTCACTCCAGTGATTGCGATCTTACTCTTGTTATGACATATTTACTCAGGCTCACAGACTTGCTTTAGTTACTTACAGATACAGATCTAGATCTAATTCCTCCCGGAAACTGTTTTCACTCATATCTTTCTAGTAGTGCCGTTTATAAATTTCGCATATGAACTGACTCATACTGAAGGAAAGTCTGAAATTTAAACATTTCGGCCGAAACAAAATGCCGGCAAAATGGCATATGTGATTCTCTTCGAAGACGACCACAAAGATAGAATGACGTAGGCCTAAGTAAGTGACAAGTTCGTCATCACAAGATTAGAATCCCGACACTGTGACGTATACAAATGGCAGTATCTTCACAAATATTAGGTAGATCATACACAACAGGAAAAAGCCGAAATTCTGGGAGTCGAGCGTGAAAATGACTGAAAATTGTAGGAGATCTAGGTCGAGTATAGGTCTAGTCTAGGCCTAGGGTTACAGTTAACCCTAACACCTGCCCTAACCCTACCCATAATCCAAATTCTAACTAACTGTAATATTAACGTTAAAATATCAACATTTGCCGTTAAAATTTTATTCCGTATCTTTGCGCAATAACATAATTACGAATGCGCAAAACAATGCGCGAATCCACTCCCCTCCCCTTCACCCCCCCCCCCCCCCCTTAACGCCCGCAACATTTCGGCTTTTTCCTGTTATCAATATTAGGAGCATGTAGGTTGATTTCGCGCATCGCTTTGCGCACTCGTAATTGTAATATTATGCAAAGATAGAATAGAATTTTAACGGCAAATTTTGATATTTAGCATTAGGATTACAGTTAGTTAGAATTTGGATTAGGGGTAGGGTTAAGGCTAGTACGTGTTAGGGGCCAAGACTAGACCTGTTTTCGACCTAGATCTTCTACAATTTTCAGGCATTTGTTTGTTTAAACATGGGTAAATGTGAAGTGTTCCACACGTACACACAAAAATTAATGTATCGATTTCCACAAGTGTCTTATAATTTCATTGGTCAAGTAGAGTGTGACTAAAAACCAAACTGATATCGCATGGTAATTGACCAATCACAAATGACGATGTTTTTAACAAGCTGTGAAATACGCACGTCATAAGAATACAGGACCTACTTTAACCCATTTACGAATGGCAGTCTCCTATGCCTTTTCTGCAAATGAAAAACGTTTTTAAAAAGCTAAAAAAAAAAAAAAACTAAAAAAAAAAACGGTTTAGTTTTATTTTCTAAGACGCGCTAAAACAGCAAGGTTTTCTTCCCAAACCATCGCTAATTCACATATAGGCTTACTACAGTAACAATTATCTGAAGGAAAGAAGGGGTCAAAAGAGTAAATGGACCGACTGAATCAGCAAATGAAACTGGCGTTGTTTTTCATTGGCTCCCTAAGATATTCATTGGCTCTCTAAGATACCCCGGTCTTTAAGAAAGGGGAACGTTACAAACCTGAAAATTATCGACCAATATCCCTTACCGGTATACCATGCAAGATGCTGGAGCACATCTTAGTCAGCCACATAATGACCTACGTTGAAAACCAGGGAATCCTATGCCCAGAACAGCATGGGTTCCGCAAGGGTCGCTCCTGTGAGTCGCAGCTGCTTGGACTGGTGGACGAGGCATCGGAAGTACTCGAGGGCGGCCATCAAGTGGATCTTCTGGTCCTAGATTTTTCCCAAGCTTTCGACAAGGTGAGCCACTGCCTGCTTCTCCAAAAGCTCAAATACTTTGGCATCGGCGGCAAAATCAACAGATGGATTGGCAGCTTCCTCTCTGGCAGAAGGCAGACAGTGCTAGTAAACGGCACCAGCTCGGAGTACGCAGCAGTCGAATCCGGAGTACCTCAAGGCTCAGTCCTAGGCCCGAGCTTGTTCCTCCTATATATATAAACGACCTGCCAGTAGGTCTGAAATCCTCCATACGCCTATTTGCAGATGATACAGCATGCCACAAGGACCTCAAAACCCCCCAGGACCAGCAGCTCCTACAAGCGGACCTTAATAAATTGGCTGATTGGGAAAACCGCTGGATGATGTCATTCCACCCCCAAAAGTGCTCAACTCTGCACATGACTAGACGTCGCAAAAAGGTAAAGTGTGAACCTCCTCCATGGTCATTAATTACAAGAAGAAACACAATTGAAATACCTTGGCGTTACCCTGACAAGTGACCTGAAGTGGGCCCCCCACATCTCCAACATGTCTAGCAGAGCAAACAGAACTCTAGGTTTCCTCAGAAGGAATCTGAAGACCTCAAACAAGAAATTAAAGCAAATGGCTTATCGAGCGTTTGTGCGTCCAGTCCTGGAGTACGCCTGCCTCGCGTGGGATCCTCACACATCTGATGGCATCAAAGCCATAGAGAGAATCCAACGTCGAGCTGCACGATGGGTCTCAAACCGGTACCGGCAGACATCAAGTATGGACCAGATGATAGAAGACTTGCAGTGGCCCTCACTCCAGGAGAGGAGGAAAAGAATAAGACTCACAACCTTCTACAAATTTCACCATGGCCTAACAACGATCGACAGCCGATTCAAACCCAAACCCAGCTCCCGACAAAAACGCAGTTTCCGCCGGTTCCACCCAGACTCCTATGATGTCCCATCACACAGAACCAACGACAGACAAAAAGGCTTCTTTCCCCGTACCATCCCAGATTGGAACTCCCTGCCAGCTGACGTCGCTTCGGCAGACTCCCTGACCTCTTTCCAGTAGGGGTGTTCGGTTTTACCGGTTTTCCGGTTAAAATCGGTTCGACTTTCTCACGGTTTGGTAAACCGGTTTGGCCTTAAAAAACCGGAAAACCGCGGTTTTTCTAAGGGACATCACTCGTCCCGTAAAGCACTAGCAAAATGGCATAAACAGAGAAATTCGTAGCGAACACGCGTGGGAAAGCTGACATTTGGAGATTCTTTCTCCTGCGAGAGACAGAAGCAGGAAAGGTTGACCATAATACCGGTTACTGTAAAGAGTGTAAGGCAAGTATTAAACTTGGCGGTGGCACTTCAAATCTGAATGCACACATTCGCCGACACCACCATTTGCTGCTGCTGAAGCCAGCAAGCCTGCGGGCCCTGCACCCAATAGATCTCACCCACAAGTCCTACATGCTAGATCTAGTCCGTGTACCAGCAGCGCTGACGCTGACGTGAGCATTGTGACTGAAGGAGGTGCCAGTACAAGTAAAGGCGACACAAAACAAATGACGATCAGTGAAGCACTCAAAAAGAAGCAGGTATATCCAGCTTACTCCAAGAAAGCATCCGAAATCAACGAAAAGGTGACAAAATTCATCGTGAAAGAACTTCAGCCGTTCCAAAAAAAAATTCAATACAGAGATTATTTCCCTTGCTTACTATGCGCCTTTACCCGGGGTAACCAGTTGTAACTTCTAGCCGGTTAACCGGTTTTAAACCGCGGTTTTCTATTGGAAAAACCGGTTTGAGAAATCGTACCGGTTCCACCCTCTACTTTCCAGGCCAGGATTCAGCTCCTCCAATAAAACTCCCATCCCCTTCTCCCAAAATCCCCTTTTCATCCCCCCACCTGCCCAGATACCACAAATTCTCCCATCCCCCTGATCTAAAACAATAAAACAGCAGCCCCCCCCTCCCCCCACACACACATACCGCCTATCTCAGTGCAGCAAGTTTCTTCAACATATTGAAGTTGGCTGCCTACAACAAAGAAGAAGAAGATAGAGTTTACTGAAGACTAGGCAAAAGAAGCGGATACGAATCAATGAATGAAACTGCCATTTTAGTGTTTCCCTGGTCAATTATACGGTTCAAAACACCTGTCATGTGTTACGTTCTGTTCATTTTTTCTTCACACTGTGTGTGTGAGTAGATGGGCGGGTAGACAGTTGTCTGCATGGGGTGGGCTCGTGTGCGTTGTGTGCGTGTTGAATAAATGTGAAGGAACGATTATGATTGTTGGACTAAATTTGGTTGCGCATTTAGAAGACATTATAGGAAAGCAATGTGTAAAGTGTTCTTTCACACACATCTTTCTCTTCTAGTATAATTTCGATTCCTCTTTGTTTTCCTTCTAATTGCGGAAATCAATACATAAAGGTTATTAGCATCTTAGACGTCCTATCCTATCCTATCCCGTAACTCGGAGGTCGTAGGGGAGCCACAGATGATCGTTTAATCGAACCAGTCCATTCTTGAATGTTGTCCTCCCACCTCTTTTTCGGTCTCCCTCTTCTTCTACCTCCTTGCACTGTGCCTTGCAGGATGGTCTTTGCAAGACCTGATGATCTGGTGACGTGACCATACCATCAGAGTTTCCGTTTTTTTCACCACTGTGAGCAGGTCATCGTGTTGTCCAATAGCTTGTGTGATGGCCTTTCGGACTTCGTCGTTGGTGATGTGTTGGGTATAGGAAATGCCCAGAAGTCTTCTGTAGCACCTCATCTCTATGCTTTGTGTTCTTCGTTGTAGATCTGCTGTGAGGGTCCATGTCTCGCAAGCATATAGGAAGATGGAGATGACAAGGAAGCGCAGCAGATCTTAAACGTGGATATAAAAAAAAAATAATATTAAAAAAAAAAAAAAAGATTCACCTCTCGATCGGACAATATAGCACTAGCGTGCTAAGCGCGCTCGTGAACGGTGTCCGACCTCGATGTGATAATTTTTCATATCTCACGCCAAGATGCGAATAACGTATAATATCAAATATTTTCAAACTGATTGAAATCTGTAGACAAAACGGATCGCGAAAGATGCAAAGATCGATCCTATTTATGGACTTGTTAAAATTAACGCAGTTAGTGCTCGAATT
>CM072521.1:26281673-26299173 GCA_036898135.1 Oncomelania hupensis | reverse complement strand
TTCGTGCATCACGGTTCAATAACGTTGAAGAGATTGATCACTGCATGAGTCACACCACTGCTCCCCGTTTTCAACTCCAGAACGTTGATACTTTTTGGTCTTTAGACCGGTGCGGAGGATGAGATGAACAGCGTAACGGGATATCGCAGTCTGTCTACGATACTCGATTATTTAAACGTCTGATGTAACGTTATGCACTCTTTAGCGGTCGCAGGGGAAATACGAAATCGTGAATATCTCGAACTGTGCTTCAGATTGCATGAACCACCCAGCTTGCAGGCAGTCTTTAAATGTGAGAGCGTAAATGTTACACGTTGAAGTTCATGGGGTGTGGATTAATTGGCACACAGTTCCGTTTACCTCTAAGACATATACATTTAAAACACATTTGAAACTATTAACGATTGTACCGTTTGAGAAGAGATACTAATTTTATTGTACATGTATATAATTTATAAGAACGCTTACTCAATAACTTTTTTTTAAAAAGCAAAACTGTGATAATTGTATGAACAAATTTATGTTTTGGGAAAGTTGAGTTTTGTGGAGGGTATTATACTTAAACATGCGTATATTATGTTATTTGAAACTCAGTATTAAATATGAAGTATGAAAAATATGAAGTAGGAAAAAGTCCGACAGACCATCACACAAGCCATTGGACAATACGATGACATGATCACAGTGGTAAAGTATGGAATTCTCTTTGTAAAATATTTATTTGCGATATTTTTCGGTGATTTTTTTTAACAACTTTCAGCTAAATAATCTTTATATAAAAGCATATTTTCTCAATAATGATTTGTTTACAAACAATGTAAGATTTTTCTAAATGATAAATTTTTCTCCGTAAATAACTTTTTATGTATCTAAACAATGCATTCTTTACGTAAATAAATCATGATACAGGTAATAAATTAGGCACTGTTGTTAAATAAGAAAATGTACCTATATCATGCATTATTTAGCAGATTATGTTAAATAATTTTTAATTTAGAAATGTTTTTAAATGATTTTTGTTTACCTATATAATTTATTATTTAGCAGAATTTGCTTAAAAAATTAAAAATTAAAAAAAAGTATTATTTATTATTATTATTATTATTATTATTATTATTATTATTATTATTATTATTTATAAGGCGCTTTCCCTCGCAGAGATCAAAGCGCACACATACACCCACACACATCATGTGTACCGCACACACTCACACACAAAAAGCAGCAATATTTAAAAAAAAAAAGTTTTTTAATTGTATGTGGCAGTAAAAAGGTATGTCTTCAACTTTTTCTTAAAAGAGTTATAGGATGTCGCATAGCGTACATCGGCTGGGAGGCTATTCCATATCAATGGTCCTTGAAAAGAAAATGATCTCTCACCACATGATTTGTTTGTAAATGCTTGAGGTTTTAGTTTCATGGTGTCATTACCAGAGCGGAGAGATCGTGAAGGTGTGTAGATATGGAGGAGGTCTGACAGATACCGAGGGGTGTTGTTTGATAGTGCATTGTAGCACATGCATGCAACCTTATATTGTATCCTTGCAGAAACTTTGAGCCAATGGAGTTCTTTGAGAAGGGGGGTAATATGTTGGCGTCTTTGTGATTTTAAAATCAAGCGTGCTGCTGAATTTTGAACTTTTTGAAGTTTCTTTGTAAGGGAATTTGGGGCTCCCGCAAGTAGACTATTTCCATAGTCCAATCGCGAGAGCACGAAAGAGACTACAAGAGTCTTAGTTGCATCAGTGGTGAGATACCTGCGGATGCCTGAAATTCTACGTAGCTCATATTAGCTAGTTGACATACTTTAGAAACTTGTTCTTTCATTGACAAGGAAGAATCGAACAACACCCCCAAGTTCCTGACACACTCTGATAATGCTATCGTATTCTCCCCAATCTGCATTTCGGTAGGGAGGTACTTTTTGGCATTATATTTTGATGCAAGAAGAATTTCTGTTTTGTCTTGATTAAGTTGAAGTTTGTTGACCAGCATCCAGTCACGAACATCAGCAGTACAGTTTTGAATGCCTTTTGTTGCAATGCTCAGGTCACACAGCTTTGCAGAGGCTTTCAACTGAGTGTCATCTGCAAATGACTGCTGCTTTACATTGTGCTGGGAAATGAGGTCGGCCAGTGGCTTTATGTACAACGTGAATAGGATGGGACCCAAAACAGAACCTTGTGGAACACCATATTCAAGAGACACAGACTCTGAGTGTAGACCACCCACTGAAACATATTGGAATCTTTCAGAAATGTAAGACCTGAACCACTGTATAGCTGTGCCTCCAACACCAAAGCATGACTGCAAACGTGCGATAAGAATCTCATGATCTATGGTGTCGAAGGCAGCGGACAAGTCTAAGAGCGCGAGGATGGACACTTTATTTTCATCAAGATCAATTAACATGTCATTCATCATGCATGTCAATGTTGTCTCAGTGCTATGACCTTGTCGATAGGCTGACTGATAGGGACTGCACAAACTGTTAGAAGCAAGGTGAGCTTGGAGTTGTTTCAGAACAACTCTTTCAAGTAACTTACTTAAGAAAGGCAGATTTGAGATGGGTCTAAAATTCTTAAGCTCATTAGGATCGAGGTTACACTTTTTCAATAATGGTCTAACCACTGCTGTTTTAAGATCTTGCGGAACAGTGCCTGAGGAAAGTGACTCATTCACAATCTCTGTAATTGCAGGCAATACAGTGTCGATGTGTTGCAAAAGGAGACTAGTGGGAATAGGGTCACGTTCACAAGATTTGGGTGGTATTTTCTTCAAAATCTCACCGACTTCGGTCTCAGAGACTGGGGTGAAAGACAGAAATGGAATGCCAATGTATGGTTCGACTTCTGACTGTGGGCTGACAACTGCAGTACTGTCAAGGTTGTGACGAATTTTGGCAATTTTGTTTTGAAAATATTTTACAAAAGCATCAGGAAGCTTTTCAGGTTCAATGGAGGTGGGAAGATCAGCAGGACCCGTCTTACCTGTCATTATATTGACAATGTTAAACAACTCTTTGTGTGACTTAGCTGATGACACTTTCTCACAAAAATGATCTTGCTTTGCTCTGTCAGTAAGCACCGTGACAGCATTCTTTGCAATTTCAAAAATCTGTCTATCAACAGTTAATCTGGTCTTGAGCCATTTGCGCTCAGCTTTGCGCCTTGCGCGCCTCAGGGCTAAGAGCTCCTGAGCAATGGAGGCAAACCAGGGCGCTGACTTGTGACCATGAAGCTTCCTCTGTTTTAGGGGAGCATGCTTATCAAGGAGGGAGCGCATGAACAAGTTCAGTTGCTCACAAGTAGGAAAGGGACATGTTGTAAAGAATTCGCATAAATCTGCTTTAAATTTCTCTGAGTCAATAGCCCGTAGGTTGCGGACTTGAATGTATTCTGGGACAACTTTAGGCAGAGGAATGTTAAGGGAACACAGGACGGTGGAATGGTCAGAAGTCAGCACATGAGTCACTTTTACAGCATGGATGACGTTGTCACCCTGACGGTGAACAGCCACATCAAGAGTGTGTCCACGCGCATGTGTGGGTTCAGTAACTGCCTGTACTAAGCCAAACTGTTCAAAAATGTCAATGACTTTTGCGGGCAAGGCTTTCATTGGAGTGTCAAAATGTACATTTAGGTCTCCTAGTTTATTATTATTATTATTTAGGGGATTCCAGGATTCGCTTGAAAACTAGGTTTTGATAATTTTACTGCTTTCTATAATTAAATGCAAGGTCTTTCCGAAGATTGTGTAACCAAAATGTGTTACTTATTTATTTTTCAACATAAATCACTCCAGACTTTCGAAGATATAAACGTCTGTTAACTCCCGAACACAAACGAAAGGTCAAGGTCAGTTTTGTGCGGGAGTATTTAGATTTTTAGTATCTCCGTCGGAAGAAAAAAAAAATCTTTCTTGTTGAATTTATTTACCCCAAAACTGTGTTGAGACTGTGTTTTCGTTTGTTCAATTGAGTTGAATTATGTCTAAATTTTAAACGGAAAGTTCCAACTTAATCGAAACTACCCGGGATTTGCTAGTCTGACTGAAAAGAAACATTGCAAGGCAAGTATGTGAATGCAAAAATAATGATCGATCCCTCTTTTCCGAAACCGTTACCGTTGCAATTGCGCATACTGTTGTGAAGGAATAAAAAAAATAACGTGAAATAAAGCAGTTGCCTCATTTTAAACCGTAATCCTATCCTATCGGTATCCTATCCTGTCCCGTAACCCGGAGGTCGTAAGGGCACCACAGATGATCGTTTAACCAGCATACTCCATCTTCCTCTGTCCTCAGCAACCCTGATGGCTTTGCTCAGTGTCAAACCAGTCCATTCTCGAATGTTGTCATCCCACCTCTTTTTCGGTCTCCCTCTTCTTCTACCTCCTTGCACTGTGCCTTGCAGAATAGTCTTTGCAAGGCCTGATGATCTGGTGACGTGGCCATACCATCGGAGTTTCCGTTTCTTCACCACTGTGAGCAGGTCATCGTGTTGTCCAAGGGCTTGTGTGATGGTCTGTCAGACTTCGTCGTTGGTGAAGTGTTGGGTATAGGAAATGCCCAGAAGTCTTCTGTAGCACCTCATCTCCATGCTTTGTATTCTTCGTTGGAGATCTGCTGTGAGGGTCCATGCTTCGCAAGCATATATAGGAAGATGGAGATGACAAGGGAGCGCAGCAGTCTTACTTTGGAATGTAGACTGATGGTCCTGTCTTTCCAAATGGGCTTCAACCTTGTCATGGCAGCAGTTTGTGCGATCCTGGAGAGGACTTCCTGTCTGGACCCATTGTCTGATACAATGGCTCCTAAATATTTGAAGCTATGCACTGTGTTGAGGGATTGGCCTTGGACTTTGATGTCCGTAAAACAGCGTAAAATCACGATTTTGCAATTTTCTGTATCACTTCCACATAATCTCACAGTAATACGACATGTACCTGCGTATCCCCAAAGAGCTTAATGATAGATAGAGGGGGAACTTGGTACAGAACCGCGAGACGAAAGGTACGAGTTATGCTCCCTTGTCGACATGCTGAAAATGGCTCGTGGCAGAAAGTCAAAAGGCGACCGAGTGAAACAGGGCGGTGACTTTTGCACAGCCATCAATTGCCATAATGCCAGATACAAGAAAAGTTGTGTTGGCAAGTCCTTTTTCAAATTTCCAAGAGACAAAGAAAGGTAAATTGCAATCATTTCTTTGTGTTTGTGTAGGCCTAAACTAAGACCGCTGCAGTGTTGTTAGTGTTAAAACAATCGGAGAGCAGCTTGAATGATTCATGTTATACCTATGTGCTAAATCCAAAACAGTTTGCTTGCTGACAGTTTACGTTCAACAGGTCGCTCACTGTTTACGTTATTGCTAGATTGTTTGACTATATTTGTGCTTATATTTCAAAAGTAGATGTCAGATTTGCAGTTTGGCTTTGTCAAACTGCTTATGTTAACAAGTTAAATTAGACTAAGTCTGTTTTCTCCTCGTGATCAAATACTTCCCTAGGCACAAAAATGGTCCTTGATCTGTTGTAATCCCTTTTCGTTTGAGTGTAAACGGGAAAAAAAATGTAATGTAGAAACTCAGTCCTTTTTCTGATCTGTGAATTTCTGCGCAGTAGATCTATATTGCGTGGAATGTTGTAGTCTAGGTTCTGATTGTTCTGTCTGATTAATTAATTATTTTCCATGAAGTGACTGATGTTAATAAGCCAGTGATGTGGGAGGTGAGAGGGTTCGGGGGTAGGGGGACACCTGATATAAATTAAATTCACACTATTAGTGAAACATTTTGTTATTGTGCTTTATTGTGATTAATTGTTTGAATGACAGAGCTCTCTCTTCCCCCAACCCCCCCTCTCTTTCTCTCTCTCTCTCTCTCTCTCTCTCTCTCTCTCACGATTACGGATTTACACAGTTTCGGATAAATGAAACAGTCTGTCATGCATATTTTAATTTTAAAATATCTGTCGTTGATTAAAAAATAATAAATTCCAGGGCAGAAAACGAACCTATGACATACACACATAAGCAGCATAAAAGCACCTAATAAATGTCAATAAGTGAACATTAAAAAAAAAAAGACAGCAGTAGCGGAATGTTAATAATAATGATGGTTAAAGGTTTTTGCAAACGTTGCCATAAAAATGTTCTTTTGCAATGGCATAGGCTCAATAAGTTACCACGCACAGATCATTCATATAGCAGATGATGAAATATAGCCAGCCCGAGCAAGAGGAAATAATCCGTGAGAGCGTCTCGCATTTTTGTATATGACATAATGGAAGTTCCACCTCTTTCTGTATTAAGCTCTTTGGTATCCCCTAAATAATGAAAATTGCAGTCCCTAAACAATGAATTGTTTACGTAAATAATGCGTTACTTAGTAACAAATTCTGCTAAATAATGCATTATATATTTAAACAATTCATTATAAAGAAACATTTCTAAATAATACATTATTTACCACAATCTGTTAAATAATGCATTATATAGGTAAATAATTCCTAATTTAGCAATATTGCCTTATTTACCTATATCATGAGTTTACGTAAATAATAAGTTGTTTACGGAGAAAATATATTATTTAGAAAAAACCAAAGACATTTAAATAAATAAACAAACATTGATGATTTCGTGAACGACTTCAGTGCTGCACTCATGTTCGGAAAGTTGCATGAGCTTGTATGAGGACAGAGGTACTGAATTGAGTTATTTGACACACGCAGCTGTAGGAGGTCAAATACAAATGTCATCATCATGACCGATGTCAGAGCAGTTTTTAAAAAAAAATTCGGAAACTTACAAATGTGATACGAAATTGTGTAAAATAACGTGTCATACCAATCAAAACATGTATTGTGGCGACCTCGGCTGCAAGTTATGTTATGTTATGTTTATCAGTTTATAGTCCCCTCTCTTCCCGTAAGGATTTTCAGAGTAGAGAGAAAGGAAGAAGAGAGAGATCACTTCGCGATATCGCCTCTATGAGAAGTGATGTACAGTGGAGGAGTTACGTCCCTTCAACCTCACATGGGCTTGCTTTCGGTTCTTAGTCTCTTGTCTATATATGGGGTTTTTTAATTATATTTTTAAAAAAAGTTTTAGACCGCGATTTTCACCTTTTGCTGTTGAAAATGTTTGAAATAAGGCTTTTCAAATTTGAGAAAAAATTTTTATGCACATCTGTTTATTTTTTCATGACTTGCTGCCTCTTGACCGTAAGGGTGTTATGAGCGCTTCCTAAACTGTAACCCGTGATATAGGTGGCTTTTGCATTGTTTTGTTGCTTGAAATAAACAGTATGTATAAGATAAATTGAGTTAAAATAACAAAAATAATAATATTTAAAAAACACAAACACTAGTCTAGAATATGTGTCATACATGCGTAATTTATTTTTTGTTCCGTATGGGGTTATACAGCATACGGATTGATTGGCAGTTTTAGAGTGTATAATTTGTGCGTGTGTGTGTGTGTGATATAGAAAGAGATGGAGATCGAAATATAAATAAAGCTATTGACTAATTCGAAACGTAAATCTAGTTGTGAACACGGAAATTCATTTATTTACAAAAATATGCTTCGATTGATTTCAACATAAAAATTAGGGTACGTAATAATTATACTCTCTCTCTCTCAGTTAGTCTTCTCTCTCTCTCTCTCTCTCTCTCTCTCTCTCTCTCTCCTCTCTCTCTCTCTCTCTCTCTCTCTCTCTCTCTCTCTCTCTCTCTCACTCTCTCGTATTTAAAAAAAGGTGAACAAGGCAACTTTCTGTGATCACAAATGAAACCATCCTGCAATCAACCCTATATATTTCATTCAAATTGACAATACATTCAGTGAGTCTTGTGACAAAATAAAAGGTTGGCATCTGTATTTTATATTAGAATATTCTGCCACAACCTCATTTAATTATAACAGGATACGAAGTTGAGGAATTACAGACACAGTTCGGTGGACAGCAAATAACAAGCCGCTGAAATTTTGCTTTTCTCATACTGTCTTTACAATCTCTTTTTTTTTTTTTTTTTTTTTTTTTTTTTTAAAGTAGCCTTGGAGTTAACAATTGCAGAGAACATAACAATAGTGAGCTAATTAGTGCGGCAAATCAAGTTGGGTTACTTAACAAACATCACATTAATCACGTTTATACCAAGACTTTGCAGTGCACCAGAATCGTTTTAAATCTAGATCTAGACAGAGGATGATTGTGACGACACGAGTTTTCAGATGGTAGGGAGAGATACACTTTTTACGAAGTTACACTTCTCCGTATATCTGCTGTACATAGAATAGCGTGACCGATTTACTTTTGCGTATGAAAGTGCAGTTTCGTAAAGTCCGTGCGATTCGTAGAAGACAGGGAGTCGGCCAATTTCGAATAGGGGTACGCGTAATAAAGAACGTGCATACTGACGAGAGCTCGACTATTTTGCTTGTGGCCGGCGCGATTTTGAAGGGCAGAGTGGTTTGAGATGCTGTTGCGTGAGGAAGGAATTCTAACGAGGCAGCAACCCTGTGACAGAGGTCATCGTAGTGTAGGGTACTGTTGGAAGGGTGTGTGTATTGTTTATATAGCCACCCAAGGTCTTATGCCCTCGGCGGGATAAGGATGTTTAGAATTCGAAGGAAGTTGGTAACTGCCATTCGCCAGTGAGTGTAGAGTTCCATACTTAAGGTGCGTGTGGTTCTCGATTGAACACCCACCAAGACTTAGTGTCTGTACCAGAGCTAAGGTGTCCTCATCCTCAGAATAAGTGTTATTTGGACAGTGAAATAACGTGCAAGAGCAAGAGAAAGAGACTCTCAAAAGACTAATCCATTGTGTTGTGACAGTGTTGTGACAGTGTTGTGTCGTGTTGTGGTGTTGGGGTAAAGGGCGTCACAAGCCGAGGCCTGTAAGGTAAGCAAACCCTGTCATTCAATTCTCTAGTGGCGCGCTCCGAGAACTGCGTACGTGTATGAGTGGTAATGAGTGTGGGGAAGGGGATGTGTTTTTAGGATGTATAATGAATTTTGTTGATTTTATATGATTTTCTTATGATTTTCTTATTGTATATGTGATGGGGAAAATGTCGTTGCTGTTGTTGTTATGAAGGTGGGTCAAAGGCGACGATGGGGAATATAGAGAGGGAGAGAGAGAGAGTGAGGGTGTATGTATGGAGAGAGCGATAGAATGTAGTATACTGAAGAAAGATGAGGTGATGATTATGAAGGAAGCATGTTTACAGTATGGATGAAGGGAAGTAATCGTGATGTGCTATAAATGTTGGGGGTGACGGTGGTGATGAAGGGGGGGCGGAATGAATCAGGACTGTGAGATTGTAGTGTGGTTGCGATAATTATGTATATTTATATAAACATTGGTGTATAAAGAAGATGTGAATTATTAAGCATCAAGGTTGATTTATATTATTGAAATGTGTGTATAGTATCTTGTATTATTATCATGGAATTCATAACTATACAGGTCAAGATGGCGGACGGAGGACGGCGTGTTATGTTATATTATATAGTGTTTATTGTTTGGTGGGCATATTGTTAAGACTATGTATATGTCAACAGGTGTGGGCTGATGATTATTACATCTACGTGTTTATTTCTACGCATTATTTCCACGCTGTTGCCTTTGATGTTGCCTGTTATGCTGTACTGATGTTGATGTTGTTGCCGCTGACTGGGTCCTAGCCAGCCTGGGATGTACCTTTGCCTCTACAACAGAGTAGTGTTGTGGTGATTTCTTACACTGCTGCAGGTTTTGCCTATGTATCGAGGCAACACATTTCCAGGAGGTTTTCGTACCTAATTCATGCACACACAGACTCACATTACACGCACCTAAAAACATATCCATTTAGTTAGAAGAATCATCCACTTATTGTGAAAGAGACTGTTAGCTCTCTGAGCTACTTGACAAGAACATTGAGACACTACTTCTGTGCCACAGCTTTGCCTAGCTAATAGTTTATGATTCAACGCCATTGCTTATTATTTGAAGACTTGCATTTTGAATTGATTTGTTGATTTTGATTTTTCTGTATACACTTTGTAAAGAAACTGCTGTTGTTTAGTTCTGTTTGGGGTTTGTTGCAAGGGGAGGTAATTGTTAGTTAGTATTGGGACGGGGGTCTACTTAGGGGTTGGGGGAAGGTTAGTTCCCATTTGTCCTGTGTTTGTATGTTGATTGTAGAATAAAAGAGTGTGACTGTATTCTGGCATTTTGTGTTAGTTTATTTTGTTTGAGTTTTATTCCTTATCACTCGCTTTTTTGAGCTGACGTCACTGAACCCGCTCGGGGGACGTGACATTTTGGTGTCAGAAGTGGGATAAACTCATTTTTTTTTGTTAGGGTATTGCCAGATGTGTATGTTGTGTGTTTGAGTTGTTGTGTGAAAGGGTACGCAGCGGGCGGTTGGCGGGAGTGTGGGTGTATTGCACTAGGGAACACACTCGGAGTGCAGCATTAACGGGGAATTGGGTTGCAGGGTTCACTTGCTCGCCTTTAGGGGTACGACGGTGAACGATTCCTCGGCTCCTGTGACTGTTGTGTTGCGTATTCATTCTGTTAGGTGTTTGTATCAGTTAAGTGTTATTTGTTTTGTGTATACTAACATTTGTTCTTCCCTTCTTTTCTGACATGGCTACGCGGGATGCTCGAGCCGCGATGCGCCGCGACGCTAGGACTCGTAAGGAGGAGGCCGAGCAGGAGGAGCAGGACTTCCGTGATGACGGCTCTGTGACAGGGTTGTTGGAGGAACCTTACGCAGTGAGTACTCAGACCACTATGCCTAAGATGTATGCCAAATCGCCCGGTGCACAGAGCAAAGTCGAGGTCGCGCTCAGTGATAGTGAGAGATTTAGACAGATTGGGGAAAGTCTGGGTTTCCGTGATGGAGCGTTGGCACACTATGTGGTTAGTGAGATGAGAAGGGAAGAAGAGCGGAAGGAACGGGAGGAAGAGAAGAGAGAAAGAGAAGCTGATCGACGTCGGTTGGAGGCTAGATTAGAGGCCAGACTGGACGCGGAAAGAGAAGCTAGGCAAGCAGAACAGCGTCAGAGGGAAGCAGACCAACGTCGGTTGGAGCAGAGGTTGGAAGACGAGAAGAGGGAAGAAAGAGCGGCTAAGGAAGAGGAAAGGCGAATGTTCGAGATGAGGCTAGAGGAGGAACGTAGAGCCAGAGATGAGGACAGAGCAGATCAGAGGGAGAATAGGGCTAGGGATAGAGGGGCAGCATACTCAGTCAAGTTGAAACCCTTGGAGGAGAGGGAGGATGTGGAGGCCTACCTCCAGATGTTCGAACGGGTGGCAGAGATTCAGGGTTGGAGGAGGGAGGTATGGGCGGTTAGGCTAGCGCCTTTGTTACAAGGGGAAGCCCGGGACACCTACCTTCGTCTAACGCCTGAGCAAGCCCAGGATTTCGACATTGTGAGGAATGCGCTGTTGAAACGCTTTAGGAAGGACGCCGACTACTATCGTATGCAGTTTCGAGAGGCCAAGAAGGAAGCTGCAGAGACGTTTCCTCAGCTAGTAGTGAGACTAGGGTCGTTAGTGAAGAAGTGGTTCTCGCTCGCCGGCAAAGACATCACCGACGTAGAGCAGGTACTCGACACTTTCATTGGTGAGCAACTTTTCTCCATCATGACTACCGAGCTAGAGATCTACGTGAGGGAGAATCTACCTGAGACTAGCCATGCCGCAGCAGAGTTGGCGCAGCGCGTGGTAGATGCCAAGCGGGCAGCATCAGCACCGGCACCCGTACTGCCCAGTCAGAGACGCAGTTTTCCCAGGCGACCGGAGACTCCTCAGCAACCTAGCAACCGGGGGAGTCAGGGTCAGAAGGTAGGGAGGACGGAAGGGGGTAGTGGGGTACGTCGTTGCTACCGATGTGGGTCGGAGAAGCATGTGGTCAGGGACTGCAAGGTCAAACCTCAGACAGTAGGCCAGGTTACAGTGGGAAGGACTATTTCCACGGAGACCGCACCTCGGGCTAGCGTGTGTGCAATCAAACCTTATGATCCATGGGGCCAAGGTAGGGCGAACGGGCAGGACGTTCGGGTATTGAGAGATACGGGGGCGGAGATAGGGGCAGTCGCGAGCAGGTTAGTCAAACCAACTGATTTGACGGGTCGGACTGTCGAGATTTGCTTGGCGAATCGATCGAACGTGGGTCTGCTACCTACAGCTTGGGTGGAGTTGGATTGTGCGCTGGTCAGGGGGAGAGTAGAGTTGGTGGTTTTCGAGGACGGGCCCGATATCATCCTGGGTAACTGGGTAACGTTTGATAGCGGGGAAAAGAGTCCTGTTTCCTTGTTCGGAGGTGAATGCGCGATGGCTGCAGCAGTGCAGACTCGGGCGCAGGTGAAGGCCGAGAGGAAGAGGGAGGTACCCTTAGCAGTGGTCGAACCATCCCAGATCTCCGTTAGCACCCCAGAGTTGATCAGGATGCAAGAGACCGACGAGACGCTCGCGAAGGCGAGAACGTTGGCACAGAGTGGTGGGGCGATAGCGTCAGGTAGGGCGTCAGCTGAGTTTCGCAAGAAGAAGGGGGTGTTGTACCGGGTACACACGAAGAGAGGTAGCCAGGTCACGCAACTGGTAGTCCCGAAACAGTTGAGGGGGGGGATCCTTCAGTTGGCTCATGATCCACCCATGGCTGGGCATTTGGGAGGGAAACGTACCAGGGAGCGGATCTGGGGAACATTCTATTGGCCGGGAATGTGTGCCGAAGTACGGAGGTATTGCGCCAGTTGTCCAGAATGTCAGAAGGTAGTACCGAGGGGACGGGTGAGGAAGGTACCGCTACAGCAACTTCCGCTGGTGGACGAGCCATTTCAGAGGGTGGCGGTAGACATTGTGGGACCCATCAAACCCAAGTCAGATCGGGGGTAACATGTACATCCTAGTGGTAGTAGACTATGCCACACGCTATCCCGAGGCTGTACCGCTCAAGGGCATAGAGGCAGAGAGGGTGGCAGAAGCGCTGTGGGAGATTTGGTCGAGGGTGGGCGTTCCTAGGGAAATTTTGACAGATCAAGGGACGCAATTCATGTCTGAAGTCATGCGGGAGATGAACAGACTACTGTCGATCCATGGGAAAGCTACCACACCGTATCATCCACAGTGCAACGGACTGGTTGAGCGATTCAACGGGACGCTAGTGTCCATGCTCAAGAAGTTAGCCACAGAGCAACCAACAGCGTGGGACCGCTACATTCCAGCGCTACTATTTGCATACCGAGAAGTAGCACAGGGGTCTACAGGGTTCTCTCCCTTCGAGCTCCTATATGGAAAGACCGTGCGGGGACCGATGGCTGTATTGCGAGACCTCTGGACCAAGGAAATACAAGAGGAGGAGGTGAAATTGAGTAGCCAGTACGTGGTAGACTCGCGTAATCGCATCGAGGAAACATGTAAGTTGGCACAAGGAAACCTCAGAACCGCGTCAGCCAAGCAGAAGCGGCACTTTGATAAGAAGGCGAAACGGCGTTTGTTCAACGCGGGGGATCAAGTGTTGCTGCTGTTACCAGAAAAACACAACAAGTTGCAGCTAGCATGGCGAGGACCGTACGAGGTGATCGAACGCGTGGGAGAGTGCGACTACCGGATCAGGATGCGTGGGAAAAGCAAACTATACCACGCCAATCTCTTGAAGAAGTTTCATACCAGAGCGACGGTGGCCACGATCGTCGTAGACGACGAGGGGGTAGAGGAGGAGGAAACCATGCCAGTGGTTGGGAATATTCCGGTGACCACCGCGACGGCATCGGCGATCACACCGACCGTGTCAGAGACAGAGTCAGAGACAGAGTCAGAGACAGTGTCGGCGATACCCCGTGACGCAAAGAGGAAGAGAGACCGGAATGCATCACGATCTACGATCAACAGGGGCGACGATCACATCAGGGGAGACAAGGACAGACTGATGAAGTGGGCGATCCGTTTACACCCATCGTTTGGGGTTGTAGAACGTACCACAGGGAAGGACGATGGACCAGCAGCTTTTCTCAGTAGGAGTATTAGGTAGCATAGGGGGTATTGAAAATTCGCGTCGTAGTTAAGGTTCTTCAAGGTGTTAAGAACTGGGGGGGGGTTGTGTGACGACATGAGTTTTCAGATGGTAGGGAGAGATACACTTTTTACGAAGTTACACTTCTCCGTATATCTGCTGTACATAGAATAGCGTGACCGATTTACTTTTGCGTATGAAAGTGCAGTTTCGTAAAGTCCGTGCGATTCGTAGAAGACAGGGAGTCGGCCAATTTCGAATAGGGGTACGCGTAATAAAGAACGTGCATACTGACGAGAGCTCGACTATTTTGCTTGTGGCCGGCGCGATTTTGAAGGGCAGAGTGGTTTGAGATGCTGTTGCGTGAGGAAGGAATTCTAACGAGGCAGCAACCCTGTGACAGAGGTCATCGTAGTGTAGGGTACTGTTGGAAGGGTGTGTGTATTGTTTATATAGCCACCCAAGGTCTTATGCCCTCGGCGGGATAAGGATGTTTAGAATTCGAAGGAAGTTGGTAACTGCCATTCGCCAGTGAGTGTAGAGTTCCATACTTAAGGTGCGTGTGGTTCTCGATTGAACACCCACCAAGACTTAGTGTCTGTACCAGAGCTAAGGTGTCCTCATCCTCAGAATAAGTGTTATTTGGACAGTGAAATAACGTGCAAGAGCAAGAGAAAGAGACTCTCAAAAGACTAATCCATTGTGTTGTGACAGTGTTGTGACAGTGTTGTGTCGTGTTGTGGTGTTGGGGTAAAGGGCGTCACAAGCCGAGGCCTGTAAGGTAAGCAAACCCTGTCATTCAATTCTCTAGTGGCGCGCTCCGAGAACTGCGTACGTGTATGAGTGGTAATGAGTGTGGGGAAGGGGATGTGTTTTTAGGATGTATAATGAATTTTGTTGATTTTATATGATTTTCTTATGATTTTCTTATTGTATATGTGATGGGGAAAATGTCGTTGCTGTTGTTGTTATGAAGGTGGGTCAAAGGCGACGATGGGGAATATAGAGAGGGAGAGAGAGAGAGTGAGGGTGTATGTATGGAGAGAGCGATAGAATGTAGTATACTGAAGAAAGATGAGGTGATGATTATGAAGGAAGCATGTTTACAGTATGGATGAAGGGAAGTAATCGTGATGTGCTATAAATGTTGGGGGTGACGGTGGTGATGAAGGGGGGCGGAATGAATCAGGACTGTGAGATTGTAGTGTGGTTGCGATAATTATGTATATTTATATAAACATTGGTGTATAAAGAAGATGTGAATTATTAAGCATCAAGGTTGATTTATATTATTGAAATGTGTGTATAGTATCTTGTATTATTATCATGGAATTCATAACTATACAGGTCAAGATGGCGGACGGAGGACGGCGTGTTATGTTATATTATATAGTGTTTATTGTTTGGTGGGCATATTGTTAAGACTATGTATATGTCAACAGGTGTGGGCTGATGATTATTACATCTACGTGTTTATTTCTACGCATTATTTCCACGCTGTTGCCTTTGATGTTGCCTGTTATGCTGTACTGATGTTGATGTTGTTGCCGCTGACTGGGTCCTAGCCAGCCTGGGATGTACCTTTGCCTCTACAACAGAGTAGTGTTGTGGTGATTTCTTACACTGCTGCAGGTTTTGCCTATGTATCGAGGCAACACATTTCCAGGAGGTTTTCGTACCTAATTCATGCACACACAGACTCACATTACACGCACCTAAAAACATATCCATTTAGTTAGAAGAATCATCCACTTATTGTGAAAGAGACTGTTAGCTCTCTGAGCTACTTGACAAGAACATTGAGACATTACTTCTGTGCCACAGCTTTGCCTAGCTAATAGTTTATGATTCAACGCCATTGCTTATTATTTGAAGACTTGCATTTTGAATTGATTTGTTGATTTTGATTTTTCTGTATACACTTTGTAAAGAAACTGCTGTTGTTTAGTTCTGTTTGGGGTTTGTTGCAAGGGGAGGTAATTGTTAGTTAGTATTGGGACGGGGGTCTACTTAGGGGTTGGGGGAAGGTTAGTTCCCATTTGTCCTGTGTTTGTATGTTGATTGTAGAATAAAAGAGTGTGACTGTATTCTGGCATTTTGTGTTAGTTTATTTTGTTTGAGTTTTATTCCTTATCACTCGCTTTTTTGAGCTGACGTCACTGAACCCGCTCGGGGGACGTGACAATGATACATGACAGCAAACGGCCAGAGGGCACCCCTTTTTAGTTCTACTGTGGCTTATTGACACTGACAATGACAGTAGTGAGTAGGCGTACTTTTTATTGATACTGAACTAAATTCAAGTTAATTATCACTAAGAACTAACCCTACACACAACCTTTATTAATTCCTTGGGCTAATCCAAACCGTTTCTTACACGAAACATCACCTTAGTTCCAATCCGTCTTGTATCATTGACAACCATTCATTGACAGGTCTTGGTCATCATAATTCATTCATATCATGATTCTTGTCTGTCAGAATAGATCTACAATTTCCTCAAGAACTTAACCGTTCTTCTTCCTTTGGGAAACGAAAAAAACTCTTCCCCTTGCATGCAGCCTTTAATCGTGCATTTGTGCAGTTCAAAGTTGCACAGTGGTCACCGTAACTGCTCCTGCGATTCCCCCCCCCCCCCCCCCTCTCCATCAGATCTTCGCTCTGTGAAGCAGGCCTTTTCACACATGTTACAATCAAGTCGCATAACTCGTGACGCGTCATCACACCAATGGCGTCACTGCGCGGTCTATATATTCCTGGTCTATGCGGACATGTGGCAATTTGATGCACAATTTCAGAGTCACTTGTTTTCGCATGTTCGATACCACCTCGCATTCACTACGATTAACACCACCAAATGCAGCCTAGTCTTCAACCTGTGTGGACTGTTCGGCTGCCTACATCAAAGAAAGAAAGAAAGAAAGAAAAAGAAGTATTAGGTATTAATTATTTTGCACGCTGTTGCGAGTAGCCGTTCATGCATTTTGGCCTTAAAAACGTGAATATCTCGTTTGACACAAGAAATGAAAACTGTGCCAACAGCTAACTTTCTAATAGACGAACTGGCATTATGGCGGCTACATGGGGGGTTGTGGTGCTTGTTCTTCTCAACTTCACTGCCTGCCTGACCTTTAGCAAGAACTTTGAACCGGAAGGCAAAAATGACACAACAGTTTCCACGGCAAGCTTTTTACATGTCAAAGACAGACTAGAAAATGACCTTGGTGGGGCAAGGTTGAGCGCCAATGACGCCATTGATGCTAAGGCAGCAGAGGAAGGTAACCGGTTTGGTAATCTAAAAGAACAGTCGAAGGCAGTCTCGACGAATAACGTCCAGATGAGGACCAATGCCGGTAATCTCAAGGTCACAGCGGAGATAGAGAACCCCAAGGTCACGAGTTCCAGTGACAACGTCAACGTCTCGAGCAGCGAGTCAGAATATCACCGCCTACATGACGATTTGATGCGTCATTACCGAAGTACTGTGCGGC